>CM035413.1:98694414-99041914 GCA_020310875.1 Ceratopteris richardii | reverse complement strand
CAAGAATTTTCATTTGAAAGTTAGTATCTATTTTTCAAGAATTGTTTAAAGGTTTTAAACTTAAGTAAAACTCGAACCAAACAATTTAATTAGCTTGGTAAGAGAACAAAAAACTAAAGTACAAGAAGAAATTAAAGATTATATTAAAAAACTTAAGTCTAGTTCTAACATACATAATAAAATGAATGCATTATTTAGGAATATGATGTCGGAAACCCAAGGATAGAAAGTAGTTGAAGCAATGTTAAAAGAAAAAGGGAAATTCACTGGAGTTAATGCAACTAATTATTTAGAGACATTTGAAGACATAGTAAAACATGGTTTGCTGTAACTAAATGGGTAACTTTTCTATTAAGGCTTGCCATAGGGTCAACTTTAAGTGTATTGGGAACCTGATATGATGGGAGTTTCTTATTTTTCTCCCTTATAAAAAAAGATATGATATGATGAGAGTTTCTTATTTTTCTCCCTTATAAAAAAAGATATGATATGATGGAAGTTTCTTATTTTTCTCCCTTATCAAAAAAGATATGATATGATGGGAGTTTCTTATTTTTCTCCCTTATCAAAAAAGATATGATATGATGGGAGTTTCTTATTTTTCTCCCTTCTATAAAAAAAAATGATATGATGGGAGTTTTTTATTTTTCTCCCTTATTAAATAAAATACGATATGATGGGAGTTTTTAATTTTTCTCTCTCATCAAAAAACAATTATGATATGGGTTTTATCTATGATTCTTTTTATGAGTTTTTTGTATACTAAATTTATGATGCAAAATATGAAACATTGATGCTTGATGAATGTTTGATGAAAATTCTCCTAAATAATTTTCTATGATTGAAAAAGGTATTAACAGTTGATGAAAAATCTTTGCTTTCAAAAGGTGTATGTGTTAATTGCTTGCACTTTTCTTTATCAAGATATGAATCTTATTTTCAATGAAACTATTTGACGTTTTTTTTATGATTTTTTCTTTATAAGAATTTTCCAAGGTAAATATACTATGAGTTTTTTATACCAAAATTATGATGATTATCAAACATTTATGATGATAAATATGATTAATAATATGATTTTATTTTACTAGTATTATGATGGCAAAATATGATGATGATGTGATGACAAGTTTGATGAAAAATGATGAGTGATGAAAGCTACTTAACTTGTAGTTTGGCGTTTATGATTATCAATAGGAATTTTGTTGAAGAGTTTTGATAAAATCTGGAGATTTAAGATAGAAGATGAAACCTAAAATCCAGGCAATCGAAGAAATATATGGATGACAATCGAGGTAAAAGATGAATAAAAACAATCAGGTGAAAAAGTTTTAATTAAAGATTATTTGATTTTTTGTGTATATGCATGGCATTACTGAATGGATTAAAAGGATATGTTCAAATTTATTTAAAAAAAAATCAAGTAGAATTTAAGATGTTAAATATCTGATATATTTATGATTGAAGCATGAAAAACTTGTATTTATATGAACTGAATCAGATAGTTAAAATAGAAATTTGGGAATTGGAAGCTTGTGGAAGAAAAGGTAGCCTTATTATGAATACATGTATATGTTGAAAATTTTATCCATTAGTAAGTGGGATTTTTGTATCTTGCTATTTATTCCTTATGAGATCTGACCTCTAAATGTATTAAGAAAATAAAACTTCATACCCAATTAGCATATATGTATGTTTTTGTAGTTGGTGCGCTATGTTGGGCTAGTAGGCGGGTGGAACAACCTTGGTCGGGTGATCAAGGCCACGAGCTGACGCTAGTTTCATCATAGGCCTAACCTTTATGTTGTTATGCGCCTGCATGGGTCGATAGGCGGGTGGAGTTACTCTGGTCGGGTGATCAGAGCCACGAGCTGATGTCGATTTCATGTAGGGCTGACATAGTTTTGTTGTGTGCTATGCCGGGTTGGCAGACAAGTGGAATGAACTTGGCCAGGTGGACAAGTTCAGGAGTCGCATCCAATTTCGGTATAGGCCAATTTGTTAAAAAAATAAATAAAGAGTTGAGTTGGGATGAAGTAATAAAGCAAGAGAAAAAAATGATATGAAAAAAGGAAATGAATGGAGAGTCAGACCATAGGAAATAAAAGTAGGAGGCATATAATTCTATAAACTGATGAAAAAAGTTTTGGTATATGCTGTTATGCAAGATAACTTACTTATTCCAAGCAAGTTACATGTATAGAAGGACTATGACACTTATCATTTATTCGTATAAATGCTTGTGGATTCAGAGATATAACATGATATTTATATGACTTATATCTACTTTGATTTTTTTAGAAGATTTGTGCTAATCTTTTTAATTGCACAAAGTATGAATGCATGATAAAATAAAACTTTGAAAATTTAAAACTTATTTTCAAAAGAACTTGATATGTTCCACTTGAATCTGCAGGTTGGCCCATCGGGACGATGTGCAGGTTTAGTGGGGGCAGATGTCGGAAAGAATTATTTCTCTTAAAATATTATTAAAACTTAAAAGATTATTTGATTGAAATAAGTTTGAATAATTTATGAAAATTTTGACTAATGTTTGATTTTAATTTTTGCAGGACAAGAAGTTTGATGATTAATACCAAGATGTGAAGTATTTATCAAGGTGTTTTCAAATATAATTGTGGGTATAACTTAAAAATCAAGGGTTAGTCAAGGGTTTATCTAAGTTTTGAAAGTTAATTCAAGGGTATTGAAGGGTTAGATGTAGGTTTTGAACATGTTTTATAGGGTACAAGCTTAATTTCAAGGTTAATTAAGGGTTAATTATTAAATCTAGAGGGTTATGGAAGGTTACAAGATTAGTTGGTTTGAAGTTAGTCTAAGGGTAAACATATGGTTAAAAAAGTTAATTAAGTAGGTTTTAGTCTCTAAATGAGTTAATAAATAGGATAAATATAATAAATGAAACCTTAGCAAAATATTTTAAATATAAATGATTAATTAAATATGTTAATTATTAACTATTATTATTATCACTAAGGTTATCTATACAACTAAATTTATTGATGGGTTTAATTTAATTTATTCTAAAGGGTTGTATTTATTCTAAAAGTGATTAAATAAATAAAAAGGAATTGAAGGGTTGTATTTATTAAAATCTAAATGGAAGGCCCAGAGAATATTTAATTTGAGTGGTTATTGTGTATTTCTTGAAAAAGAAAAGGAGAATTTCCCACGCCTAATTTCTAGTTGAGATATGTTGAGTGATGTGTAGAAAATGAAGGCTGCATGGATTAGTTATCTTAGGCAAAATGTGGGGCTATGGTAGGCTACTCTCATCTATATAAAGAGGGGAGTCATATTCACAAGCTCATGTTATTTTTCAGGTACTCTATTTACTCTATGCTCTAGACTATAGTTATTTGTGCACTCATTTCCATGAATGTCCTCTGGCAAGAGGAGAGAGAAGTCATATGAATATGATTTTAATTCCTAAACTTCTTTTATGAGTTTCATGTTACCAAAAAGGAGGGTCCATTTAGCCATTAACCCTTATTTTTCTCAAAATATTTCATCATCTTATCTAAAATTCTCCTTAGTCATTCATGTATCCTTTCCTTTCTTATCCATTAGCCAAGCTTCTTTAACCCTTAGCTTGATAGAAACTTGTTAGGAAATGCATTAAATTTAGTAAATGTTTGTATCTGTGTACATGAACCCATGTAAATGTTAGTGCATGTTATGTATATATGTTCATTTATGCATGTTCATGTATGCATGTTCATTTATGCATGTGCATGTATGCATGTTCATTTATGCATGTGCATGTATGCATATGATTTTGTTTGCATATCAGGTTTGTATGTTAGTGCATGTATGATCATTCATGTATGCATGTGTATGTATGTTCATGCATATGTGCGTTAGTGTAAGTTATTTATGCACGTGTGTATGTCATGTATGTATGCATGTTCATTTGTGTATGCATGTTATGTATGTATGTTCATTTATGCATGTGCATGTACGCATGTGAGTTATGTTAGTGTATGTTATGTAATGCATGTGTGTTAGTATGCATGTGATCCATGTTAGCATATGTAATATGTATGAATATGTATAAGTGTATGAAGCTATGTATATATATGAATTATATGATGTATGCTTAAAGTAATGTATGAAAGTAATATTTTATTGCAATGTGTATATTAAAATAAATGTATGAACTCATAATATTTATGTATTAGAAATGTTAATTATCTTATATTAAAGTGAGTTTTTTAAATATGATTAAGATTTAAATGAGTGTTTAATCTTTTATAAAAGCATACTTATATTTATCATGTTATATTTCAGATGATATGCAGCCCTGTTGAAGATGAACTGAAGATTTGAAGTGTGGAAAGAATTTACTTAGCTGAAATCTATTGTTTAGTTTGTATAGGATATCTTTTTTATAAACAATATCTTATAGCTTTGTATAGGAAATCTATCATTAATTTATTTACATTTCATCTTTTATGTCTGAAGTGGCTTTATCTAGTAGTACCTTTTTACCTCCATCTACATTTGAATTATTATTTCCTAGACTAGTTGAAGTTAATGAAACTCAAAATATAGAGATTGAAGAACTAGTTAAAGATAAAATTGTAGAAGAAACTTTGCACTCAAGAGAGTTTGAACGTAGATTATCTAGAACATGACCATTAATTTCCTTTGTTCCACCTAGTACTGAAAGTAGTGAAAATCTTTTTCCTCCATCCATAGCTAGAATCACTGATAATTCTCAAGTAGATTTAAACGTAACAGAAATCATTAAAGATAAAGTAGATAGTGAGGTATTAATCTTACCATCCTATTTAGACGCAGTTGAAAGATATAGAAACGCTTTGCCTTACGGACCTTAGAAAAAAAAATACTTTTTCTGCATAGTCACCTTGTGTGTGCCGTTAGCGAGACGATTGAATTGATCCACCAGTGGTCACGAATCGCTCCCACAATGTAGGAGACCATGCCAACCTCATATGGAGTGATAGACTACAATGCTTTAATGGGACACTTGTTAAGTACATATGCTGCACACATAATACCCATGCATCCCTAGGAAAATCATCAATGAAAGTCATGAAGGAAAGATAGTTCCCAAAAGAAGATGTCTACATAGGACCACTAACATCACTATGAACAAGGTCAATTTTTGAGTAGCTCAAAATGAACCATCTTTTGGAAATGATGAATGCTGCATTTTGCTCAAAATACAATCTTCACAAAAATGTTTACCAGGTGCCTCAAGTCTCGGTAGAGAAGAAACCATCTTAGATTTTTGCAGGTGTAGCAAACTAGCAAAATTCAGATGACCAAAGCGTGCATGCCAAAGCTTTGCATTTGACATAACTTAAGAATCATGTACTGCACATGCTGAATCATTCACAAATATTTCATAGTCTATGAGCTTATATAGCCCACGACATAAAATGCCAGAAGCAATAATGACATCATCATTTGATAGATAATGAACTACACATTTATCATCAACAAAGTTTACAACAAAGCTGATCTTGGCTAATCTTGAAGCTGATAATAGATTTTTCTTGATCCTTGGCACAAATAAAGCATCCGACAATGTAAAAGAACTACCATCAACATTAGTTAGAATGATCTTATCAACTCCCATGATAGGATAAGTGATGGAGAGTGTTAATCTCCAAAAGAACAAATTGACCTTGAATTTAGATCACCTCTATATCAAGATCAACTTTAGACTCCACCTAATTTAGAGAATCTTCACCAAATTATCAGGAAATTGATTATTCTGAAAAATTCAGTTTCTTCAGAAAAGTCTGCTGCAGATTAGTCACTCATTGACTAATCAATCCTGTAAAGTTTTTGATAAAACTTTGCACAACACTTCGCCTTAAGGTTGCGCAACTTTGCCAAGTTAAATCTCTCAAAAAGATTAAGTATACACTGAGAAATGTGTGAAACACTTTACCTATGTCTGAAAGTGCTTCTCTGCAATGGCGACTTTGACACCTGCAACTTCTTAGCACTGGTTCTCCCAACTCTGAACCCGTTTGATCAAGATCTTCTAGCCATAGATAGCTTATCTTCCAACTTAGATTTTGAGCCCTCACTTGTGTAAAACTTTACACTGTGGACTGAGCACTGGCCATTTCTTTGAAGATGAAATGTGCGCCAGATTTCTCGACTCTCAGAACATCTTCACATATGAATGTTCCTAAACATAATTCTCACGACCTGATTGAAATTAATCTCTCAAATTCTAGCCATAGATAGATTAGCTATGGACTTAGATACGTGCAAAAGGATTCTTCAAAAGATTAAGCACAGAAGGAGAATGGGAGAGAAGATCGACGCGCAGAATTCTACAAAATTTTCTTCTTCATTACTTTTCACACATATGGTTGATGATACATACAATGTTCATCACCTCTTCACCTATTCTTCTCTATCTGATCTATATCACTCTCTCTACTTATGAATACGTATCTGTAGATATATATACGAGTCTAACTCGTCATCCTTTTCAAAATATATTGAACTATTTACAAAAGTAATATACAAAAGAAACATTTCTGATTCCATTTTCTTCCTCTGAAAATAATCTTCATTCTTCCATATGTCTTCTCACTTTGATCTTCATAAAATCACTATTGATGATTGTTCTGCTCCAACAGCTCCCCCTCAATCTTCAATTGTGATTACCTGCATCTTCTTTATTCCTGCCATATCTTTAAACCTCTGCAATTTAGGTCCATCCAAACTTTTAGTCATTATATCTGCAAGTTGATCTTTTGTAGGGGTGTGTATGACTTCAATTTCCTTCTCAATGACCTTCTCTCTCAGAAAATGATATTGTATTTCAATATGCTTAGTTCTAGCATGAAATACAGGATTAGCTGCCAAGTATAATGAACTCATATTGTCTCCACAAATAATAGGAGTACTCTGAATCACATCAAAAACTTTCAAAAGTGTCTTTAGCCATATTACCTCTTTTGCAGCTTCCACCATACCTTTATATTCTGCCTCTGTGGATGACAAAGCAACTGTATGTTGCTTCTTGGAACACCATGAAATCAATTTGTCTCCTACATAGCACAAGTATCCATGTGTTGATCTTCTATCATCCACATTACCTGCCCAATCTGCATCACTATATATCTTGATTCTTGTATCTGAAGTAAACCCATAGTACAACCCTTCTCTGAGTGTACCCTTGATGTACCTAAGTACTCTTTGTCCTACAATCCAATGTTCCTTTCTAGGACAATGCATGAATTGTGAAAGCACACCAACTGCATATGACAAGTCAGGCCTTGTCAATGTAGCATAAATCAAGCTACCAACCAAACTTTGATAGAGTTTCATATCTCTGAACTCTTCTCCTCCAAACCTAGACAATTTATGGTTCACTTCCAAAGGTGTAGGTGCAACCCTGCAATCTTCCATTTTAAATTTGGTTAGCAAATTTTTAAGATACCTTTCTTGGGTCACATATACTCCATGTTGAGTATAAGTGATCTCCATTCCCAAGAAGAATGATAGATTCCCCAAATCACTGATTTTGAACTCTTTCTCCATCTGCTTTTTGATCATTTGTATCCCCTTATCATCTGTTCCTGTAAGTATTATGTCATCAACATAAATACACACATAAATGAACCCATCTTCACTTGCTTTGACTAGCAAGCTACTATCTGCCTTTGATGCTTGAAAACCAAGATCATTCAAGAATTTCACAAGCCTATAATTCCAAGCCCTTGGGGCTTGCTTCAACCCATACAAAGCTCTTTTGAGCTTACACACATAATTTGGACTCACTTGATCTTTGAACCCATCTGGTTGCTCCATGTAGACTTCATCTGAAATGTAACCATTTAAGAAAGCATTTTTAACATCTAATTGAGACAACTTCCAACCTTTACAAGCAGCAATTGCAATGAGTGTCCTGATGGTTGTCATCTTTGCCACAGGACTATAAGTCTCATCATAGTCCACTCCATATGTCTGTGCATACCCTTTCACAACAAGTCTAGCTTTGTACCTAGACACACTTCCATCTGCAAATCTCTTTGTTTTGTAAACCCACTTACATCCAATAATCTTCTGACTATTAGGTTTAGGAACCAAATCCCATGTTTGATTCTCTATCAATGCATCATACTCCTCTTGCATAGCATCTTCCCAATTCTTCTTCCCTTTGGCTTCTTCATATGTAGAAGGGTCTTCATCTGCTTTTACCAAATAAGCATAATCTTTAGTAGTCAAGAATGAAGTGTCATAGCTATACCTTGTAGGTTGCCATTTGTGCCTAGATGATCTCCTAACTTCTGCACTTCTTGAGGTCTCTGGTTCATCACATTCTGGATCAAACCTTGGCCTCTCTTCAACTTCAATCTGCACTTCATTACTCTCACTTTCATCAAGTAATTGAACCTTTGCTTTACCTTTCCTTTGTTCCACTATTTCTTCATCATCTGCATGTACATTATATTTACCTGCATACCAAGTACCTTGCTCATCAAATGTAACATCCTTGGATACAATAAATTGCTTTGTGGATGGACTCCACAACCTGTATCCCATTTGCTTATCATCATAACCAATGAATACATACTTCTCTGCCTTAGGTTCCAACTTATGCCTCAATTGAGATGGCACATATGCATATGCCAAGCATCCAAATATTCTGCAATGATCCAAGGTAGGTTTCTTACCCCACCAAGCTTCATATGGTGTCATACCCTGCAAAGCTTTACAAGGCAATCTATTAACCAAATATGTAGCTGTATTGACAGCCTCAGCCCACAAATAATTTGGGCAATTCTTCTCTTTCATCATGGACCTTGCAAACTCAACAAGAGTCCTATTTCTTCTTTCTGCTACCCCATTTTGTTGAGGAGAGTATCTGCAAGTAACTTCTCTCTTTATACCTGCATTCCACAAATAATCATTGAACTCATTTGAAAAATACTCTCCCCCTCCATCTGACCTTAGTCTCTTCAATTTTTGACCTGTAATCCTTTCTGCATATGCATAATAGTGTTTAAATGTATTAAACACTTCTGACTTTTCCTTAATCACATAAATTGTGATCCACCTGGTAGCATCATCAACATATATGACATAATATCTTGAACCATTTATACTAAAGTCCTTTGAAGGACCCCACACATCTGTATGCACCAATTCAAGTCTTTCTGAATACATAAATCCATGCTTGGAATAGGATTGCTTATGAGCCTTACCTAATTGACATGCCTCACATCTGTATGTCATGTGTTGACCTGCAATGTTAGGCATTCCAAGCACTGAATCATTGTTAATCATTTCTTTGATACCTCTTTCATTAAAGTGTCCAAGTCTTTTGTGCCAAAGATCCAATTCTGACACCTTCTGCTCTCCATATGTGAACATAGCATGTCCAACATTTCCTTGTACCTTCAATGTGAAAAGCCTTCCTTCTTTCTTTCCTGCAATAACTTGTTTATACCCTTGACTAGGGTCTTCCACATAAACTCCATCATTTGTGAACCTTACCTCATAACCTTTTTCCACAATTTGACCTACACTGATCAAATTCTTTGGAATTGTGGGAACATAAAGTACCTTACTCAGAAGAGTGCTCCCATCCTTAGCCTTGACTGAACCAATTGACTTTACCTTATGCTTTGTATTATCACCTGTCTGTACTGTATGATTGATTGCATTATGATCTAGGTCAGTCATCAAAGCAATATTTCCACTCAAATGATTACTACATCCTGAATCAATATAAAACACTCTCATGTCCTCATGTGAAGTTTCACATGTATTCATAATGAGAGTCGAATCCTCCTTTTGATCTGATGCATAGTTGTAGTAGGTGCTATTATAGGATTGATTTTGGAAGCTTCTTCCTCCACCTCTTCCAAAAGAATTCCTACCACCTCTACCTCTGAAGTTTCCTCTCTGAAATCTACCTCCTCTTCCTCTTTGATTAAAGTTCTGATAATTACCATTGTTTTGATTATTATGCCAACAATCATGAGATAGATGATTGGTCTTACCACATATCCAACAAGCTCTTGCATTCTCTTTGTTGTTTCTGCCTCTTCCTCTACTTCTGCCATTTCCTCTTCCTCTTATGAAGTTTGCTTGGTTTGAAGTACCTTCTTCTTCACCTGATTGTTGCTTTCCTTTGTTGGCTTTCTTCTTGTCTTTAGAATACATTGCATGACCTGCACTCTTATCAACATCTCCTTTGATATCATTCTCAAAAGTTAGCATATGACCTAACAATTGATTCAAATCAGGAGTAAAGTGATCTAATGAAAGTTCTGTAGATAAAATGAAAGGCTTCCATTTCTCATCTCCTCTTAGTCCTGTGAGTATTTGTCTTACCAATTTGTCTTCTTCAATATCTTCATCAACTGCACCTAAAGAATCTGCAATGTCCTTCATCTTTGTCACATAATCAGAAATTGATTGTGAGGCCTTCTTCTTGAAGGTAGTAAACTCTGCCCATAGTGAAGCCTTCCTTGATTTGGTTGTATTTTGGAAATGCTCTTCCAAAGCATTCCAAATGTCACAAGCACTTTCAAGTCCTCTAATGTGAGGAAGCAAATAGTCATTGACTGCCATGTAGATGATGCTTCTTGCTTGAGCATCCTTCTTCATCCAATTCTTTAAGTCTGCAAGCTCCTCCCTAGTTGGAACACTAGGATCTCTGAATTCTGGCTTTTCTTCATCTCCTGTGATATATCCTATCAAATCTTTGCTCATAAGGTGAGCTTCCATCCTCATAGACCATGCAGGATAGTTCTCTCTATCCAACTTTTCAATTTGGAGACTATCCCCCATCTTTACTTCACCTGTAGCTTCAAATCTTTAACCTTTACAGATAATAAATGTACCTTTACTTCGAATGTTGCTTCTTCTGATCCTTTTGATGCTCTTTGTATGTCTTCCTTCAAGTTTTCTTCAACCTTTACCCTTCTGCACCTTCAAGATGTAAAGTTTTGTACTTCTGCAATAGTCGGAGTCTCCTTCACTTCAATTTTGACACAACCTGCTCTGATACCACTGATGGAGAGTGTTAATCTCCAAAAGAACAAATTGACCTTGAATTTAGATCACCTCTATATCAAGATCAACTTTAGACTCCACCTAATTTAGAGAATCTTCACCAAATTATCAGGAAATTGATTATTCTGAAAAATTCAGTTTCTTCAGAAAAGTCTGCTGCAGATTAGTCACTCATTGACTAATCAATCCTGTAAAGTTTTTGATAAAACTTTGCACAACACTTCGCCTTAAGGTTGCGCAACTTTGCCAAGTTAAATCTCTCAAAAAGATTAAGTATACACTGAGAAATGTGTGAAACACTTTACCTATGTCTGAAAGTGCTTCTCTGCAATGGCGACTTTGACACCTGCAACTTCTTAGCACTGGTTCTCCCAACTCTGAACCCGTTTGATCAAGATCTTCTAGCCATAGATAGCTTATCTTCCAACTTAGATTTTGAGCCCTCACTTGTGTAAAACTTTACACTGTGGACTGAGCACTGGCCATTTCTTTGAAGATGAAATGTGCGCCAGATTTCTCGACTCTCAGAACATCTTCACATATGAATGTTCCTAAACATAATTCTCACGACCTGATTGAAATTAATCTCTCAAATTCTAGCCATAGATAGATTAGCTATGGACTTAGATACGTGCAAAAGGATTCTTCAAAAGATTAAGCACAGAAGGAGAATGGGAGAGAAGATCGACGCGCAGAATTCTACAAAATTTTCTTCTTCATTACTTTTCACACATATGGTTGATGATACATACAATGTTCATCACCTCTTCACCTATTCTTCTCTATCTGATCTATATCACTCTCTCTACTTATGAATACGTATCTGTAGATATATATACGAGTCTAACTCGTCATCCTTTTCAAAATATATTGAACTATTTACAAAAGTAATATACAAAAGAAACATTTCTGATTCCATTTTCTTCCTCTGAAAATAATCTTCATTCTTCCATATGTCTTCTCACTTTGATCTTCATAAAATCACTATTGATGATTGTTCTGCTCCAACAATAAGAGGAGTTGTTGGTGCATGTGATAGTATTCCCTATAGGGGCAGGCTCAAGTGAAGTAAACAAACTATGCTATAAGGTAATATGTTTCATTGCCCCACCGTTTTAAAGTACTAAACATCTGATTCTACTGCATACATACACTTTTCATGTTAAGATGGGCCATAACTGCAAACAATAGTAAATGCTGATGCTAATTCTTCATTGTGCATAAGATTAGAAGACTCTGTTTTCGGTGTAAAGGCATATGTAGTAATCATTCCAGTCTCTTTCTTGTTTGCCTCTTTTGTAGCCTGTTTTGGACAACTCTTTATGACATGATCATTTTCTTTACAATATTTGTGAAACAATTTTTGCTTTTCTGTTTTCTTCTTGTCTTTGTCATCCTTCTTTGATTGTGTAGAATGCACATATTTCTACTCACTAGTAGAAGATCTCTACTTACCTTTGCCCTTCTAACTAGCCAGGAAAGATTGATCTAAAACATGCATAATGGACCTATTCTACCTTGACTGATCTTCCTGCAACAAGACAGAGACTAACTCCTCAAGTGTTAAGGCATTTGGATTGCCTTTCATCATCAGTCAAAGAGTAGAAGAAAAACTCTAATATGAATCTAGAAGACCATTCAGAACAACCTGCACAAGTGAATTGTCAGGCAAGACTTCATAAACAAAAATCAATTGCTCCTTCAAATCTTTGATCTTTGTCAAAACACTATCCATGGAATCTCCTTCATTCATGTGCTCATTCTCCAACTATTTTCAGCGATAAGCAACATGAGCCTCATTCCTTCCTTGGTATAAAGTGATAAGTGTATCCCAAGCATCCTTTGTTATTTTGCAAGAGCAAATGTGAGCAATAATGGCACGTTTGATAGACAAGGCTATCAATGCATGTGTTTGAGCATCTTTGCAATCCCAACAAAGTTACTCTGCAGTAGGTGTAGTAGGAACCGCATCATGAATATGAACATAAAAAATATCACCATCTTCAACACCATCTGCATCATCTTCATTAATTGTATTTGGAGGTGTAATATTCTCCACAATATTCCATAGTCCTTTTGCAATATTCCATGTTTTTCAACACCTTGCACAATATTCCACAATCCTTTTGCAACCAATACATGATGCATCATATAAGCCCATAATGGGTAATTGGTACAATCCACCTTATCCTCAACAACCAACATACGGAATACATCACTACTTTTAGCCATGGACATTGACTAAAATACCCTGATGCAAAAAAATGACTGTATCTCAAAAAGTTGAACACAACTACCCTATCAAGCTCTGCTAAACTTGTAGAAGGTTTTGAGGTTCTTATATTGGCAAACCAAAACCTGTATATATCTTTGGCACAAAAAGACAAAATTGCCTGCACAAGTGCTACGATAGTGCATTCGAAGGTCGAAACGAGCTCAGATCATGATTTCAACACCCAAAGTGAAGCAATTTTGAACTCCTAATCGCCTTGAGTATACTCACCAAATTTCATGCGATTTTGAGATTGTGATTGGAGGGGTGTCGATGATGCCTTAGATGAAGCGGCAACCTGCTCTGATACCAATTGTTGGAGTTTGAGGTCTGCAGAACCATGCTAACATCACAAGGAAGAAGAAGAAGCTTGAAGCACAACACACAATAGTCAATATATTACCAAGAGAATGTACAAAGATAAATTACCCATTAGGGTTATATGCATATATACAAGTTGGGGGGAAAAACGTCCTAAAGAGGCAAAAAAGTGCCCCGATGGTTGTTGAAAATCAAGTCTCAAGCTTCATTTGGTCTCTCATATAATTCCCTAAGGTTTCCCAAAGTTTCAAGTTCTCACTGGGCGAGTTGGGAGAAATTGCCAACTTTGTGAAGGTTTATCTTTGCACATAGGCAAAGAGTGTTGGAAACAGGTAGCCTGTTTTGCAGAGGATGGTTCTTTCAATAGAAATATCCATTAGGGATGATTTAAAGCTTGTCAGGAATCTCTTAGCGTGTACTCTAATTCTAGAAACTTTTAGTTTAATTTTCTCTATAGGTGCAGAGAAAAATTCATAATAGTGAGCATATATCATTGCTTGTGGGCCTAGTGGAGGGCAGCCATCTTCCATTGTTGCATTGGGGTGTTAGAATCCTCCCCCATCAGTGGTATTATAGCCATTTTGGAGGCTTCGAGACATCAGTGGGCATCATATTGAAGTCTTGAAGCAGTCAAGACAACTCATGGAAGCACAAGGAGGACTTATCAAAGCAAGAAGACATCAAAAGGGGCTACCTCGATCGAGATCTCAACTAGTTGAATGTTAGCAAGGGAGAAGTTATCAAACGTAATATCGACACCTTCTAAAGCATACAAAAACTTGAGGAGAAGCCAGAGGAGCATCTTAGAGCTCAAAATGGCCAATTATAATGCCCAATAGAGAAGTTAGAGAAAGGAAATTATCAACCATGGGATTTCAAAACTACATTGTAGGCAAAGGAATATGGGGATTAGTGAGTGGCATGGAGCCAATGCCTCATGTACATGATCCACCACTTCAAGGGAAGGTCAAGGCACTTAATGAATGGATAGAAAGGGATACGAGAGTCATATTCATTCTATCCCAACATATGAGAAATAGCATGGTAGGACATATACAACACTTGGATACATCCAAGAAGGTTTGGGAGATCTTGGAGAGATTGTACTCTTCATGAACCAAGGCAAGGAAGATTTAGCTGAAGAATGAGCAAACTAATCTTATGAAAGCACCAAGCACTAACATAAATGAGAACAATTTGAAGCTTAAGGAGCTTGCAGATGCCCTAGGCTCAATTGGAAGCCCAATCAAAGATGAAGATCTTGTCGCACACTCTCTCAATGGCTTGAAAGTGGATGAAAGCTGGAAAGCATTCAACAGATCAATTTATGTGAGGGATTCCCTACTAGAATTTGATCATCTAGTTACATTGATGGTGATTGAGGAGATGAACCAAGGAGGTTCATAATCAAAGGGCAACCAAGCAGTTTTCTATGCAGGTAGAGGCAAAGGCAAAAGAGGTGGACAAAACTCCCAAGGAAGAGGGAGAGGAAGTCAAACTAAAGATCAAGCAACCAAGAAGACTCCAACCAAAGCTATGGATCAAGAGGAAGAGGAAGGAGTAGAGGAAGAGGAGGAAAATCACATGGAGGAGAAGCATCCAATGGAGAACACTACAATTGTGGAAAACTGGGCCATTATACAAGAGATTCTTGGTCCAAAGGAGGAGGAAATCAAGGATACAAAAGGAACCAAGGTAATTAAGCTAGTAGTTTAGTAATTACAAAAATGAGAACTTGCTTATGATGTATGGGTCAAGTGAAAGAGTCCATTAAGATTTTACATGGTACATCGATAGTGGTTGTAGCAACCATATGAGTTGCAATAAAGATGTTTTCTTTAATTTACACTCACCCATCACTCAAGGACATGTAGAGACAAGGGATGAAACTGAGCACAAGGTTACACATGTGGGAGATGTTGCATTTGGATCTCAAAGCTCCAAGGTGTTGAAGGATGTGTTGCACTTGGTTGCAGTAGGTCAAATGATTAAAACAGGTTATGAGGTGAGGTTTAATGATCAAGCATTTTTTGTTGAAGACCCCATGCAGGACTACAAGCTCATAGCAAAAGGAAAGAAGAAAGGAAGAGTATTCAACATGGAGATAAAGCCCATCAACCCCTCAAACTGTCTGCTTGTCAATTGGAAATAAACAGATTGCAAAAATCGACTTATGGCATAAAAAAATTGGGCACATAAACTTAAAAAGGATGAACGACATGTAAAGGAACGGCTTGGTGAGTGGTCTACTTGATCTTACTCGATACTTGCTAAACTCCGAGCTCTAAGAGATATTCAATTTGTGATACATGTCCTTTAGAGCTCTCCATGATACTTGAAAAAAACAAGTGGCTAGAGATGTGGTGAAAATTTGTTTTTAGTCTTTGATAGAGGCTAGAGACTAGAGGAAAAATAGAAATTTTTTTGTGATTTTTTTTGGAACTATATGTCTACGCTATTTTCACTCTCTATCTCTCCTACTTCTTAACCCTAACTCCTTCACTCTTGACGTAATCCTTAAAACTTGTCACACACACAATGAATGTATGAAGTAACAAGTGTGAGAAGGTTTTGAATTGCCAAGCTATTGAAATCACTTCTTCACGCTCACTACCTTCACAATAAAGCTTTAACCATCATGTGGGCACCTTGATTGAAGCTAAATCCCTAACAACGATGCCAAAAATGTGTGTACCTAAGCTCATGATGTCTTAGGAACTTGCGACGAAGGAGACTAAATCTTTATGATCAAGCAAGTGCATATAGTGGTGGAACTGATACACTCATTAAATTATCAATCCATGAATTTAAGCCCATCAAGTGTATGAAGACATGTGCATATGTGATAGTTAATGTAGGAAAGGGACAAATAATGCATGCAAATTAGGCAAAATCTACCTCACATGACACCTCTTACACACTAGCATGTATCACGATACTTGATGTAGCACTAGATACAAATTGAGTGATTTTTCTCAGCTCCAATACCCCAATATATTCAATAGTGGATTCATTTCAAAGCTCTTGAAGAGACACATCCAATGGTCAGAACTTGATCGGACCTCTCTGCTTTACACTATGACCAAGCAACAAAGTGGTGGGAAATGCCTACTGTTACTTCAATGCTTCCTATACTTCACACACACACACACACCCCACAAAACAACACAAGAAGATGGGGAAGGGGTAGAGGAAACCTCTAGGCACACATTCCATGCTCAAGCACACATATAAGCTTAAGGAGAAGAAGATACACAGACAAGAAGAAGCAATTTTGAAATTTTGCAAAGTAAGTCCTTCACAATGGAAAAAAGACTTTACAACAGAGTCACAAGTGACTAATATACATGTGCCCTAAAGTTGGTTCCTTTACATAAGAGACCGGCACTTTCTTTATTAATTACTAGGTTTCTATCAATATAGAAGGGTAATGTTACATTCTTTAGGGATCATGCATCTAGAGGACTCCTCTAAAGCAATAAAAAAGCTATTTGAGATTTTACAAGGGAATTCAGGAAAAGAAAAGTAGCCATTTCTTGAAAATTTTGGGGCATGCTTTTTGTTACTTCTTTCTTCTGCTTCCTTGTCTTCAGTCCTCTGCAACATGCATGATCTGGTATAGGACAATATGAAGGTAAAAGAATTTGCACCGTTGTGGTACCTTTACTCATTTCTTCTATTACCTGGTTATTATGTTCAATATGATCCTACCTACTGGAACTTGCTTTTGAAAATTCAACAGGGGCTTGCTTAGACCATCCGACTAGTTGATCATAAATCTAGTGATGTGTAGTAACATATGGAGCTAACATGGAATTAGTGGTTGTATGGAATTTTTTGGATCGAGTAACTACCTGAGCTATTGGATCTTCAAAGGTTAAGGTTACCATATTAGTCATTAGAGCCTTAACTCTAGCTTCTTGCTTTCTCCTATTGTAGTCTTAAGCATCAGGATAGTAAGCACTAATATGGCCAAATTCCAAACAAAACTAACATTGTGACCCTTTACCTTCCTTTTGATATTCCCCTTTGTCCCTACAATATCGATTGAAGGGTATACGTCCTCACCCAAATTCTTGATAATTTGTCTGAGTTTGATCCCTATTATGTGAAAAACCTAGTTCTTGCATATTTTGAGGGTTGCCTTAATGATTCAATTGAACATTATGTATAGAGGGTGATGAAGACCATTGACCATTATATCGGGGTTCTAGTTGAATATGACATGATGTTATCGCTTGACTTCTAGTATTGCGTTTACATTGATCCGTACTATGATTCATAAGGTTAATGTCACAATAAACTTTATTTAAAGCACAGTTGGCCACTACATGTCCCAAATTTCTACATTTTGTACAATATTAATGGCTATAAGGATCATTCACTACCAAAGTATTTGAGTTTTCCATATGTGTGGCTATTAGAGAAAGTTTCCAAATAGGATTTGTGGCTTTTAAATTCCATTCCAATTGCTTTATTGCATCTATAATTTGATCCAAAGATATAGTTCCATCTAATAGAAAAATATTAGGTTTTTTCTTTTAGTAAAGAATTAAGTCCATCCATAAACCATCCATGTACCACATCTTTTGGAGGGGCTCTGCTTTGGGAATCTGTTGCAAGGTACTTCTGAACAAGGAATCATATTATGCAATTCTTTGGGTCAGCTACTGCACCATATATTGCAAAGTGATAAATAATTGACTGACAATTTTGGCTTTCTAAAATCATCTTAGGAATGCCGTTTTTAAAGCATCATATGTAGCAAAATGATTTGGGGTAGATTAAGTTAACTAGCAAATGACTTCTCCAAGGGTAGCTTGAAACATTGACATTTCCTATCATCATCTGGATTTCCCTCCAACAAATCATACTATGTATCAAAAAGATCAACGTGTAATCAGGGTTCATTAGTTTTGCTGCTAAACTAATCAAACTACATTCCCCTAATTTGGTGCATTGGGATCACCATATGAATCGGAACTTGCCAACAATTCCACTGTTTGTTAGTAGGTATCCATGTAAACTCATCTTCTTTGATCTTTATTCTATCTTGGGACTCTGTCTCAAATATGAAACCAACTTGCCTTTGCAGTACCATATACTTTTCCCCTAGCTTCTCCATCCAAATAGAATCCAAGAGGTTTGGTGCCACACCTGAATCCAAGGGTCTTCACTCTGTGTTCCTGTCTGATTCCTCCATTGGTTTGTCATCCTTCTATGTCATCTACTTGCAACTTCATTGCTTCAAAAGTTGCATGACCTCCAAAAATTATGTCAATGGGTATAGAGTACCCCGTTCTCCACCAAGACACATATTTGTTTGGATACATGGTCACTTCTAGAATTCCCACCGCTAAGAATATCCATATACTGTGAAGTAGATGATTTTGCTGCTCCAAATGTTTCTTGTTGTTCTTGGTATTTTGAAAACCACTTACTTGATCGTGTTGGTATACTCCCTCTCCATTGCACGGAATACATCTGCTCATCTCCTTGCTACACCTGTTGTCACCTCACCTCACCGAATGTTGTTGATGATACCCCATCCCATCGTGGTCACCAAACGTTTCTTGGTTTTATCTTCCATAGCAAATGGAAGTTTGGGGAATGGGGTTAATCGAAATGAATCCAATGCACTTATATTCCCTAAGTAGACAGATTATAGAGACCCTACTAAAGGGAAAGTTTCGGAGTACACATAATTCTGAAATAAAATACATAAAGAATAGAATAGGAAGGCAATCCTTCATTACAAAACATATTACAACTAGATTATAGATTTGTCTCATGACGTCTCTCCTCTTGAGATATTCCTCATTTTCCAAACTACTCTCTTTAACTTTCGGAATTTGTTATAGAATAGGTTGCCTAGTGCTTGATATTTTTGGGAAATTCTATGGACACTATATAACAAAATATAGTATTAAGATAACTACAAAATTTGGATTTTGTATCGGCAATAGCCTAATAGTAGCTATTGAACCCTATAAAACACTATCCACTAAGAGGAATTCAATCAATTGTAATCAAGTTGGGAGCATTGAGCATTAGAAGTTGCATGATTCATCCATAAATAGCAAGTTTAATGAACTAATTTATGTGCAAAGCTATTTGTTTTGAATCAAACTTTTTTAAGTGATTTTCCAAAGCACATAGGGTGTTTTATTGCATCAACTTGAAGATTATAAGGTGTATTACATCTCCAATAGACAAAAGGAAGGCCTTGCATTGGTTAGCTAGAAGAAACTTCAACACTTTCAACATCAAATTTCTACCATTCTAACTTCTTTAAATATTCACAAAGCACCCCTCATGGGCAGTATTATGGAACACTGGAAGTTAGAGTTGATCTGCCCAACTGAGCATCTTCACAAAACTTGAACCCAACATGAAATGTCCCATGATAATTTCGCGAACTAGGCGATATGATTTCATTTTTTTTTGCATACGCATTTATACTTTTTGTAGGTTTGAAGTGGTAGCCTCTTCTTCCCTAGGATCAATTGGTTGAAAAAGATTTTGTGAGTTTTCCTTGGTGTCAAGGGCTGATCTTTATGATTTGAGTGCATCCATGAAAACTTGCAAGTATTTTATCCTCATCGATTCAAACCTTTCTCTAATTGAAGCTATCACTTTTGCACATTCAGTTACATAGAATCAATTGTATTTAGGTTCTTATTCAAAAAAGTTTGTATTTTTTTCATACACTTTCATACGCTTTGGAACTTCTTCTTCAAGCCAATTTGAGGTACTTTTTGTTTCAAATTCTTTGAAAATTTTGCATATCAAAAACCATAAATAAATCCTTCATATTGTTTCAATTTGCTTGCATGTTTGCACTTTAAAAAGCACAAAAGATCACATTCTTTCAAGTTGCTTGCATAATTTCACTTTCAAGTTTGCAAACTTGCATTGATAAACTTTTCAAAAAAACAAAAAGATTTTTCTTAGAGTTTTGCATATCATATTAACATTTTGTGCATCAATTGAACATTCATTACAAAACATACGTGAAAAATGGGCAAAAGTTCTCCATAAAACACATTGCACAAGACATAGAATCTAGTGTGGGTGCATTAATTGAAAAGAAGTTTTTAGAATATGATGATAAATTCAAAGAAACAAAGATTAGAGCAAATGAATCTATTCAATTGAAACTTGAAATAATCTTGAATCTAACTCACATAATAGATGAAATCTCTAAAACTATGCAAACAATGGGTACTAGTTTAAAATGGTCAAAGAAACAATTGATCATGAAGTATCAAGTTTGAAAAGTGATTATGAAACCTCGTCAAACCAAGTGAAAGAAATTCAATTATTCAAGTGTAAACATGAACAACAAGTACAAGTCCAAAGTATGTCTACATATACTTCTGATAAAAAATGTTTGTTTGTTCATAGAAGATCCGCCCCTAGAGCTACACATAGAAGATTAAATTGACCTATAAGATGTTTTTGGTATGATCAATTCGGCTATATATTTTGGGATTGTATTGCATATGAAGATGCTTGTAGACATAAATTGGTAACTCAGGTTGAAAGAAAAATTTGTCATTACCATGACCATTCACCTTTGCACTTGAACTTAGGAAGAGGTGGGATAAAATAATATTTTGAACAAACAAAATATGAGCCAAGGCCATATAAATGATTTAGAAAACAATAGAGACCAAAGAGATATGATGATGAAAAATCTTTTAAACAAGAGACTACGATACCAATTGAAAATAAATTTAAACCTTTTGGAGAAAAGAAAGGTGAACAATAAAACTAGAAAAACACAAAGTGAATAAATTTTGCAAGAAATATTGGAATGGAAACTAAGAAGCATGAATAATATCATGTAACATGTGATCCAAAACTTCTAGATAATGACCAATTATTTGATCAAGCGAAGGTTAAAAATTTAAAAGCTGAATTGAACCATGATATTAACAATCAAGAAAATAGTCAAAGTGAATATGAGAATATCAAACAAGAAATTGATGGAGTGTGCTCACACTCTTGCTTATGGAGAGGACTTATCTATTAGCAGCTTTGGTGTGGATCGGCCATTCACATGATGTATTTGAAGATTGTCTTCTACATGAAGATTTCGAGTTACTTCAAAGACATTGGATGGTGGTTAACATAAGACTTGCATCTTATGTTAAGAATTCAGGTACATATTCTCTTTATGCACACATGTACTACTTGAATTATATGGAAGTGTGTAGCTCAGTGATGAGTAGCACCTCCTTTAATGTCAATCTTGGAAGACATGAGGATGGTATGAAAACCTCGAACAAGTGATGGCACAAATGTGTGAGTGAGAAGCACACTAACATGCACACACATACACACACACACATAAGGCAAGAACAAAGAGAGAGAGACAATGGAATAACTTCTATTGCAAATGAGTTCTCATACAAATTCAAATCTACAACAAGCCACCTCAAAAAGGAGCTCTCTAGCTCTATTTATAGTTTTTGACTAGCTTTGGTCCTGTTTAGACCTAGTGTCCAGCCTAGTTAAAAATTAGGTCCCTAAGCTATTTTGGAGGCTAAAACGAGCTCAAAAAATTATGAAACTTGGTAGCCAAATACTACTAGAGCTCCTCAAGCTCGAGGACTCCTCGGCTTGCACAAAATGGAGCTATAAAAAGGTGAAAAGGTAGTTACAATGGTTTTCAGTGATGAGAATCACTTTTACAATAATGTAAGGATTGAAAAAATTGGAAGGGTTGCCTCAGTGCTAGATTTGCGTGTATGCCTGTACTTGCTTATTCTCAGATTCCATTCTTCAATGGATTTCATGACCAGCCTCTGAGTGGATATGCGCTCTTCATGAGTTGGACCCATCTCTTCTACTTGTTTCATCCATGCAAGAGGGGTTTCTTCATACGTGTCTTGTCCCTCATCAATGACTCTGGCTCCTAGAAGAGGTTGAGGTTTGTAATGGTCTTAGAATGTTTCTTCGATTGGAATGTTAATTGCCTCTTCTTCTGACGGTTGATCGGGGGGAGATGGTGGTCATTCATATTGTAACAATTTCATCTTTAACTTTGCAAATTTTTGTCCTAGCTCAAGTACTTCATTAGCAATTGAGGATTCTGGTAGTGGAGAAGTAGCGACACTAACCATCTTGCTCGGTTCTGTTGTATGCGGTGTGGGCACTTGTTGTCTTTGTAGTTCCTTCACCTGGTCTGCAAGTTGGTCATGTGCTTCCAAGAGGTTCGCATAATCTTCCAATACCTGTTGAATGTTTTCTGAGGGGATGGCTTGGAATTTAGCGGGATCTAGGGGTGCCCCTGGAGTGTTCTCGATGGCTGCCTCGAGATTTTCTTGATTTTGTTGTTGTAATCTTCTATTCTCTTCTTGGGCAGCCGCTAAGTGTCCTCGAAGTAAGGCCATGTTCCTCTACAGTCGTGCATTGTGGGCTAGTTGATTTTTGAGTTGTTCCTCAGTTTCCTTACCCATCTTTGTATATTTGGCTTCGATCTCCGCATGAGATTGTTGGAGGGTGGTAACCTCATGTTGTAATGCAGTATTACTCAACTCCAAGGCATTGACACGTGCTTGGAGGTGGGACGAAAAATTACAAAGCTCTTTATTGTTTTCATCCAATAATCTGTATTCCTGTTTAAGCTTGGCATCAACTTTGAACATGGTTTCTAGTGCATGACTAAATGAGGTGGATGCAGAGGTAGAGGTGGAAGATGTAAGGGGTCGGGAAATGGGGAAGGGAAAAGTGGATGTTGTGCTTACAATGGGTGTATGTGGTGATGTGAGTGAAGTAACAAGTGGTGATGTTGAGACAAAAGGGGTGTTGAGTGGTCCTGTGGAGGGTGAAATGTCCATGGGGTCGAATGTTATAGTGTGTGAAGTGTGAATCGTGAATACTGGAATGGTGGGTGGTGTGTTAATGGTGGCCGTGAATGTGGCGGAGGTGGGGTGGGAAAGGGAATTTCTATTATAATTCTCAAGTTGTTGCATCATATTTACAAGGTTTGCCCAAAATTGGGGAAGAGTGGTTTGTATCAGTTTTGAGGAGGTTGAGGGGGGCATTGTGGGTTGGGGTTGGAAAAGAGGGAATCTAGTAGTGAGGGAAAATGGGTGTGTCAATGTTTGGGTAGAGACCTCTGGATGTCCTAGAGCTGGTAGAATAGAAGGGTGACCTATTATGGTTTGATGGGTGGTGGGATGACCCATTTGAGGTTCCAAAAATTGGCTAGAAATGGTGGATGTAGGTAAAGGGAAGGATGGAGAAAGGGTGGTGTGTGATATAGGTTCACTAAGGGTGAATAGAGGCTGTTCAAGAATGCTAGTGGTGAGGGTTTTGGTGGGTTGGATGGGAGGTGATGGTGGAGATGGTATCTGTGTGCTTTCGTAGGGTGCATCAGTGTTACTGGGGTTGATCATGTGAACATCTTCTTGAGCTGTGGTAGGGAGTGAGGTAGAGACTTCCATTTGAATCATCTTTCCCCTTTGCGGTCACGTATCGAGCGTTCGTTGGTCATATTGAGGGGGGGTACGATGTATCATGGTCCGCATGGCTCCCACAATTCCACAAGTGTCTGCTAAAAGATTCAATGATTCTATAAAATGAGGATCCACATCCTCTGCTTGTAGCATCTAGTTCACCATTGCTAGGTTTACCTCTTCTGACAACCTATGCCTTTTTTGCACTTGTTTGATTGTTTTGTATAGCCTTTTGATTTGTGCGGTGTATGCGGGGGCTTCCTCCGCACTCTCCTCTCATTCATGCCCCTGCGCCTCCTCTTGTTCATGTGTGTCTTCAACTTGAGTGTGCTGTGCTTCATCCTCCCAATGTACTCTCCATTCTTCGCGATGTGGACGTCCTCTCTGGGATGATGATCCGGGACCTTCAGTGTCTGAAAAGAACTCACTATCAGATAGTTGCGTGGTTTGCACGAAGGTCTCAAAGCCAAAGGATGTATCTTCCGCCAATGTAGCCATGGAGTCAAACTCAGCATCCATGGTTAATGGAGGGGAAGACGGAGTGGGTTGTACCATGCCCTCTGATTGTGCTCGTTGGAGATGGATAATGAATGGGGCCACCTGTTGTTCTTCTCTAAGGGAGATTTCTATGGTGGACTCACGAGGAATTGGGACTTGGGAAAGAGATCCACGCATCCGCTTAGTTGGTTGAACTCTTGGTTTCCGTCCTTGGAAGAACCGTAGCTGTGAGTAAGTAAGTGTCCATGCAATCAGCACATCATAGGCTAGGCATCTATAAATGATTCTGGTAATGGCACAATAGCCATTCAATGAAGTCTTCCTTACTCCTCACTTGCTTGCTTCATATAATTGGTCGAGGATCCACACTGGCATTTTAATAGGTAGACTCCCTATCTCCGCTAGGTATAGCCCGTACCAAATCTTTTTATGAGGCTGTGTGAATCGGTCTTGAGCCAAAAATGCAAAGTGCTGAACATGCGCAACGATATAGCAATGTTTGGGTTGAGGGCACACATCTCTTTCAACTTCTTGAGTTTACTGTTCTTCATAGACTCTGGTATGAAAGGGTGTCGATCGGAGGGTACATGGGTGCTGTACATCTGGAGAGCCTCCTTGATTAAAGTTAGGTTCAGCTCGAACTTTTTCATCTCCTCAGGTTTTGATAGAGAGGGCACAAGGAATGTGCCTGACTGATCTCGATCTCCTGTCGCTTTGAGAGTTGCAATCAAGTAGTAACATCTACGAAAATCTGGTTTAGGCAGGGATGCGCCAAAGTAGTCGTACAATCCCGCTTTCTGCCAAATATCTTGAAGAGATGCTACGTTTTGTAGTGCTTCAAACTCTCTTGAGAAGAACTGAAATGTCCACCATACTCCTCCAAATTCCAACTTAGATTCCCAGATGTGGTCTGCATCACCTAAATCTCCTGGCATCTCATTGAACCAATGAGAGTGCCCTTTTACCCTTGCTGTTAAGCCGCCTGGTGGATCCAAGATGGGAATTTGTCTCATACTCAGATATTCTTCAGGTCTAACTATCAGTGGGGCCTCCACAGGCATGGTCTCCCAATTGGCTTGAGAACTAGTGCCTCCCTGGGAGCTCGTGCCTGCTGCTTCTGCCATGGGACTATTGGTAGTTGTGTTGACCTAAGTACCAACTTAGGGACTTGTGGAGAAAGAGACTATACCTCAATCCCCCTCAAGTGCATATAGTGGGGATTCACGCTTTTAAATATCAATCCGATGAGTATACAAACCTAGCCGAGTGTATGAGGACATGCAATCAAGTGATGATCAATGCAAATGAACTACTCAAAGAGTGCAGTCAAGGCAAAGACTAATCCAAACAAGTTTCAATTGTTGGTCATGGTGTCACGATACTTGGTGCAGCAACAATCAGTATTTTGGACTTTTCTCTCAGCTCCGAACTCCAAATATAGCAAATAGCATATGCCTTTTGAAGCTCTCGAGAAGACGCATTCAATGGCAGTTTCACTCAATTTTGACACTCCTACTTCAAGTTATGAGCAAAATACTGAGTCATGGGAAAGCCTTCCCACACTTCAGCACTTCCTACACTTTGCACACACCTTACCTACAACAAATAAACACTTTCATGGATAGATAACACTTCCTAACACTCTTTCCAAGCAATACAGATGCACACAAGCTCACACAGAAGAAGATACAGAGTGAAGAAGACACAAATTCGAATTTCTGTGCTCTCTATTCTCACAATGGCAAAAAGTTTTTAACAAAGAGTCACATTTGATTTATATACTTGTGCCCTAAAAATGGTCCTTTCACACAAGAGACCGGCACTTTATTCACTAAAAGACTAATTTCCTACTATTTTACATGGGTAAGTTTCTAATCTTCTGTGGGGATGCATCTAGAGGACTCCTCTAGTGCATTTACAACAGAAAATATATTACAAGAGTGGTTATGATACAATGATGTGATGTCCAAATCAGAAAAATTTTGGGGCCCGCCTTTTTTATGCTTTGTGCTCACTTTAGCTCTGCAACACTCTCCCCCTCTTCGTCTCTGTCGTCCCTTGACAGGCTTTTACTTCTTGTCTTCAGTTTGTTGTCTCGATCAGCACATGCATCCTTTGGTCAGTTCTACCTGATTCTTGATCTTGCATTACGTTTTAGAGGTGCTCTGATTCGTCCTGGTTTCACATATTGGACCTTGCTGTATTACTCAAAGCCTGTTAATTCAGTTTGCCACGCACGCCATTAGTGCACATATGAGGATGTAGCTCGTAAGCGTTGATCTGAATCCTCTGTAACTCAAGAGGCTGACGCACCCTCATATGGAATACTTGTTGGCCCTGATTCCCCCTTGTACATTCTCTGGGCCTGATGCACCCGTTTTGCTTGTTCTTTTCTTTTGTACGCCCCCAACCCTTGGAGTTTGATTGACTACCTGATATTCGTAGTCTAATTCACCTATAGGCTCATTAATTCTGGGTTGCTGTGTTAAGTCGGGTTGCCACACATGCCACCAGTGGAAGGTATGAAGGTAAGGTGCTACAGTCTTCGATCTGGACCTGCCAAAGATCAAGAGGTTGAAGCACCCTTGTGGCCTGCGTCCTTTCCTTGGTGTGTGCGCCCCTGCGGGGCTCTGTGCAGAGATGGGTGTTGCGCCCCTGCGGGGCTTCTTGTGAGATATATCTTCAGATATTTCTTTTTAGTGAAGCTGCTTCTTTCGTTGTCTTCTTCTTTTCTTTCTTTTACTTGATTCTCCCTCAACACTGCCCCCCTCCTGGACTCTGTCGTCCCCGACAGGCTTTGATGAACGACGAGCATATGTTCTATATATTTTTTGCTTTGTTCATTTAGCAGATTGGCTTCACGTATCATTAGTTGCTTCCATTGTTCTGCCTTCACACCGTCGTTGGGTGGCTGTCTATGATCTGCGAAGAAGCTAAGTTCATATGCCACTAAGCTGGCATTTAAATTTGATGACATCTTCAAAAAGATTTCGGAATCTATTTCAAAAAATCCTGTAAAGAATGCTTCTTCAAAAGTTTGCATATATACACTTGGCAAGAACATTAATCTGGAATAATACGCCATTATTGTTGGTTGGCTAGGCATAACTGATAGATAAAAAATGAGGATTTCCGTGCCCTGATTAATGCCGATGAAATTCAAAAAAATGTAGGCCGCATGCTTGAATACCTTCAAAACTGTAAGTATCATGCTAAGTATTTTATTGGTCATTTTGACAGTTAAGTCGGGTACCGTCGCATAATTTTGCAGCCAAAATTCGATGGTTTTAATCATATACTCTTCCGTTGGCAAATAGTTATGTGGCGGGCTCGGAAGCATAGGATAATTCAGCCACTGTTTATTTATAGCGCCGCTTCTTTGCAAGTCCAAAAATTCTCTGGTATCCCTTCTGCGTGGTATAGGACAAAATGAAGGGTTTACCTGTAATAAATATGGTGCTGCGTGCCAATGCACCCATAGTGTGGGATGTTTCTCCAGAAACTTTCTTCGCCAAATAGGTTGCGCCGCTTCAAATTCTTCTTGACTGTACGCGAATGTGTCTTGGTTAAAATTTAGCTGCTCATCTGGACTTTTCTGTGTAATCTTCTTTATATATCGTCTCGTCTTCTCTTTCAATAGTCCGTACGGAATATTGAAAGGCTTCATAATCTTGTCCAAGTCTTTACCTTTGATCTTGGCCTCTTTCATTACCTTAATGACTTCATTTTCAAAATTCTCCGTCAATCGGGACACCACTAGTGCCTGTTCCTTCTGACTTATTTCTACAGTGTATGGCATTGGATGATCATCATGTATATCCGCCATCTGCTCATGTATTGGAGAATTATAGATCGGGTGAGATAGAGGACTTACCTCTACCTCGTCAGTAGGATTTTCCTTAGCTGGCACTACTGGTGTCCCGATCACTACGTTCTGATTGATTTGAAATTCTAATTGCTTTATACGTTCAGTTTTCTCTTTGTTTTCTTGCGTGGCTGTGCTGAGTGCTTCCTTTGCTGCAAGCAATTCATTACCAATTTCGGCCACATTGTCCATGTTTTCACTGTAGCTTGCTGCAAGTCTCCCATGAGCTGTATTCAACTGCTTTTGTAGTTCATTGATTTCTTGACTGTACTTCTGTTCCGATTCTTCTCTCATTGCGCGCTCTTGTCTCAACAATTCTGCATGTTGTGCTAGCTGATCTCTTAATTCTTTTTCTTTGGTTTCGGATGATTCCTGTTGCTCAATAGGTTGATCATACAATAATGATTTCATCAATTCTTTATTTTTGCTTCGCAAGGTGTCATTTTCTTCCATGTATAACTTTAGTTGGGTCTCAAGTAATGTGCTTCTAGCTTTCATTCTTTCTTTTTCAACTTCGCTTGCATCATGTAATCTCTGTAACTCCGCGAGCTGTGTTTGCAGTTGGTGATGTTGAGTGATTAATGTGTCATATTGTGTTTTTGTTTCGAGCAACTCAGTGCTTTTGGCCGCTATCTCTCTTTGTGCCTGGATTAACTACGATGACAGTTGTTTGCTCATGATCTGGAATTGACTTTTTTCTCTCATAGCCTTATCATAATCTGCATCTATGTCCATCATTTGTTGTTGCGTATCCATGGCCGTTTGAATCATTTGTTTTACTACAGGTTTCAGCTGAGTGACATCCACATTAAGCCATGTTTTTGGGATGCTCGGTTCTTCGCCGGTTGTGACATCTTTGCCCTGTGCCACATGTAATGTAGTGTCATGGGGCTACCTAATCTGAAGCTGGATCCTTGGCTCAACCACCATGTTTTCTTTATTTCCTTGAGGTGTATCATCTGGTACCTCAATCACAATTTGTTCTTTATTTTGTAGTACCTCCGAATCCACGTTCACTGGAGTTTGTTCTTCCTCTTTTATAGGTGGTTGTGCATATGTAGCAGTTGTTGGAGCTTCTTTGATGCTGATTTTGGTAGTCTCATTCAATTGGATGACATGTTCAGGTTCATCAGAATCTTCTATGTTCTTTTCCTTTCTTTCATGGTCGTCTGGTGTGACTTTACTTTGATTGGTCGCTGTCCATTCTTCTTCTTGAGTTTCTGTTCTTATATCAGTGTCTAGAGTGTCTTTTTCAGAACTGGATTCTGTATTGGAACTAGAATCATCTATGCCTAGTTCTTTGTATCTTCCAGGCTGTTTCGGGGTTTGTGCTTGACTCCGTACTTTTGTCTCTTGACTTGCTTGCCTATAATGATGTCCTTGAATATTTAGATTTACAAGGGCTTTGGTGAGCTGGTTTCTGCCTCTTCCATAATTACAACTGCTTTCTTCTTCTTAGGGACCGTAGCAGATTTTGCATATTTGGCTAGCCCTTCTGATGTCGACATCTAACGTAGGCAATTTTTCATCTCGAGAGCCTCGTATATGAGTAATGTCAAGGCAGAACTGCCATTTAAAAATTTCTTCTGGCCCCATTTCTTTTGGGCTTCAAATAGTCTTTCTTGGACATAACCAGTCAGATTCACTTTGTTTCCTATTTGTCTCATGGCATGAGATAGTAGTTGTACTACGATTTTTTGGGGTGTAGTGTATTTGTGCATGCTCGGGAAACAAAAGTGCTGATGTACCAGACGTACAGCATCTTCGATATCTATTCTGTTAATATCCACAAAGGATCTCTTCTTAGTGTCATGACATTCCTCCTTGACATTAGTAATTCCTTCTTGATTCCATCCAAAAGCTTTGTTGATCAATTCATGAGTGAATTGAATGGTCTTCCAAGTACCTACCTTATCCAATACTCTGGCTTCAGGCACAGATACCTTATTAGATGCAGGCTGAAGAGTGTTCATCACTTGAGTGCATCTCTGAAAATCAGGTAGATAAATTGGTATTCTAAGGAATGCATCTAGCCCTGCTTGTGTCCATACATCCTCTATATGCGGTAATCCTTGGATTATAGTCTTGAAGTCTTGCGACATAATAGGGAAGTAGTGATCCCTATCCATAATCTTGATAGTTGCCATGAAAATAAGTTCCGAGACTGGTTGGTCATCACGAAACCAATGGCCTCTGACTTTTGTTATTGATTCCAATGGAAGAAGCTGGACCGCTTCCTCTTGTGTAGCTTCGGAATTAGTAGATGCCAACTGCACTCAGTATAGAGTATGAATTAGTGGCCATATATTATCAGAAATCCTCCTTTATTTGTTTGTCATAGGCTCGATATTGCTCCGAGTGAGTAGTGTCATCCCTTTCCCGTGGGTGTGAGAAAGGTAATACCTGGATTTTTCACATTTTTAGATATTTTTATATTTTCATCTGAAAAGGAAAACAGAAAAGTTAGGTTGTAGCCGAAGCAGTTATTATTTTTTGAGTAATTTTCTTAATGGATGTACAAGTGCTCTCCTATTTCCCAATAGGGAAATGTGCTCGACTATCCTGAAATAGAAAAAGGATGTGCCGAATGCTTGGCCTTGTAATGTGGCCCTATCATGCATACTTTGGGTACTGATAACTCCACATGTGTGCAACTCAAAGTAGTTAGATGATGCATGAAGTTTGTTTTGTCTTTCGGCAACCAAATCTGCTTCATTCTGTCGGGATGTACTGTATTCTCCACCTTTTTGATGATTGTGGTTCTTCTCTTGTTGCATGTCTGCTCTCTCTGACTTTTGAATCTCAGATTGGCTTGTGTAGCGACTGTAGACTCCTTTATTTTCTCGTAGCTATTCTTCTGTGGCTGTTTTACTCGTAGACCATGTTGGTTCTTCTTGTGCTGAGGTTCCTCGTTTCAGTTTAGCTTCTTTGGAGCACATGATTTAGGAATCCATATTTGCGTTCGATCTGATTGAGCGGCTACTACTTTCTTTGGAATCCATATCCTAGCACTTCGTTGTTGACTTTGGCGCTCCAATTGATGTGCTTTCTTATTTGATTGGTTGCTTTGATGTCGATAGTGCTTCTGTCGTCGAAGATATTCCTTCGCTTGATCCTTCCTGATCCATGCTTGGTTGGTGTATGGAATAGGGTATATTTTAATAGGTACAAACTTTGGATTACTCAGAGGGCTGGTCTCTCTTATGCATGGTACTTTATTGAGGTTGAGTTCAGATGGATTGACACTCTTGTGACTTGCTAGACTAGAAGGCGGTATGCAAGCAGATTTCGATTTGTCCTCACAAGGAGTACTTGACGAAGGTATTGCTATAGTGCCAGTGGACATACACTCGTGACTTTGTTCATTGGAATGAACTTTTTGCTCTATGCTTACAGATTTGATTGGTCGTTCGTCTAGCAAACTGAATACTTCCCGATGTCCTATCCTGGCTGAGATGTATCCTAAAGCCAATTGAACGGTCACCTCATATTCGTAAATCCAGTCTTGACCTAACACTACCTCTTCGAGTAAGTCCTGATCACGACACACTAATAGTTTCTGTTCCATAGTGTTGTTGCCAAGATGCAAAGGTAAGGTGATTTCACCTATACATTGAGTAATTGTTCCACCTATTCCTATTAACTGTGCCATCGATGGACGTAATTCCTCCTTGAGTTTCAGTGTCAAAGAAAGTTTGATGCAGCTTATGGCGGCTCCTGTGTCAATGAGAGTATCCACTAAGTGGTACTCCGTTTTACCTGCTCCTAAATTCAAATATGGTTGTGTTCTCTGTGAACCTAGGCTTTGAGTGGCTCTAAAATTAGCCATTGGGATGAGTTCTTCTCCTAGTCGATATCTCTCATCTCTCTCTCTCATCCACTCTTTCCGTTTCTTAATTCGTTCTAGGGCTTCCTGTCTTGCTTCTTCTCGTATCCTTTCCTCTTCAATTCGTCTCTTCTTGCCTTTGATTAATCGAGACATTGTTTCTTCTGTCAATGGTTCTAGGTATTTTTTCACTCGACATCCACTGATATAGTTTGGTAATACATCCCCATCTACAGTTGCTAAGCTGATGGCTCCACTTGTCGATATATGATTGATGATTAATGGGCCATACCCTCTCTTCTGCAACTTAGCGTGTTGTTTCAAGGTATATACCAAAACTAAATCTCCTTCCTTAAAGTTTTTGTCTTTGATGTGAGAATCAAAATAGGCTTTCTGTCGCCGTTTAGCAGCATAAATGCTTGCTACTGCTTGTAACCTAGTTTCGTGAAGCTTTTATATTTGATCCAATTGAGCTGATAGTTCATGTCCCGTCCACTCGTAAGTGGTTGCTACTCTGAGAGTGGGGCTTAAGAAATCAATTGGCAAAATAGCATTTTGTCCATATACTAAGTTAAAAGGAGTAGTGCCTATGGCAGTTTTATAGGCTACTCGAAATGCCCATAAAGCATGATGTAATTGCTTATCCCAATCAGATCTACCATTGTTAACAATCTTTGTGAGAACTGTACACAAAATTTTATTCGAACTCTCTGCTTGTCCATTGGCTTGTGGGTGATAAGGAGCTGATTTTTTATGAATTACCAAGAATTCATTCAGTAAGGCTTCTATAACTTCATTCACAAAGTGCGTACCTCTATCACTCACAATTTCTATCGGTAGTCCAAATCTAGTGAAAACGTTCTCAAAGAGAAACTTGGCCGTGGTTCTTGCATCATTTTTCTTGGTTGCTTTGGCTTCAACCCGTTTGGTCAAATAGTCTGTGGCTACAACTATATATTCAGCATGGGATCCTTTTGCTGGTGGGCTTATCGGTCCTATGAAGTCTATTCCCCATTTAGTGAAAGCTCTAGCACTCATCATGGGTCTCAGTGGCATTTCGTCTCTTCTAATTGGATATTTTGTTCGTTGACAAGTATCACATCGCTGCACATATGTTATGGCATCTTGGCGTAGAGTTGGCCACCACATTCCAGCAAAGAGGATCATTTTTGCTGTTTTATCTGCAGAGAAGTGCCCTCCTGCAGCTCCTGTATGTGCCATCTCTAAAACAGAAAGATATTCGTCTTTATGAATGCACATTCGTAATTGGTTATCTCTCCCTCGCTTGAAAAGTTGTTTTCCTATAATGGCGTAATCCTTACTTTGTTCTACAAGTGCACGTTTCCTTGCTGAAGTGGCTCCTTCTGGGTATTCTTGAGTCTTTAAGAACTTTACCAGAGGCATGCTCCATTTCGGTGCTATTGTGGAATAGCATAGAGTTGAGTTCTCTTCTGGATTTTGTTCTTGACAAATTTGGCAAGCTGATACATAGTTATGTGCGTCTCTCTGCATGGTTGGCCAATATATGCCTAACCTCCTCAGGGTTTGCCATGTTCTGTTTGCATTCAGATGAGTTTTCCATTGATTCACATGTGCTTTCTGAAGCCACATTTCCTGTTCCTCTTCTTCTACGCATCTCATTAACAGTCCACTTGAATCTTGGTGATACAAACTTCCGGCAATGATATGAAGGTTTTTAGTCTTCCAAAGGTCCTGGGTTCGGTTTGGTGTGATCCCATCTTTAGGTCCATGTGTAAGTATAGGGATCAACTTTTCTGCCCATTGGGGACATACTTCCAGGTTAAAAAGGTACGTATCTGGCAGATCATCGGGTACTCCTATGGGTGGTTCTCCATGGGTCATTCTTGATAAATGGTCTGCTCTTATGTGAGTATTTCCTTTCTTGAATACTACCTCAAAATCAAATTCCATTAGCAATAAAAACCATCGTACTAGTCTTCCTCTATTGCAAGATTTATTGACTAAGTACAGTAGGGCTTGATGATCAATGAAGAATTTGAATTTGTTTGCCAACAGGTAATGTCTGAACTTTTTTACTGCGTACATCATCCCTAGGCCTTCTCTCTCCGTGGTGGTATAATTGCGTTTTGCTTGATTGAGTTGTCTACTGGCATAGGCTATAGGGTGGTCTAGCTTCCCGGTATCTGCAGGTTGAGCTAAGATGCATCCAATGGCAAACTTGGAAGCATCCACATGAATGTGAAATGACTTACTCTAGTTAGGTACTCGAAGGATTGGTGCTGAACTCAATCGACTCTTTAACTCATTGAAGGCTCTCTCACATTCCTCGGTCTAGTTAAATTGAGTCAAGAGTGCATAGAGAGGTCTAGCAATTATGGCATACATATGTATAAATCTTCGATAGTATCCATAGTGTCCCATAAATGCTTGAACTTCTTTAGCAGTCTTTGGTCTTGGTAGATCCAAAATTACTTTGATTTTGTCTTCATCAGTTGAAATTCCATTTTTAGAGACAATATGTCCTAATATTTTTCCTTGTCTAACCATGAAGACACATTTTTCTGGGTTGAGGCATACTCGATATTGTCGACACTTGGCAAAGATCTTTTCTATTTCAGGGATGTGCTCTGATCGTTGTCGGAAAGTTTTCAACTTTCCAGTTGATGACCAGAGAAAATGAAAATAACTTTATTGGTGAATTCTAACCTTTTATATCACTGTTGATTAGTTGTTCTGGATTGAATTAACAACTTTTGAAGTGTTTGCAGGTACAGGAAATGATAAAGAATACATGTTCATATTAGGGTTTACTCTAATTTCATATTTAATGAGTTGTTTTATTCATACATTCAAGAATCATGGGTATTTAACCCTAGGATTTCATAAGTTGATATGATTTTATGACAGTTGGGTTAATCCAAAGGGTCTCAAAAGATTCTAATGGGTTAATGCTAGGGTTTATTTAAGTGTTAATGGATTAATGATAGGGTTCAGAAGAGTTTTAAAGGGCTTTCATGGGTTTCTGATGGGTTTTTAGTAAGTTTTTTAGGGTTCTAGTATGTTTCAAGGGCTAGAATAGTTGTTATTCAAATACATTAATCTATACATTAAATATTTATGTATTAAAAATTAAACTATGCTATTAATAATTACTTTAACCATATGTGTGCATTTAAATACTAAGGTTCTAATTAATTAAATTCTTATCCTAAGCTTAACTTACTTAATTTATTTAATTGAGAAATTTAGGGTAAATTGAATTAAAATTATAAGTCAAGTGGATAAATAACTAGTGGTCTATATGGATGCTAGAAAAAAGAATGGTATGTGAGTAATGTGGAATTAAAGTGAATTAAGGAGTGGTCTGAAAGGATGATGCATTTAAAGTGATTAAAGTTGGTTGAAAAGAGAGGTGAAAGTAAGTTGTGTGAATAAAGCTAATTTAAAGTGTGGTGAATGTTCATGGGCAAAAGTGTGATTGATGATTAAAGCAAGATCAAAAGGTGTGGTATACAAATGTGTTGTGTATGTATTTATATGTGTGATGAGCTCTAGTTTTTCCTAATGTTTCTTGTAGGTACTACTTTCTTTCCTCTTCTTGCTCCTTATGTATGCATAGCAGGGAGTTCTACTTTTTTCCCTTAGCTTGTGTGTACGCAGGCAGAGAGAGGGGTAGTTTAGAGAGAGAATGTCATATGCAGAACTGCTATGACAATGCTCTTTTCAAAAGTGTTTTGATGTGCTGTTGACGACCATCATCGGCTAATTTTGAAGCTTGCTTCTGATGATTGATGTTTGATCTATCGTTGATTATTTTATTATTCTCACAATCGACACGTATGCCGTTGCACATTATGCAAACTCCAACCATAGTCAGACCATCTTCGGCAATTCAGAGCAGTCATCTAATCAGCTGCTTCGTAATCTCTACTAAGTTTGTTGATTGATGATTGATTTAATTGCACATGTAGCTGACCGCTCTTCTGATTGATCGAGGAGACCAAATTTTGTTTTGTTTTTGGCAAATTCGGCATCAGCTTCTGGCTGCTGGCATCGTACGATTAAAGAAAGAGAAAATTTGACGGCTTCTTGTCTGAGGCGGTGCAGGCGGTGGTGCATGAGGAAGAGAAAGAGAGGTTGATCGCGTTCAATCAGAGAGAGAAATTGAGAGAGTTACGACGGCATGATACTAACGACCAGAGCTCTATCTGCAAATGTCCAAACCTTCGGGTTTATTTTAGTATAGTACATTGTAGAGAGAGAGTGGCTGAGCTCTGCACATATGAAGAGAGAGACTTTTGGCGTCCTTGGCAGACCTGGCGGCTGTTCTGGCGTGCAGCGCTCAGAGACTGAGAGAGCGACTTCTGGCATCCTTGACAGACCCGGCGGCTACTCAGTCGCTGACAGCTTTAGAAGAGAGGAATTCTCTGTCGACTCCTAATTGGTTGTGCGCGGCACTTATAAGTTTAGATGATGAGAGTTAGAGAGAGATTGGTGTTACACTGCTGTCTAGAATCACGCACGCTGATGGGAGAGAGGATTGTTCCTGTTGCGCTGTTAGCGATTGGCCTGCAGGGATTGGTAGAGAGAAAGTATGGTCGGAAGAGAGATTATGTCAATTGGCTGCACACCTAATGTGGTGAGAGAGAGACTTGACTACTCATAAAATAGTGGTTTTGTTTTGATTCTCTTCACGAGTCCTCCCCGATTGCTCTTATTGGCAGAGATTGTCCGATGCTGTAAGCATTATTAGAGAGAGAAAAAGTTAGGGGGTCTTCTAACGGCTATTCTGGAGTGTAGCAGTGAGAGTATGAGAATGATAGAGAGCAAAAGCGTTGGAGAAAGATTTGCAAAAAAAAGCACTACTGCGGAAAGAGAGAGAAAGAGAGAGGGAGAAAGAAAGAGAAGAGTTATGTTAGGTTAACGTTAATAAGATTCAATTTAATTTAAGATTGTATTATTTCAATTAAAAATCATTAAATCTAATTAAATATATAATTATTAGGGGATAAGTAGATAGATTTAGATTTTATTTAATGTATTGTTCGATATAGTTAAGATTAACGAATTATTTTGTTATTCTAATTGCTATTGATAACTATGAATGTGATTAATTTAGCATGAATTTGGATGCATGTATATAAGATACATTAGCATATGTAAGAATGAATATTAACTTATGCATAATGGTGTTAATTAATAGGTTAACATAAATATAATCATGAGAAGTGTATTAACATAATTATTTGAATATATATATATATATATATATATATATATATATATATATATATATATATATATATATATATATATATATATATATATATATATATATATATATATATATATATAAGGTAGATGCATGAGAGTATATGCACAAGTGTTAGCATGCATATTTATTTAATGATAAGTGTGTGTTAGTATGTGTGTGTATCAGCATATAATAGCATGATTGAAAGCATACATTTAAAGTGCATTAGTATGTATGAGGAATGTATGTATTAGAGTGCATTTAAATGTTTTAGTGCACACATAAACATATGCATGTGTATGTAAATATTATGTAAATTATGTTCTTTAATTTTATGATTCTTGTAATATTACTAATATTTCTAATGTTTCCTTTACAGACATTCAAAGCAAAAGAATCGAAGAGCATCGTGGCAAAAGTGAAGATTTCATCAATTCAATTATCCGACAATCTGAATTAAATCCATAGAAATTATCCTTGATTAAGCTTTTTATAGGATTCACTTATTGTTAGCCATCTTTTAGAGAAATTATATCATTTTATAGCATTGTAATCATCCATTATTGTCATTAGCATTAATTCAATTCTAATTTGCATTATCATTCTTGTCAATGTTATCTGAAATCGTTAATTTCAAAAAAATAACTAGAAAGTCTGATATTACCTATACCTCAAGAAGCTATTGATAGATGTAGAGCAGCCCAACCTTACGGTTCTTAAACGTTTAAAGTGTTATAATTATCTACTCGAAATTTCATAGAATTTTCAGTAATATAGTATTTTTGATACCTTAGATGAAAGAAAAATATACCTAAAACACCTACGATTGTCTCATACACCCTCCGTGTGCCGAGGGATTTAGTGGCTGACTGATCCATCAGCCTTATGTCCACAACTTCTCGACAATTTGGTGAACCCGACGTGAAGGAGCGGCATAGCAGCTCAGGGAGATCTGATATTTGTGACATAGTTTTGAGTGGTCAAGAGATAGAGCTTTCATCATGGACCCTTATCTCATAGAAACAAGAGTCTGGAAATTGATTGATGACCTCAAAATAGAGAAGAAAGAGTTTTGTGGTAAAGATGTTACTAGGTATCAAAAGGAGTATGAACATTTAGCATATCAATATGGCATACCTAGGGATAGTTGGGTTTCCACCTTTAGGCGTATATCAAATGGAGATACCCGAGATAGAATAAGCCTTAGGTTGGGCTCGGCCACTATACCTTGGGATATTTTTAAGACCCAATTGCTACAAGAATTTGTTTTCGAGGACTCAACAAAAAGAAATCATGAAACGTTTCAAGCTTGGGTAAATACATCAAAACCAAAAGAGAACTTAATTGAGAGTCTTCAAGAGTTTGAAGAACAGTTTAGTGACTTACCGGAGCAAGAACAAACTTATCTAGAGCCTTATAAAGTTATAAATTTTTTAACTCTCCTTGATTACTCAATTCGAAAAGACCTAGAGCCTCTTTTAGAGGACCATAATACCTCAAATGGCCTGACCAGTGATTGGACATATGTCCAAAAGCAAGTTCATCGACTTACACTTAGATATGAACGCCAAAACCTCAAATATTTTCCTCTTTCTAAAAGCAACGATTTAGATTGTACTTATCAAAAGATAAATGAAGAAAACAAATTTGAGATTACAAACAATGAATTAGATGATGCTACACCAATGATGAATGATGAAAACCAAATTACAATTTCAGAACACAAAACAGTAAACAAACATGAGTGTGAACATGAGAAACCTTTGTTTGATTCTTCTAAAAGTCTTCCCAAATTATTCATTGAAGAAGTGAGTGATGTAAGTGGTAAAGAAATCCCACTCATCACAATAGCTTCTCCTAAAATTATTACAAACATTGATTCTTCATATAAGGAAGAACAATATGAGAAAATTATAAACAATGATATTTATACATTTGAAAAATATGAATTGAAGGGTTTCAATATAAATGAACACTTGTTTTGCCTTAATGATGTTAATATTGGTGTTTCTAATCAAATTTTTGAGTGGTTTGATACAGGTCAAGCAAGAATGGAGGATTTAATATTTCAATGGAATATCATGAAAGCTACAAAGTTTGATTTAATATTGCTTTGGTTTTTACAGATGGACTATCGAGAAGTATTATCTTGGATTGCTACTTTTTGTATAAGTTTGCTAATAATTATGTTTCTCACAAGATTTTTGAGTTGAGTTATTTTTTAGGATTAGCATGAAGATTGGGAGCTGATTGATGAACTAAGATTTTCTTCAAAAATAGACTATGAATGAAGCGCAGGAGATTGAAGAAAGTACATGCAGTTTAAAATTTATGCAATCAAAGCGATATTTGGATGAAAGGCAATGCTAAAGATGGAATCAATATAGATCAGGTGAAATAGTTCTAACTCTGATTAATGTTTTAAGTTTTGTTTTTCCCTGCATTATCATAATTAGAAATGTACATTCTTTAGCTAGGTTAAGAAACTTCTTAAAATTATGAAAAGTAGAATTTACGCTGAAGTAGGAATGTGCTTGAATAGAAGATAGGAATTAGAGACCTATGGCTGTCATATGAATAGTTGAAGGAACCCTTAACTTGCAACTCCTAGTAGAAGTAGGCTTGTTTTATATAGGTAAGCTTCCTTAAATCTGACCCATTTAGCAAAAGAGATCCTAGTTCCTGCTTTAGCTTACCTCTAGATCCTTTGCTCTGATTAGGGGTTAAGCCTTTCCCCTTCATCAAAAAAGTTGCGAAGAAAAATTGAAAGCAGTACATTAATGGTTGCTGCATATGAAAAGAGGAAAAATGACAAAAAGAAAAATTATGAAAAAAATGAGATAAAAAGAAAAATCAAATAAATCAGTTGTGGTCTCGAAATCACTTCTGATTTGAAAAGCGGGCTATATAAGGCGGATGTATGCTAGAGGGGAGTTAGTTTTTTGTATCTTAATGGAAAATGGTTAGGAGATGAGGGTAGAAGGCCTATATAACATATGCTTTACTTATGAACAGAGTTAATAGAAGAGTTAGTACGAACACTATTTGAATGACTTCTATAGTTTCTTTCTAAAACCTGTTTCCAATTCATGCATTGAACGAGAAGGTTTAAATTCAAGTTTACATAATTTTATAAGTTTTCTTTGCTATTTGAAGATGTACTAATGATAGAAGCATTTTTATATACAGAGACTTTGAATTTGGGTCATGAATAAGTTTCAAAAGAATTTGATATTGCTTTCTATGATCTGCAGGTTGGCCCATCGAGGACGATGTGCAGGTTTGGCCGGGGCGAATGTCGGAAAGTTTTCAACTTTCCACTTGATGACGAGAGAAAATGAAAATAACTTTATTGGTGAATTCTAACCTTTTATATCACTGTTGATTAGTTGTTCTGGATTGAATTAACAACTTTTGAAGTGTTTGCAGGTACAGGAAATGATAAAGAATACATGTTCATATTAGGGTTTACTCTAATTTCATATTTAATGAGTTGTTTTATTCATACATTCAAGAATCATGGGTATTTAACCCTAGGATTTCATAAGTTGATATGATTTTATGACAGTTGGGTTAATCCAAAGGGTCTCAAAAGATTCTAATGGGTTAATGCTAGGGTTTATTTAAGTGTTAATGGATTAATGATAGGGTTCAGAATAGTTTTAAAGGGTTTTCATGGGTTTCTGATGGGTTTTTAGTAAGTTTTTTAGGGTTTTAGTATGTTTCAAGGGCTAGAATAGTTGTTATTCAAATACATTAATCTATACATTAAATATTTATGTATTAAAAATTAAATTATGCTATTAATAATTACTTTAATCATATGTGTGCATTTAAATACTAAGGTTCTAATTAATTAAATTCTTATCCTAAGCTTAACTTACTTAATTTATTTAATTGAGAAATTTAGGGTAAATTGAATTAAAATTATAAGTCAAGTGGATAAATAACTAGTGGTCTATATGGATGCTAGAAAAAAGAATGGTATGTGAGTAATGTGGAATTAAAGTGAATTAAGGAGTGGTCTGAAAGGATGATGCATTTAAAGTGATTAAAGTTGGTTGAAAAGAGAGGTGAAAGTAAGTTGTGTGAATAAAGCTAATTTAAAGTGTGGTGAATGTTCATGGGCAAAAGTGTGATTGATGATTAAAGCAAGATCAAAAGGTGTGGTATACAAATGTGTTGTGTATGTATTTATATGTGTGATGAGCTCCAGTTTTTCCTAATGTTTCTTGCAGGTACTACTTTCTTTCCTCTTCTTGCTCCTTATGTATGCATAGCAGGGAGTTCTACTTTTTTCCCTTAGCTTGTGTGTACGCAGGCAGAGAGAGGGGTAGTTTAGAGAGAGAATGGCATATGCAGAACTGCTATGACAATGCTCTTTTCAAAAGTGTTTTGATGTGCTGTTGACGACCATCATCGGCTAATTTTGAAGCTTGCTTCTGATGATTGATGTTTGATCTATCGTTGATTATTTTATTATTCTCACAATCGACACGTATGCTGTTGCACATTATGCAAACTCCAACCATAGTCAGATCATCTTCGGCAATTCAGAGCAGTCATCTAATCAGCTGCTTCGTAATCTCTACTAAGTTTGTTGATTGATGATTGATTTAATTGCACATGTAGCTGACCGCTCTTCTGATTGATCGAGGAGACCAAATTTTGTTTTGTTTTTGGCAAATTCGGCATCAACTTCTGGCTGCTGGCATCGTACGATTAAAGAAAGAGAAAATTTGACGGCTTCTTGTCTGAGGCGCTGCAGGCGGTGGTGCATGAGGAAGAGAAAGAGAGGTTGATCGCGTTCAATCAAAGAGAGAAATTGAGAGAGTTACGATGGCATGATACTAACGACCAGAGCTCTATCTGCAAATGTCCAAACCTTCGGGTTTATTTTAGTATAGTACATTGTAGAGAGAGAGTGGCTGAGCTCTGCACATATGAAGAGAGAGACTTTTGGCGTCCTTGGCAGACCTGGCGGCTCTTCTGGCGTGCAACGCTCAGAGACTGAGAGAGCGACTTCTGGCATCCTTGACAGACCCGGCGGCTACTCAATCGCTGACAGCTTTAGAAGAGAGGAATTCTCTGTCGACTCCTAATTGGTTGTGCGCGGCACTTATAAGTTTAGATGATGAGAGTTAGAGAGAGATTGGTGTTACACTGCTGTCTAGAATCACGCACGCTGATGGGAGAGAGGATTGTTCCTGTTGCGCTGTTAGCGATTGGCCTGCAGGGATTGGTAGAGAGAAAGTATGGTCGGAAGAGAGATTATGTCAATTGGCTGCACACCTAATGTGGTGAGAGAGAGACTTGACTACTCATAAAATAGTGATTTTGTTTTGATTCTCTTCACGAGTCCTCCCTGAATGCTCTTATTGGCAGAGATTGTCCGATGCTGTAAGCATTATTAGAGAGAGAAAAAGTTAGGGGGTCTTCTAACGGCTATTCTGGAGTGTAGCAGTGAGAGTATGAGAATGATAGAGAGCAAAAGCGTTGGAGAAAGATTTGCAAAAAAAAAGCACTACTGCGGAGAGAGAGAGAAAGAGAGAGGGAGAAAGAAAGAGAAGAGTTATGTTAGGTTAACGTTAATAAGATTGAATTTAATTTAAGATTGTATTATTTCAATTAAAAATCATTAAATCTAATTAAATATATAATTATTAGGGGATAAGTAGATAGATTTAGATTTTATTTAATGTATTGTTCGATATAGTTAAGATTAACGAATTATTTTGTTATTCTAATTGCTATTGATAACTATGAATGTGATTAATTTAGCATGAATTTGGATGCATGTATATAAGATACATTAGCATATGTAAGAATGAATATTAACTTATGCATAATGGTGTTAATTAATAGGTTAACATAAATATAATCATGAGAAGTGTATTAACATAATTATTTGAATATATATATATATATATATATATATATATATATATATATATATATATATATATATATATATATATATATATATATATATATATATATATATATATATATATATATATATATATATATATATATATATATATATATATATATAAGGTAGATGCATGAGAGTATATGCACAAGTGTTAGCATGCATATTTATTTAATGATAAGTGTGTGTTAGTATGTGTGTGTATTAGCATATAATAGCATGATTGAAAGCATACATTTAAAGTGCATTAGTATGTATGAGGAATGTATGTATTAGAGTGCATTTAAATGTTTTAGTGCACACATAAACATATGCATGTGTATGTAAATGTTATGTAAATTATGTTCTTTAATTTTATGATTCTTGTAATATTACTAATATTTCTAATGTTTCCTTTACAGACATTCAAAGCAAAAGAATCGAAGAGCATCGTGGCAGAAGTGAAGATTTCATCAATTCAATTATCCGACAATTTGAATTAAATCCATAGAAATATCCTTGATTAAGCTTTGTATAGGATTCACTTATTGTTAGCCATCTTTTAGAGAAATTATATCATTTTATAGCATTGTAATCATCCATTATTGTCATTAGCATTAATTCAATTCTAATTTGCATTATCATTCTTGTCAATGTTATCTGAAATCGTTAATTTCAAAAAAATAACTGAAGAAAGTCTGATATTACCTATACCTCAAGAAGCTATTGATAGATGTAGAGCAGCCCAGCCTTACGGTTCTTAAACGTTTAAAGTGTTATAATTATCTACTCGAAATTTCATAGAATTTTCAGTAATATAGTATTTTTGATACCTTAGACGAAAGAAAAATATACCTAAAACACCTACGATTGTCTCATACACCCTGCGTGTGCCGAGGGATTTAGTGGCTGACTGATCCATCAGCCTTATGTCCACAACTTCCCCACAATTTGGTGAACCCGACGTGAAGGAGCGGCATAGCAGCTCAGGGAGATCTGATATTTGTGACATAGTTTTGAGTGGTCAAGAGATAGAGCTTTCATCATGGACCCTTATCTCATAGAAACAAGAGTTTGGAAATTGATTGATGACCTCAAAATAGAGAAGAAAGATTTTTGTGGTAAAGATGTTACTAGGTATCTCAAGGAGTATGAACATTTAGCGTATCAATATGGCATACCTAGGGATAGTTGGGTTTCCACCTTTAGGCGTATATCAAATGGAGATACCCGAGATAGAATAAGCCTTAGGTTGGGCTCGGCCACTATACCTTGGGATATTTTTAAGACCCAATTGCTACAAGAATTTGTTTTCGAGGATTCAACAAAAAGAAATCATGAAACGTTTCAAGCTTGGGTAAATACATCAAAACCAAAAGAGAACTTAATTGAGAGTCTTCAAGAGTTTGAAGAACAGTTTAGTGACTTACCGGAGCAAGAACAAACTTATCTAGAGCCTTATAAAGTTATAAATTTTTTAACTCTCCTTGATTACTCAATTCGAAAAGACCTAGAGCCTCTTTTAGAGGACCATAATACCTCAAATGGCCTGACCAGTGATTGGACATATGTCCAAAAGCAAGTTCATCGACTTACACTTAGATATGAACGCCAAAACCTCAAATATTTTCCTCTTTCTAAAAGCAACGATTTAGATTGTACTTATCAAAAGATAAATGAAGAAAACAAATTTGAGATTACAAACAATGAATTAGATGATGCTACACCAATGATGAATGATGAAAACCAAATTACAATTTCAGAACACAAAACAGTAAACAAACATGAGTGTGAACATGAGAAACCTTTGTTTGATTCTTCTAAAAGTCTTCCCAAATTATTCATTGAAGAAGTGAGTGATGTAAGTGGTAAAGAAATCCCACTCATCACAATAGCTTCTCCTAAAATTATTACAAACATTGATTCTTCATATAAGGAAGAACAATATGAGAAAATTATAAACAATGATATTTATACATTTGAAAAATATGAATTGAAGGGTTTCAATCTAAATGAACACTTGTTTTGCCTTAATGATGTTAATATTGGTTTTTCTAATCAAATTTTTGAGTGGTTTGATACATGTCAAGCAAGAATGGAGGATTTAATATTTCAATGGAATATCATGAAAGCTACAAAGTTTGATTTAATATTGCTTTGGTTTTTACAGATGGACTATCGAGAAGTATTATCTTGGATTGCTACTTTTTGTATAAGTTTGCTAATAATTATGTTTCTCAAAAGATTTTTGAGTTGAGTTATTTTTCAGGATTAGCATGAAGATTGGGAGCTGATTGATGAACTAAGATTTTCTTCAAAAATAGACTATGAATGAAGCGCAGGAGATTGAAGAAAGTACATGCAGTTTAAAATTTATGCAATCAAAGCGATATTTGGATGAAAGGCAATGCTAAAGATGGAATCAATATAGATCAGGTGAAATAGTTCTAACTCTGATTAATGTTTTAAGTTTTGTTTTTCCCTGCATTATCATAATTAGAAATGTACATTCTTTAGCTAGGTTAAGAAACTTCTTAAAATTATGAAAAGTAGAATTTACACTGAAGTAGGAATGTGCTTGAATAGAAGATAGGAATTAGAGACCTATGGCTGTCATATGAATAGTTGAAGGAACCCTTAACTTGCAACTCCTAGTAGAAGTAGGCTTGTTTTATATAGGTAAGCTTCCTTAAATCTGACCCATTTAGCAAAAGAGATCCTAGTTCCTGCTTTAGCTTACCTCTAGATCCTTTGCTCTGATTAGGGGTTAAGCCTTTCCCCTTCATCAAAAAAGTTGCGAAGAAAAATTGAAAGCAGTACATTAATGGTTGCTGCATATGAAAAGAGGAAAAATGACAAAAAGAAAAATTATGAAAAAAAATGAGATAAAAGAAAAATCAAATAAATCAGTTGTGGTCTCGAAATCACTTCTGATTTGAAAAGCGGGCTATATAAGGTGGATGTATGCTAGAGGGGAGTTAGTTTTTTGTATCTTAATGGCAAATGGTTAGGAGATGAGGGTAGAAGGCCTATATAACATATGCTTTACTTATGAACAGAGTTGATAGAAGAGTTAGTACGAACACTATTTGAATGACTTCTATAGTTTCTTTCTAAAACCTGTTTCCAATTCATGCATTGAACGAAAAGGTTTAAATTCAAGTTTACATAATTTTATAAGTTTTCTTTGCTATTTGAAGATGTACTAATGATAGAAGCATTTTTATATACAGAGACTTTGAATTTGGGTCATGAATAAGTTTCAAAAGAATTTGATACTGCTTTCTATGATCTGCAGGTTGGCCCATCGAGGACGATGTGCAGGTTTGGCCGGGGCGAATGTCAGAAAGTTTTCAACTTTCCAGTTGATGACCAGAGAAAATGAAAATAACTTTATTGGTGAATTCTAACCTTTTATATCACTGTTGATTAGTTGTTCTGGATTGAATTAACAACTTTTGAAGTGTTTGTAGGTACAGGAAATGATAAAGAATACATGTTCATATTAGGGTTTACTCTAATTTCATATTTAATGAGTTGTTTTATTCATACATTCAAGAATCATGGGTATTTAACCCTAGGATTTCATAAGTTGATATGATTTTATGACAGTTGGGTTAATCCAAAGGGTCTCAAAAGATTCTAATGGGTTAATTCTAGGGTTTATTTAAGTGTTAATGGATTAATGATAGGGTTCAGAAGAGTTTTAAAGGATTTTCATGGGTTTCTGATGGGTTTTTAGTAAGTTTTTTAGGGTTTTAGTATGTTTCAAGGGCTAGAATAGTTGTTATTCAAATACATTAATCTATACATTAAATATTTATGTATTAAAAATTAAACTATGCTATTAATAATTACTTTAATCATATGTGTGCATTTAAATACTAAGGTTCTAATTAATTAAATTCTTATCCTAAGCTTAACTTACTTAATTTATTTAATTGAGAAATTTAGGGTAAATTGAATTAAAATTATAAGTCAAGTGGATAAATAACTAGTGGTCTATATGGATGCGATAAAAAAGAATGGTATGTGAGTAATGTGGAATTAAAGTGAATTAAGGAGTGGTTTGAAAGGATGATGCATTTAAAGTGATTAAAGTTGGTTGAAAAGAGAGGTGAAAGTAAGTTGTGTGAATAAAGCTAATTTAAAGTGTGGTGAATGTTCATGGGCAAAAGTGTGATTGATGATTAAAGCAAGATCAAAAGGTGTGGTATACAAATGTGTTGTGTATGTATTTATATGTGTGATGAGCTCCAGTTTTTCCTAATGTTTCTTGCAGGTACTACTTTCTTTCCTCTTCTTGCTCCTTATGTATGCATAGCAGGGAGTTCTACTTTTTTCCCTTAGCTTGTGTGTACGCAGGCAGAGAGAGGGGTAGTTTAGAGAGAGAATGGCATATGCAGAACTGCTATGACAATGCTCTTTTCAAAAGTGTTTTGATGTGCTGTTGACGACCATCATCGGCTAATTTTGAAGCTTGCTTCTGATGATTGATGTTTGATCTATCGTTGATTATTTTATTATTCTCACAATCGACACGTATGCCGTTGCACATTATGCAAACTCCAACCATAGTCAGATCATCTTCGGCAATTCAGAGCAATCATCTAATCAGCTGCTTCGTAATCTCTACTGAGTTTGTTAATTGATGATTGATTTAATTGCACATGTAGCTGACCGCTCTTCTGATTGATCGAGGAGACCAAATTTTGTTTTGTTTTTGGCAAATTCGGCATCAGCTTCTGGCTGCTGGCATCGTACGATTAAAGAAAGAGAAAATTTGACGGCTTCTTGTCTGAGGCGCTGCAGGCGGTGGTGCATGAGGAAGAGAAAGAGAGGTTGATCGCGTTCAATCAGAGAGAGAAATTGAGAGAGTTACGACGGCATGATACTAACAACCAGAGCTCTATCTGCAAATGTCCAAACCTTCGGGTTTATTTTAGTATAGTACATTGTAGAGAGAGAGTAACTGAGCTCATCACATATGAAGAGAGAGACTTTTGGCGTCCTTGGCAGACCTGGCGGCTGTTCTGGCGTGCAGCGCTCAGAGACTGAGAGAGCGACTTCTGGCATCCTTGACAGACCCGGCGGCTACTCAATCGCTGACAACTTTAGAAGAGAGGAATTCTCTGTCGACTCCTAATTGGTTGTGCGCGGCACTTATAAGTTTAGATGATGAGAGTTAGAGAGAGATTGGTGTTACACTGCTGTCCAGAATCGCGCACGCTGATGGGAGAGAGGATTGTTCCTGTTGCGCTGTTAGCGATTGGCCTCCAACGATTGGTAGAGAGAAAGTATGGTCGGAAGAGAGATTATGTCAATTGGCTGCACACCTAATGTGGTGAGAGAGAGACTTGACTACTCATAAAATAGTGGTTTTGTTTTGATTCTCTTCACGAGTCCTCCCCGACTGCTCTTATTGGCAGAGATTGTCCGATGCTGTAAGCATTATTAGAGAGAGAAAAAGTTAGGGGGTCTTCTAACGGCTATTCTGAGGTGGAGCAGTGAGAGTATGAGAATGATAGAGAGCAAAAACGTTGGAGAAAGATTTGCAAAAAAAAAAGCACTAATGCGGAGAGAGAGAGAAAGAGAGAGAGAGAAAGAAAGAGAAGAGTTATGTTAGGTTAACGTTAATTAGATTCAATTTAATTTAACATTTTATTATTTCAATTAAAAATCATTAAATCTAATTAAATATATAATTATTAGGGGATAAGTAAATAGATTTAGATTTTATTTAATGTATTGTTCGATATAGTTAAGATTAACGAATTATTTTGTTATTCTAATTGCTTTTGATAACTATGAATGTGATTAATTTATGTATATAAGATACATTAGCATATGTAAGAATGAATATTAACTTATGCATAATGATGTTAATTAATAGGTTAACATAAATATAATCATGAGAAGTGTATTAACATAATTATTTGAATATATATATATATATATATATATATATATATATATATATATATATATATATATATATATATATATATATATATATATATATATATATATATATATATATAAGGTAGATGCATGAGAGTATATGCACAAGTGTTAGCATGCATATTTATTTAATGATAAGTGTGTGTTAGTATGTGTGTGTATTAGCATATAATAGCATGATTGAAAGCATGCATTTAAAGTGCATTAGTATGTATGAGGAATGTATGTATTAGAGTGCATTTAAATGTTTTAGTGCACACATAAACATATGCATGTGTATGTAAATGTTATGTAAATTATGTTCTTTAATTTTATGATTCTTGTAATATTACTAATATTTCTAATGTTTCCTTTACAGACATTCAAAGCAAAAGAATCGAAGAGCATCGTGGCAAAAGTGGAGAATTCAACAAATCAATTAACCGATAATCTGATTTAAAACTCTAGACATTATCTTTGATTAAGCTTTGTATAGGATTCACTTATTGTTAGAAATCTTTTAGAGAAATTATATCATTGCTTTATAGCATTGTAATCATCCATTATTGTCATTAGCATTAATTCAATTCTAATTTGCATTATCATTCTTGTCAATGTTATCTGAAATCGTTAATTTCAATTTCTCATGATTATTGTTTGAATAGATTTAGAGCCTTATTTTCAATCGCATCTAATGATCCTCAAGATAACATAGATTCATTTCCACCACCCTTAATTAGGCGTACAACCTAATCATTTAGAAATCCAAGAAGACGGAATTATAAAAGATAAAATAACTGAAGAAAGTCTGATATTACCTATACCTCAAGAAGCTATTGATAGATATAGAGCAGTCAAGCCTTACGGTTCTTAAACGTTTAAAGTGTTTCAATTATCTACTCCATATTTCCTAGATTTAAGAGTAATATAGAATTTCTGATACCTTGGACGAAAGAAAAATATACCTAAAACACCTACGATTGTCTCATACACCCTGCGTGTGCCGAGGGATTTAGTGGCTGACTGATCCACCAGTCTTATGTCCGTAACTTCCCGACATCGTAAAGCTGAATAAGTACATAGATCGTCCACATATACCTCCATACTTTTTCTTAGGAATTCTTTGAATACATGGCACATCAATCTTTGGAAGGTAGCTGGGGCGTTAGTTAGACCAAAAGGCATGACTCTAAAGGCGTATACTCCCCATTCAGTTACAAGAGCGGTTTTCTGTTGGTCCTCAGGAGCAATGGCTACCTGATTATACCCTAAAAAGCCATCCAAAAAGCTATAAACTTCCTTCCCTGCCACCCTTTCCAACAGATGATCCGTAATTGGTAGTGGGTAGCTATCCCTTATGGTCGCGGCATTTACTTTCTTTAGATTGATACACACTCTCAACTTCCCATTCTTTTTCGGTACAACCACCAAAGGTGACACCCATTCCGTGTGCTCAATCTCATATATGAATCCAGCATCTAACAACTTGTCTATCTCTTCCTTTATCTTTGCTGAATACACATCATTGTATGTATATGGTCTTTGTTTAGACGGTTTGGCTTCTGATGTCATGGGGATTCTATGGGCACATATAGATGGATCAACTCCTTTCAAGTCCTTATAGGTCGAGGCAAAGACATCCCGATATTCCCTTATGAGGCGTATTAACTCTTGTTCTTCCTCTATTGAGACATCTTGTCCTATGAAAGTACATCGTTCTTCTCCTTCTTCTAACGTTACGACTATCATAACGTTACGTTCTCCTTCTTGGTTTTTTCTTTATTATCATAAGCTATTCCTCGCTGCGCCTCTCTCTTAGGCATTTGAATAGCAATTTTTCTCTCTTCTACGTCATATTTTTTGAAGTGAGCTGGCACTTCAAACTGATCTTGTGGCCTGTTTTCTTCACCTTCTGGCTCTTTTTCTAACTCGATCTCTTCTTCTCGTATGGGTTCCTGGTTGTTTTCGTTAGCTGTGATGCTTATTTTTTTATTTTCATCCTCAGGTTCCATGGGCTCTAGTTCCATTTCAATGCTCTCATAGTCCTCCTTCCATTCTTTCTCTATCACTTCTCCTTCTTCGGCCTCCTGAAGGACTACAACATAGAGACTAACATCATATCCGTCTTCATCAATACATTCATTCATAGTTATTACTTCCTCATTCACACATACATCGAGGGTTGCTAAAATCTCCATCCAACCATGAGGTTCAAACTCTTCATCTAAAAAGATTTGAGGCATGTAGGCTGGATCTTGCACAAACCTAGCTACGCCTTGCCTTTGCTGCCATCCCTTTCTCCTATCTTCTTCCTTTTTGGCAGTTTGACATATCCATAGATGAGTGTCCTCGTTCATCCAAGATTGGTCACTAGAACCTATGCTCTGAATTGATTGATCGTCTTCTTCCTTGTGAATTTGATTCCATTGTAAGGGCGGAATATCTTGATATATATAAGTGTGGAGATTTATTCTCGTGGTGGTTCCTTCATGTTGGAGATATACCGCATCTTTTCCCCAATCTTGTACAACTTTTAGCTGTCTCATGAAAGGTCTTCCAAGTATCATTTCATAGTTGCTCGCCCTTTCAAATTGACAAATTGCTAAGGTGTGTTCAAATTCAACTCCGCATGTGGTGAAAACTACTCGTTCCAATAATCCCAAGGGTCTTTCTGTGTGTCCATCAGCCATTTGTATCTTCATATGCGTTGGTCTTAAAGCTGGCTTTCCCCATTTCTCCCAGATTTCTCTAGTGGCAATGCCTACACCAGCTCTTGAATCTAAGATGGCTTTGGTTGTATAACCCCTAAAAGTAATTGGGAGGCAAGTGTTTCCTTCATCTCCCTCACTAAAATCTCCTACCTTATCCACTGGGATCTTTACTGTGTTTGCCTCGTCAACTATTTCTTTTTCTTCTGTCTTGATCTCCAATTGACTGATTAATTTCTCCTTTAAATGTGGTTTCACCTTCAATAGTTCTTCTAAAGTCAGGGTACAAGGAATTTTGACTTTTCGAAGATGTTGTATGATATCCGATGTTTGGACTGATGGGTTCGGTTCTTTTTTCCTTATTGAGGGGATACAATATAGTTCTGAATTATGTTCGTACTCCCCTGTGTAATTTGGCAATTCATTTACTCCGTCATCTCCTTTGTCGCTTGGATCCGCTGGTAAGATTTCTTTTGAATTTAATTCAGGTATTGAACCCTCTATTTCATTTTCTGCTTCTAATTCTTCAAAGGGTGGTTCAATTCCTTCCACCTTCTTCCATCTGTCTTCTTGGACTCTTGCCCACAAATCTTTAGGCCATTCCCCTTCTACTTCGGGAACAATTGATCCTTCCCTTGTGTCCTCACAATAATTGCCATTCAGTGTATTACCTACTTCAGGTTTTTCATGTTCATGAGTGATGACGCACTCTTGGAATTCTCTTTTCGAAATTCGGTTATTGGGTAATGGCAATGTCGATTTTTCTAGGGTCTGTTGGGCAACTTCTATCAATTTTTTACAGATCTCGAACCTTTCTTTCTCTAGGTCACCTCTAGGATATTCTCTTTCATGTTGTTCGATGGTCGGTCCTGCTCTTATTCGTGCCTTGTATGCTTGAATCCACATGGCTAATTCTTCAGGCATGGGATCTGCTAAGACTGATCCTAACTCCTCTTTTTTATGCTTTCCATTATTGTTTTCTTCTTGATTTTTCTATTCCTCTTTTGGGTTTTGTTCACTCTTCTCATTTTCCTTCTTCTGCAGTAACTTCTTTTCTTTTATCCTCTCTCTACGGTTCTTCCATCTTTGTGTTCTTTTACTTACAACACTTTTCTCAGGCTCTTCCGAGTCTTCAACTCTCTGAGGTGTGGGTGTATTCATCTCTGGGCCACTTTGATTGTGTTTTTCAGGTTTTTCTGGGGTCTCTCTAGCCTTGGCTCTTGTTATCGCCTTCAGTGGTACAATGTAATCCTTATCACTCCCTGATGACTCGATTACTTCTATCACATTGATTTGCACGTTGGATGTAACTTTGTTGGGGTTCTTGGGGCAATCTCTGAAAAGGTGTTCCTTACCACAATCACTACAGTAACCTTCCCAAACTCGTTGTGGTGGTGGTGGGTTTGGTAATGTGCATTCCCTGATGTAGTGATCACCTCCACATCTATAGCATGGTCCTTTGGGTACAGGCAGTCTGTTCATGGGTCGGGGCGGTATGGTTGCTCTAGGAGCTGTGTACATTAGTGACACATAGTCCTGCTCATATCCGTATGAACTATCTGGTACTTCCATGCCGTAGGCATATGGTTCGTATGGTTGTCCATATTCCATTATAGCACTTTCATAATTGGGATATGCTCCTTGGCTATGGTCATAAGATGAGTCATATGGTTCATTACTGGCCAATGGCGTGGCTGGGACGATCGCTCTCTCTAGGTTTTCTTCAGGTTGAGCTATCTTGATTGGGACAACATTCTGAGGATGGGGCGGTTGCTGTCCTAGTACTGGTTGTGGTTGGGTGTATCCTTGATACGCATATGGTCGTGCCACTGGTGCCTACTGCTGATAGGCTGGGTACCTTCCTGCTTCACCTCCTTGCTCTCTCTGGGGGTATCCATAAGGTCTCATGTAGGGCTGTGCTGGTCTCGCTTGCCTATTGTAAGGGCAATTTTCTGTACTATGATTTGTATATTTTTGTTCTATACTGCAATATTGTAGAGGTCCTGGGACAGTGGGTCTATGATAAGCATAAGCAGATGTTGGGACTACTCCCCTAGTGCACAAGTGAGAAGGGTGATCTCCTCCGCACTGCATGCATTTTCTGAGCATGGGCACTCTCATAGGGTTATTGGGGTAGTTCCTCTGTCCTTGAACATTCAACTTCTTTGCTACCAAATCGGCTATCTCCTCTACGCTGTTTTTAGGGATTGCTGTGCTACTGGCCAAATCTTCACTTTTCAAACTACCTTGAGGTATTTTCAAATCTTCTGCTAGGTTGTCCTCTAGGTCTATACATTCCTTCATGCATTCTTGCAAAGTCTGAACTCTCTTCACATATACCAAAGATCTCAAAGATCCGTTCAATAATCCTTCTAAAAAAAATGACACCATTTTATTTTGGGTAGGTCTCTCTTCTACTGGGCATCTGTCCACATACTGCTTGAATCTTCTTGCAGCCAATCTCACTGATTCAGTAGGGGCTTGCTTAAAGCTATGGATCAATGATGATGAATTGTTTTTGATTCCAGACTTAGTGAATTCCTCTATCATTTCTTGATAGACTTGTTCCATGTTTTGAAAATTATTAGGGTCCAATGGCTGAAACCATGCTAATGCGGTGTCTAACAATGTAAGACCAAAGGACTCATATTGGATCAAGAAGTCTTCCACCTGTTCGGCTCTGATTACTTGTTTAAATTCAGCTATATGATTGTAAGGTTCACTAGAGCCATCGTAGTGATTCCTCATGCATTTAGCAACTTGAATTGGCCTTAATCTTCTTCCTGCTTCGGGTGGTCTAGGCATTACTAGGAAAATTGGTCTTCCTATGGGTATGCCTGGTCCTCTTACTATCGGTGGTCGGACTGGGGCAGTAATTCCATGTCTTGGGTCAACAGTTGGGTTAGGTCGGTAATTAGGATTGTTTGCGGGCATTGCAAACTGCACATGTGGTCTGACCGGAATTCGGGTTTGTTGTGTTTGTTGTGTTTGACCCGACTGCTGATATGAATCATTCTGGGATGTTCCAAGTGGGTGTCTTGAAGTAGTGGCTTGGTCCCTAGGGGGAAACACTGGAATATTCTGATATTTCAACTCAGCTCTTTCTAATTCTGTTAAGGGCCAATATCTTCTCTGATCCTATCTAAATATGTGATGATGGTGGGGAAATCAGGATCTTGTAACTCATAGATGGTAACAGGATTAGGGGGCAGCTTCCCATATTGAGGAGTGAGCTCTAAGCAGATGCTCCATCCCATTGATCAAGTATACATCCATTAAGGAGTCGTCTTGGGGAATCAGGTCTCCTCTCCAGACTCTAGCAACAGTAGATCTCCCTCTAGGTGTAGTTACTTGCTCTTCATTCCCTCCTCCATTTGAATTTGAAGCATTATTTTCTTCACCATGTTCATTAATGTTTTCCGGGTGCTCCGTGACAACATACTGGATATCTCGTTTGTCCATGTAAAGTCCTCCTACATACTTGACTGCTGGCCTAGGCACTATATAAGCCTCTGACGCTTTCTTTAACCTAGCCACTGATCTGTTTAGACCATCCAAATAAATAGGGATCTCATTTTGGTTGGTGTTCACATACTCCAAAGAGGTCCGGTACTCTCCTTCAATGATTGACATCATGCCAATCATGGGTACTGTGTTCTGCATATCCTCTGAAGCCATAGGAATTTCTTCCTCTGACTCACTGGAGGTCTCAGAATAATGTGAACGGCTACTTGGTTCGGCTACACTACCTACAGAAGAGATTACACTTCTTTGGCTTCCTAGGGTTCTCCCGGATCTCAGGTTCATCCACTTCACAACTCTGGTCAGTCCTTGCTAACCTCTAGCTTCTGGAACTGTCCACTATGGATCAAAATTCTCGAAAGGTTTTGACTGGGATTTGACTGAAAATGAAGTCTTCAACTCACAATACTCGATCTTCAGATCCAAACGATACACGATATTTGATCACAGACGATATACGATCTCTGGATGCCCACGATACACGATACTTCAAGCAGACGATTCTTGAGACCACGATACCTGAACAAAACGATACACGATCTCTCACCAAAACGATACGCGATCTGTATCAAGTATCGCGATCGATATGAAACGATACACGATACCTGGGCACAAACGATACGCGATCTCTAGCGAACGGTATGAAACGATACCTGATACCCGAACAAAACGATACACGATCTCTCGCCAAAACGATACGCGATCTGTACTAAGTATCGCGAACGGTATGAAACGATACACGAAAAACGATACTCAATACTTGGATCCGCGATCCACGATACTTCCCTAGGTGATACTCGATCTTTATCGCAAACGATACATGATCTCTAGCCAAAACGATACGCGATCTTTGATAGGTATCGAGATCTCTAAGAAGCGATACACGACACTTGGATGAGGACGATACACGATACACGATCTCGAAGCGATACACGATACTTTGACAAAATGATACACGATCTGTACCAAGTATCGCGATCGGTGAATGCACGATACACGATACTTGGGCAAGTATCGCAATCGATATGAAACGATACACGATCGGAGGGAAATATCGCGATACTCAACCCTAGGAGATCACGATACTTGCTAAGTATCGCGATACTCGACCGCGGGAGAAAGCGATACTTGACCCTTTGTCAAATTTTTGCTAGATTTTTTTGGTTTTTGTTTCAAGACAAATGTTTTCCTTGTCCTTCTACTCTCTCCTCACTCTCTCTATCACCCAAAACACACTTTTGAACCCCTATATGACCAATACGATACTTCACGCAGATCGTTTTCTCCTAAAAAGTTTGAATTTTGGAAGGGAGCTGAAAGAATGATATGTGAACTTACCTTGTACTCTTTCTCAGCTCTCAACCTTTCCTAACTAGCTCTGCGACACTCAGAAAGCTCCGCACTTCGTCCACGATCTCTGACTACAGCTCACGATACTCGACGATAGCTCTCCACGATACTTGCTCAGAGACACAAGTACTTTACAAAATGACTCTTTTTGGCTTTTTTACTTGGGATTTTCTTAGTTACTGGAAATAAAACAACAAAAAAAGAATTGAAAGCTACTCTAACTACCTAGCCTACTCCCTTGCTCCTCCTACTCTACTCATTCTACTCACTTCCCTAGACTAACAACTCACTACACACACTCCAAGAATGAGAAGTAGTAAGTGCGGCTGAAAATGACTTACCAAAGAAGAGAAAATCACCACTCCTCCTCTTGCTTCAATGCAAAAAGCTACTTACCATCACACGAATGCCTCGGTTTGATTCGACACTCCCCGGCAACGGCGCCAAAAAGTGTGTTGACCTAAGTACCAACTTAGGGACTTGTGGAGAAAGAGACTATACCTCAAGTGCATATAGTGGGGATTCACGCTTTTAAATATCAATCCGATGAGTATACAAACCTAGCCGAGTGTATGAGGACATGCAATCAAGTGATGATCAATGCAAATGAACTACTCAAAGAGTGTAGTCAAGGCAAAGACTAATCCAAACAAGCTTCAACTGTTGGTCATGGTGTCACGATACTTGGTGCAGCAACAGTCAGTATTTTGGACTTTTCTCTCAGCTCCGAACTCCAAATATAGCAAATAGCATATGCCTTTCGCAGCTCTCGAGAAGACGCATCCAATGGAAATGGTTTCACTCAATTTTGACACTCCTACTTCAAGTTATGAGCAAAATACTGAGTCGAGGGAAAACCTTCCTACACTTCAGCACTTCCTACACTTTGCACACACCTTACCTACAGCAAATAAACACTTTCATGGATAGATAACACTTCCTTACACTCTTTTCAAGCAATACACATGCACACAAGCTCACACAGAAGAAAATACAGAGTGAAGAAGACACAAATTCGAATTTCTGTGCTCTCTATTCTCACAATGGCAAAAAGTTTTTTACAAAGAGTCACATTTGACTTATATACTTGTGCCCTAAAAATGGTCCTTTCTGTTGGCGAAAACTTCAGCTCTAATACCACTTGGTGCGGAAATACTTTCGCCCTGAAGGTGGATTTCGCGACAAAGCTTGAACTCTGTCAGGCCTGCGGAAATTGCCGCGCCACCGTAATAGAATGCTAAACTAGAGTGATTTAGAACACCTCTGTAATCAATAGTAGCTCAGCCTAATTAACGTCGCCTTAACTGTGTTATCCTGTGACACAAGTTCCACCGGAACTTCACCAGACTGTCACTGGACACCGTAATCGTACCGGAACTTCACTGAAATGAACTTCTACTTTGATTTTAATTACTTCAAGTGAACATACAAGAAGTAAGAAAGTGATTCGTGAGCTTTCTCCACTTAATGAACTCTTTTGGAGTTTAAGGAAAACTTCACAGTTCTGAAGTGCTACTTTCCGGTTAGGTTTTGTACTGCATGCACATCTCCTTTTCACCGGAAACTGTGATCAGCTTAAAGTAGAGACGTCTAGCTACAAGATGAGCTATCTCTCATACAAAGCTTCAACCTCTACTGCAAGATATACTTCGTTGTTCTACCGGAAAATCTTGTTTCTGAGAAACTATAACTGGTCAGAAATTACTGAAATATGTTTACTGAGTAAACTTTTATTCACCGAAACATGCGTTTACAGAGAAGGTACTGAAGCACGTTTAGTAACGAGTCGTGACAGTTAACGATAAACGAAGCTTCCTACCGTAACACGAAGTAGCTTCAGATTCTTCACAAGTAAAGATTACGCGCCGACATCCACATGAACATGTGTTTTCGATTTGAGAAGATGTGTACAAGTAAGCTTGGCCTCTTCTCGCTCAAGCTACAGAAACTCTCCTACAGTGAGTAGTTTCTTATTACCATCTCTCTTAGATGAAAAAACCCGACACTTCAGGCTTGTGTTATTCATCTGTACATACGCGATCTATGGCGTCTTCTGAGAACTCCTAACTCTCTCTTCACTCATACGCGCATCTCACACGCATCATCTCTCTCTGTGTTCTCCATCTGTGTGTGTTTTTCAAATCTTGCTGTATATATATATACACTTTCTTTTGGCGCTCCTCTGTGCTGTCACTCTTCAATTTGCGTTATGCGCGCCTTACGCGCCCGCCGCGGTTAATTGCTCTGTTATGCGCACACCATGCACTAACTTCGCATACTGTACACCTGTGCACTGATTTTCCAGAAGATTTTGTTTCTCTCTTTGTCTGTTGCGTCAAATTCGTGAGTGTTTCCTTAACAGCTCCCCCTCAATCACTAATTTGACATCTTCTGGTCTTTCATATATCTTTCTTTCTTTTATTCATGCCATCTCTTTGAATCTGTTTGTCTTCGTTCCATCCAAGCTTTTAGTCAGAATGTCTGCAATCTGATCTTTCGTAGGAGTGTAGACAATTTCTATTTCTTTCTCCATTACTTTTTCCCTTAGGAAATGATACTGAATCTCTATGTGTTTTGTTCTTGCGTGAAACACAGGATTCGCTGCAAGATACATCGAGCTCATATTATCTCCATGTATGATCGGTATACTTTGATCTATACCCATGTTTTTAAGTAAAGTCTGCATCCATATCACTTCTTTTGCTGCTTCTACCAGTCCTTTGTATTCTGCTTCTGTTGACGATAAAGCTACTGTGTGTTGCTTCTTCGAACACCAGCTTACCAGCTTATCTCCTAGGTATATCATATACCCGTGCGTTGATCTTCGGTCATCTTGACTTCCTGTCCAATCTGAGTCGCTGTATGCTCTGAGCTTTATATCTGACGTAAAAGGATAATATAATCCTTCCTTTATAGTTCTTTTGATATATCTGAGAACTCTTTGTCCTGCAACCCAATGTTGCTCTGTCGGACAATGCATAAACTGTGAGAGAACTCCCACCGGAAAACTGAGATCCGGTCTTGTTAGCGTAGCATATATTAAGCTTCCTACTAACGATTGATACTTCTTCATATCTTTAAACTCTGTTCCACTATATTTACTAAGTTTATGGTTTACTTCAAGCGGTGTTGAAGCTTCTCTGCAATTTTCCATATTGAACTTCTTCAGTAAGTTCAAGAGATACCTTTCTTGTGTGACATATACACCATGATCTGTATATGTGATTTCCATACCTAGAAAGTATGATAATTTTCCCAGGTCACTGATCTTGAATTCCTTTTCTAGCAGTTTCTTTACCTCTGTGATTCCTGCATCTGAGGTACCTGTAATTATTATGTCATCTACATAGATACAAATGTAGATCATTCCTTCTTCTGTCCTTTTGATGAGTAGACTTGCATCTGCCTTCGAACTTTGATATCCAAGTTCATTGAGATACTTCACAAGTCTGTAGTTCCAAGCTCTTGGAGCTTGCTTCAGTCCATAAAGTGCTTTCCTTAACCTGCAAACAAAATTTGGGTATCTGGAACTTGTAAACCCTTCCGGTTGTTCCATATAGACTTCATCTGATATATATCCATTTAGGAATGCATTCTTTATATCTAGCTGACTTAGCTTCCATCCTTTTGATGCTGCTATAGCAATCACTGTTCTTATGGTTGACATCTTTGCCACCGGACTGAACGTCTCGTCATAGTCTATGCCATGCGTCTGAGCATAGCCCTTGATAACCAGTCTTGCTTTATGTCTGGCTATCCTTCCATCTGCAAGTTTCTTTACTTTGAACACCCATTTATTTCCAATTACTTTCTTACCATTCGGTTTAGGAACAAGCTCCCATGTCTTGTTCTCTTCCAGTGCAGTGAGTTCTTCTTTCATTGCTTCTTGCCATTGCTTCTTGCCTTTGGCTTCGTCATAGTTCTGAGGCTCATCCTCTTCTTTAACCATATATGCATAATCTTGTTGAGTTATATACGATGTATCATACGAGTATCTTTCCGGTTGTCTTCTTACTCTGTTTGACCTTCTTAGCTCATATTCTTCGTGTGTGTCGGAGTACCCGTCTTCATCTTCGTTCCTTATACCAGATCCGGTCCTAGACGTATTTGCCTCTTCATTTTTGTTTACCTGTACAATTGATTTTCCTTTCTCTCTTCTTTTTATCTCTTCTTCAAATTCTTCAGCTGTATGACTCTGATCTGCATACCAGCTTTTCTGTTCATCAAATGTTACATCTCTGGAGACAGTAAAATGTTTGGTTAGAGGACTCCATAACCTGTAACCCATCTGCTTTTCATCATATCCGACAAATACATATTTCTCTGCTTTCGGTTCAAGCTTATGTCTGAGTTGAGACGGTACATAAGCATACGCTACTGATCCAAACACTTTGCAGTGATCAAGTGTTGGCTTCTTTCCCCACCAAGCTTCATAAGGGGTCATTCCTTCTAATGCTGTACATGGTAATCTGTTTACCAAGTATGTCGCTGTGTTCACGGCTTCAGCCCAAAGATAATCTGGGCAATTTTTTTCTTTTAGCATAGCTCGTGCAAACTCGACTAGAGTTCGGTTTCTCCTTTCTGCTACACCATTCTGTTGTGGTGTATACCTGCAGGTTATTTCTCTCTTAATACCTGCATTCCAAAGATAGTCATTGAATTCTCGGGAGAAGTATTCTCCCCCTCCATCAGACCTCAGTCTTTTAAGTTTTCGTCCGGTGAGTCTTTCAGCATATGCATGAAAATGCCTGAAAGCTCCAAACACTTCTGACTTTTCCTTCAAAACATAAAGAGTTATCCACCTTGTTGCATCATCAATGAATAAAACATAGTACCTTGATCCGCTGATTGATCCTTCTTTTGTTGGTCCCCATACATCTGTGTGTATGAGTTCCAGCACACTGTCATGTTTGAATCCTTTCTTCTGGAAAGGTAACCTGTGGGCTTTTCCCATCTGACAAGCTTCGCATTTGTGAATCATATGTTGGTTCTGTACGTTTGGTAATCCCAGTACAGACTGATTCGCTATCATAGCTTTGATTCCTTTTTCGTGAAAATGACCTAATCTCTTGTGCCAGAGATCAAGTTCTGTAATTACCTTTTCATCATGTGTAAGCAGCGCTTGGCCAATGTTCCCTTGTACTCTTAACGTAAAGAGTCTCCCTTCTTTCTTACCAGAGACGATCTGATAGTACCCGTTCTTGGGATCTTCTACAAATACTCCTTTATTTGTAAATCTGACCTGAAAACCTTTTTCGACTATCTGTCCCACACTGATCAGGTTTTTCGGTATTGTTGGAACATACAAAACATTGGTTAGCAAATCTGCTCCACTCTTGCATTTCACTTTTCTGATTGATTGCACTTTGTGTCTTGTATTGTCACCTGTTTGAACAGTGTGACTAGAACTACCTTTCTCTAGTTCTGACATTAGTTCTATATTTCCTGACAAATGATTAGAGCATCCAGAATCAATGTAAAATACCTTTAGGTCTTCATTTTTTGATGTGCTGATTGAGTTCATCATCAATGATGTATGACTTTCATTCTGTGTGTCATTTGCGTAGTTGTTGTAGGTGGTGTTGTAGGATTGGCTTTGTCCCCAATTTCTCACTCCACCTCTACCATAGCCTCCTCTTTGGTTTTGTCTTCCTCTTTGAGCATTGCTCTGATTTCTTCCGCTACTGCCTCTGCTATTGTTGTTTTGATTTTGATTTGATCCTTGTTGATTGTGCCAACAGTCATGCGCCAGATGGTTACTTAGTCCACAAATCCAGCAAGCTTTCTTGGTGGTATTCTGGCGGCTTCTTCCTCTTGCTCTTCCTCTGCCAGTGCCTTTACCTCTTGCGTAATAGGCCTGAGAGCTCGACTCTTCTTCGTCTTTTGACTTACCTTTGTCTTTCTTCTTGTTCTTCATGTACATTGCAGAGCTCTGTCCTTTATCTGCATCTCCTTTCAGGTCTTGCTCATATGTGAGCATCAAACCAAGCAGCTGATTTAAATCTGGTACAAAATGATTTAAGAGAGTTCAGTTGATAGTACGAAAGGTTTCCACCTTTCATCTCCTCTCAAACCTGTGAGCACTTGCGCTATCAATCTATGATCTTCGACTTCTTCATTTATGGATCCAAGACTATCTGCTAGATCCTTCATTTTAGTGACGTAGTCACTTATGCTTTGACTCGACTTCTTTTTGAATGTAGTAAATTCGGACCATAAGCTAGCCTTCCTGGCTTTTGTAGTATTTTGGAAATGGTCTTCCAATGCACTCCATATGTCCTCCGCTTTCTCCAGACCTCTAATGTGCGGTAGCAGATGATCTGAAACAGTGTTGTAGATGTAGGCTCTTGCCGTTGCATCTTTCTTTTGCCACAGCTTCAAAGCTTCTATCTCTTCCTTTTCTGGTTGGCTATCATCTTCAAAAGTCGGCTTCTTTTCTTCTCCGGTCACGTACACCATTAAGTCCTTACTCATAAGTAAGGCTTCCATGCGCATTACCCATGCGGGATAATTATCTCTGTCCAGTTTATCAATTTGGACGTGATCTGCCATGATAGGGAATACTCTAGGCTCTTATACCAATTGTTGGGAAACTAACCTGCTCTAATACCACTTGGTGCGGAAATACTTTCGCCCTGAAGGTGGATTTCGCGACAAAGCTTGAACTCTGTCAGGCCTGCGGAAATTGCTGCGCCACCGTAATAGAATGCTAAACTAGAGTGATTTAGAACACCTCTGTAATCAACAGTAGCTCAGCCTAATTAACGTCGCCTTAACTGTGTTATCCTGCGACACAAGTTCCACCGGAACTTCACCAGACTGTCATTGGACAGACACCGTAATCGTACCGGAACTTCACTGAAATGAACTTCTACTTTGATTTTAATTACTTCAAGTGAACATACAAGAAGTAAGAAAGTGATTCGTGAGCTTTCTCCACTTAATGAACTCTTTTGGAGTTTAAGGAAAACTTCACAGTTCTGAAGTGCTACTTTCCGGTTAGGTTTTGTACTGCATGCACATCTCCTTTTCACCGGAAACTGTGATCAGCTTAAAGTAGAGACGTCTAGCTACAAGATGAGCTATCTCTCATACAAAGCTTCAACCTCTACTGCAAGATATACTTCGTTGTTCTACCGGAAAATCTTGTTTCTGAGAAACTGTAACTGGTCAGAAATTACTGAAATATATTTACTGAGTAAACTGTTATTCACCGAAACATGTGTTTACAGAGAAGGTACTGAAGCACGTTTAGTAACGAGTCGTGACAGTTAACCATAAACGAAGCTTCCTACCGTAACACGAAGTAGCTTCAGATTCTTCACAAGTAAAGATTACGCGCAGACATCCACATGAACATGTGTTTTCGATTTGAGAAGATGTGTACAAGTAAGCTTGGCCTCTTCTTGCTCAAGCTACAGAAACTCTCCTACAGCGAGTAGTTTCTTATTACCATCTCTCTTAGATGAAAAAACCCGACACTTCAGGCTTGTGTTATTCATCTGTACATACGCGATCTATGGCGTCTTCTGAGAACTCCTAACTCTCTCTTCACTCATACGCGCATCTCACACGCATCATCTCTCTCTCTGTGTTCTGCATCTATGTGTGTTTTTCAAATCTTGCTGTATATATATATATACACTTTCTTTTGGCGCTCCTCTGCGCTGTCACTCTTCAATTTGCGTTATGCGCGCCTTACGCGCCCGCCGCGGTTAATTGCTCTGTTATGCGCACACCATGCACTAACTTCGCATACTGTACACCTGTGCACTGATTTTCCAGAAGATTTTGTTTCTCTCTTTGTCTGTTGCGTCAAATTCGTGAGTGTTTCCTTAACACTTTCACACAAGAGACTGGCACTTTATTCACTAAAAGACTAATTTCCTACTATTTTACATGGGTAAGTTTCTAATCTTCTGTGGGGATGCATCTAGAGGACTCCTCTAGTGCATTTACAACGGAAAATATATTACAAGAGTGGTTATGATACAATGATGTGATGTCCAAATTAGAAAAATTTTGGGGCCCGCCTTTTTTCTGCTTTGTGCTCACTTTAGCTCTGCAACAGTAGCTGATGATGCTAATCTGCTAGAAGAAGAGAGGCACATTAGTGTTGCATGGGAAACAGGATGTATTGGTGTTCCCTCCACAATACTAACATGACATTCCAAGTGGTTAGTGGTTAGGGGTGAAGTTGTTGTGATGGGTGTGAATGTTGGTTAGTGGTTAGGGTCATACTAGATGCATACTTTGGATATGCAATGCACTCAGAATGCACCTACATCTGAGTGGAAGGATTTACAAAATTGGATCAGGGGTTTGATGCGTGGTTTAAGTCTCTAGACTTTGATTGGAAATCGTAGCTTTCAGGGATGATGACATGTAAAGGTCTATGGTCTGGATTGTGTTGGATTTGGGACCTTTTAGGTACCCATTTCCCAATATTCCTGGGTTTCGCCGAAGCTGTAATGGTGTGGGGTGTAGGTGTCTGCCCTGCGATGTTTGCCAAGAGTGCTTGTGAGTGTTGATTCATTCATGTGAATGGAGGTGAAGCTATTTGAGCTTGTAAGCAGGTCTTGGGCACCCATATCTGTCGAGCATTGGGGATAGCCTTCATGGACTACTTAGGAACCCAAACAGAAATGGTATGTCTAGAGTGTTGCCTAGGGGACTCCTTTGTTGTAATCCTTGACGGTGTGGCTTGTTGGCTTCTTTGAGAATCTGTCTCTAGAGCTGTGGGTTTTCTATCCTTGCGTATCCAGATCTGCTTCATGCCACGAGGTACTTCATGGTGCACAGGTGGGTGCTCATGCTTCTTGATCATTGGCCTCCTCGATGTAGTGTGTTGCGCGGCTTGCTGTCCTCGAATCCTCTTTGGAAAAGAAGGAGACTCCTCATTGAATTCTGTACCTGCGTCTAGAGTGATAATCTTCTGCACCATAGAACTTTGGATAAGAATAGCATCATGATCTTCATGTGGGTTCCTGGAGGGATCAGGATTGGGTGTATCTCCTAGTGACCTGAGTGCTTGATTTCCTAATTCAATCATGAGGCGATCTTGGCCTACCCAAGCCTAAAGAAGTCCACTTCTTAGATTGAGGTTGATTGCATGATCATAGATCCAGTCTTGGCCCAAGACAAGCGGTTCGGTAAGATCCTCCTCTTCACATACTAGCACTTTTATTGCCATTAGGAAGTCTTGAATGTAGAGGGGAAGTTCCACCTCTCCCATGCAAGGGGTTTCAAGACCTCCCAACCCTATGATATATGCCTCTATAGGATTGACCTTCAATTGCAATTATTGGGAGTAAGAAAGCCGTACTGCACTAGAGGCTGCTCCTGAGTCAATTAAAGCTCGCACGGTCCTTGCACTCTCTCCTTGTCCTACTTCTAGGGTCACAAAAAGTCGTCGATCGACTATCCTATGGGAATGTTTTCCTGAAGCCTTGCACATGGCCATGTGATATCCTAGAGCTTCTTGAGTGCTAGACATAGGCTGATCTCTACCTTGTCTTCTCAATTTCATTCGTCGGATGCGTTCTAAAGCTTCTACCTGTGCTTCTTCTCGGATGCGCGTTTCCTCTTCCTTACGTTTCTTTGCAGTATTGAGTCAATTTAACATCTCCTCCGTGAGGGATTCTTGGTATAACTTGACTCTGCATCCACTTATGTAACTTGGTAGGATGTCACCTTCTAGAGTGGCTAGTTGTACTCCTCCACTTGTGGAAATCCTATTGATAATCATTGGTCCATAGCCTCTCTTCTCTAATTTCCTTGCGTGTTGCTTCAAGGTGTAGAATAGGACTAGGTCTCCTGCTTTCAAGCCCTTATCCTTCACATGTGCATCAAAATATGCTATTTGCCTCTTCTTGGCTACATAAATTCTTACTGTAGCTCTCAATCATGTTTCACCTAAACGTTCAAGATCGAAGATTCTAGATGAGAGCTCATGGCCTGTCCACTCGTGCTCCTGTGCTACTGTCAATGTAGGTATCAAGAAGTCCAATGGTAGCACTACATTTTGTCCAAATACCATTTGAAAGGGAGTGGCTTGGAGTACCGTTTTATAGGCAACTCGGTATGCCCAAACAGCGTGGTGTAGCTATTTGTCCCAATCAGAGTGTTTATTATTCACTAATTTGGTGAGCACATTGCATAGAATCTTATTTGTGCTTCCGGCTTGCCCATTAGCTTGTGGGTGATAGGGGGCGGACTTCCTGTGTATCACCAAGAACTCTTGAAGAAGATTTTCAATAACTTCATTCAAGAAGTGAGTGCCTCTATCACTTACTAGCTCGATAGGTAGCCCGTACCTAGCAAACACATTTTCAAATAAGAACTTAGAGGTTGTATGAGCATCATTCTTTGTCATAGCTTTTACCTCTACCCACTTGGTTAGATAATCAATGGCCACAATAACGTATTCAGCATGGGAAACCTTGGCTGGGGGATTAATAGGATCGACAAAGTCTATTCCCTACTTAGAGAATGCACATCCACCTATCATAGGTTTCAATGGCATCTCGTCTTTACGTATAGGATACTGAGTTTGCTGACAAACATCACACCTCTTCACATAGGTATGTGCATCCATGTGAAGGGTAGGCCACCAAAGACCTGAAAATAGTATTGCCTTGATCACCCAATCTAGTCCAAAGTGTCCTCCCGCTACACCTTGGTGAGCAGCCTCCAAGATTTTCAGATATTTGCTCTCGTGGACACACACTCTAAGATACCCATCTTTTCCCCTTCTGTATAGACTATCTCCAATGAGAGTATAATCTAAAGCTTCTTGTTCTAAGCTCCTTTGTCTCGCCAATGTCATATCTTGGGGAAAAGTTCTCGTCCTCAAAAAGGCTACTAAGCGCTCGCTCCAATATGGCACTAAAGATACTCGATAAAGAGTGGCATGTTCCACTGGTGGTTTAGTGCGACAGGTTGGGCACTCCTTGCACATCTTATGGACATCTGCTTCCATAGTTGGCCAATGCACTCCGAGTCTCCTAAGTGTATGTAGAGTTCTTTGCCTTGAGTAGTGTTGCTCTAATGCACCCACATGTGCTAATTGCAACCACTTCGTGTACTCATCCTCTTCCCCTGCCTCACCAGTAATCGAGCAGAGTGGGATGTCCCACTCCAGCATTAATTTACATCTTCAAGAGAGAGGAGAAGAAGAAGATAGAGTTCAAGATGTACATATCTTCAATTCATGTCATTCATTCTTACAAACACATGCAGCTACTAATCATAACTCTTTGTGTAGGAGGTGATTGAAGTCGACAAGTTTGCAGCAAGGAGTGGAGGTGATCGAGTGGCTCGTGGAGGTGGCTCATCCCTTGCAAACTACATTGGGAAACTTCCCAAAGAACATTTTGTAATTATCCATAAAGAGTTCAGTCCGCAGGGCCACTTCATGACATGGTGTCTAAAGGCCTTAAGTAAATTGCTTTGTTTATCAACCATTACACAGAGGAGTAATTGTATCTTTTTAGTTAAGAAATCCCTTGTAACTACAACCTTAGGTTCCAACTTCCGTGGAAAGTTCTTAGGTCAAATAGGTATATCTCTAGGTCTAGGAGTTAGAAATGTTGATGAAATAACAACCTCAATTTTTGACTTACACCCTACCCATGGCTTTGGAGCGTCGAAAGAGAGTCATTGAGAAACTCAAAGCCAATTGATGTAAACAATTGAATTAATATCAAATTTTCACTTTGCTTTATTTACAATTGTCTCAAGTCTTTCTTTTTGAGTATATTATCTAAAATTCTTTTGGACCTGCATGTGATGTACTGAGGTCATGTAGGGCATTGGGAGGTTCTTTACTTTCATTCTTTTGGACCTTCTTACTCTCATTTAAGGTCTTGTAGGGCATTGGAAGGCCAAATAAAGCCCTGCCACAGAAACACGGGAGAAGGCCCTACAAAACGTTTACAGGGCCTTCTCCCGCATTTCTGTGGCAGGGCTTTATTTGGCCTCCCAATGCCCTACATGACATTAAATGAGAAAGAAATTTCACTAGATGGATATTATCAAGAATGCAAATGCCCTAGGTGACCTTACATGAGAGTGAAACTTCACTAGATGGATATTTTCAAGAATGCAAATGTTCTAAGTTTCAAAATGCTCTACTCATATGTTTCAAAGGTATAGGAAGGTCAAAATTTGTTCATGTTCACTCCTCATGAACTAGCTTTACTCCTCATGATCCTTCTTTACTCTCATTCTTTTGGACCTTCTTACTCACATTTAAGGTCTTGTAGGGCATTGGGAAGCCAAATAAAGTCCTGCTACAGAAACACGGGAGAAGGCCCTGCAAAACGTTTTTGCAGGGTCTTCTCCAACGTTTCTGTGGCAGGGCTTTATTTGGCCTCCCAATGCCCTACATGCCCTAGATGACCTTAAATGACAAAGAAATTTCACTAGATGGATATTATCACTAGATCAAAATGACAAGATAAGAAAACAATCACTGCTATATGAGAGATTATCACAAGAAAACACATGGAAATGTAAAATGACTGCTCATGTTTCATTCTAAATAATGAGATTATAAAGAGAATAGAGGAAAAGTGCTAATGTTTCATTGAAAATGGCAATATTTACAAAAACTCTCTTGTCTGTAGAGATCACTTACAAAACTTAGCTACGATCACCCCTAATTCTCCTAGCTAACTGTATGCCCTTCGGTTGTATAGTGACTCGCTTAGCATGGATGGCGCACAGGTTGGAATCCTCTAGCATTGATATCAAATACGCTTCAGCTGCCTCTTGTAAGCTTCTAAAGCTAGAGCTTGGATCCTTAACCCTTCACAATACCTTTGTAACTCTTCTTTAACCACCCTTGCAAAGGGTCTTCTAGGTATCAGAAGCTCAACTATCTTTTGATAGTGCCTTATCTCTGCAAATGCCTTCGTATATCTTCTTCTTCATTGCGGTGCTCTAGCTTGTGGTGGTGGTGGTGGTCTTGGTTGGGGTGGTCTACGACGGGGTTGAAAGACTTTCTTCTTACGTTGCACGCGTCTTGAGCTTTCTCCTTGTTCAGGATGTTGTTGCTGGCTTTGCTCCCTCTCTTGATCATTGGGTATGGCCCCCTAATTTGTTGGTAGTGTCTTTCCCGCTACAGTAACCCTATGATTTGTAGGTATTTCTTCGTTACCCCATGGTGGCAATGTTTGACTCTCCTCACTTGATTGTGAATGTTGTTGAGACACATCCTCATGCGATTCATCAAAATCATCATCAGAAACTACCTGTCTATGAGCACGCTCCTTCACCCTTGTCTTTGTTGGTCTCTTTGGTGATGGAGGCTCATCATATGATGATGGTGGTGATTGGGGTTGATTTACAGCCTCTTCCCTGGATTGCCCATGTTCCACTTGCTCATGCAACTGTTCACTCCCAGAGGTATGACCACCACCTGTTTCGCGATGGGATGCAGAGCGCGAGACACTACGTCGCCTTTTGTGGTGATTCATCCATGGTGGCTTCTGAGTGCCTTGCACATAGGTAGGAAAGTTAATGGGATCCTTCCTTGCAGTTTGCTTTGTTTGTGCCATCCTCTATAGTGCTAGAATGTTGTGAGACAATGATTATCCTTTTATAATGTTTCACTTAAAAAGGTTCTGTTCACATCTGAATGGACAAAAAATAGTTAAAAAATTAAAAAATACCTTAAAAAATTGCAAACAAGAGATTAGTGTGTAGCAAACCTTATGAATTATTCAACAAATGCCATGAATGTATTAAATGACTTCACTTCCATGATGAACCCTATCGTGTTGTTGTAGCCCGCCATTGAGCATGACGTAAAGGTCCCAATGATGACTTCCATTTTTCACTAGCTAAGTTGTGTTGATTAAATCTTGCAAGTTTTGCAACTTTCGACTCCTTGGCTCGTTCCATTGCATATGTCCTTGAAAATGCAGTACAATAAAACCAATTAAACATCTCTTCCATATAGTTTGATTGCATTGCACCACCACCATGTCGTGTGTTCTTGAAGTAAACACCTCTAGCCTTGTAATGTGACTTCTCTATTCCTTGTGTACTAAAAATCTCCAATGAACCATATCGATGCATAAAAAATGTTCCATGTGCAAATAAAATATGCTGAAATGATATAAGTACATATAACACAATCTTATCAACAAGAAAATTGAAAAAATAAGAAAAATTACAATGTAATGTGTAATATTGCTCTCTCCCCAAGATAGGATGAAACACTTTGCAAACTCCATTAATGTATCTTGAAACAACTGACGGTCATTTTTGTTGGAGCTATTAAGACTCATTAAGCCTTCTAACTTATCTAAGCATGACCAAACCTTCTTTCGCCTATTACTAAGGTTGATTTGAAAATCATTATCAGTGGTGATCATGCACAAGTCTTTCCATAGCTCCCTGCATTCATTTTTCTTAGGGCTTGCACCTCTTCTGAAAGATTTTCTTGCCTTCTTCCCTGTCATTGACACTTGTTGCAAACTATTTTGCGATTCACCAAGTTTTTTGACAACTAGAGTTACATTACCACCATGACAACCAATCAAATTAAGCACCTCTTCCAATTTTTTGATTGCTTGTACAGATTTATCAATTGGCTTCATGGAAAATGCATATTCTATGTGGAGCTTCAATCATCTATCAAATATTCTCATGAAAGCATGCAATGTGCAAAAGTGAACATTAACTAATGGAAATGGAATTATGGGATTCCAATCTTTATCTAATGTGTCATGGTTAGGTATTTCTAACATTGGACACCTTAAAAAAGGTCTATCCCATTCCGTGGAAGTAGGTGCATCTATGTATTCATCTAAGCTAGATAGTACTTTTTGTTGTCCCTTTGTTATTTTTGTAGCCTCGAGTACAAAATGGACATGGATAACGAGCAGATGCACCTTGCTTGCAACCTAACATGCATTTGATAGTTTTTAAATCCCCAGCCAAGTGCCAATCTATCTCAAAATCACCAAAGTTTTCTATGTGGAGCTTTGCACCATGAATTTGAGAAACTATTACTTTAGTGATCCATGGGGTCCTACTAAAAATCCATGAAAGAACATCATTGGATTCTTTAGGTACTTCAATAGCACCTAACCACCATATTTCTTTCTCGGATTGAAGACTATATGTAGAGTTAGAGCTAGAGTTACTACTTTCATCAGATATGGCATTTATCATAGCTTCATTCATGAGTGTCAAACTCAATCTCTCCATTCGTCGTCCCTTTATGATCTCGCATTCATCTAACTTCAATATAAAATGTAATTTGGTATTACAATCTGCATAAATTAGCAAAATTTTTATAACATCAAAATACAATGTATATCAAGGTAACAATAGTGCACATACCTGGTATAGTAGATTTGTAAAATCGAACCATTGCTTGTTGAAGCCTCTCCAAATCCACGAATATGTTGTTGTACTTTGTGTAAGGAAATCCATTTCCAGCTGCGCTTTTCAACTCTTTTTTGGATGTAGATAAATGATAAATAGACATAGGCATAATATCCTCTATATATAAGTAGTTTCCAAGAATACTAGCTATATCTTCATTGGACATTGACTTCTTTAGCGATACCTTGTAAGGAAATGGAAACATATTCTGCAAAATACCTTCTCTTTGTAATGAATGCTTCAAAAGGTTGTACAATGCACTATATCCTTTAGTACTAATTCCTGCTTATTCCTGCTTCATCACATACCATCTGCACGTCTCTAGGAGTGATAATACCTTGTAACTTTTTTGTGAAATCTTTAATCACTTGCTTCTTGATTAGGTTTCCTATCCGTGACTCCAAAATACTAACCACCTGCTTGTTGGTCAAACAAGAATTTAATAACTTGAATTGATCCTCTGTTGTTGATGATGCACTAACATCTTCAATGAATGACCTACATAACAAGAATATATATATATATATATATATATATATATATATATATATATATATATATATATATATATATATATATATATATATATATATATATATATATATATATATATATATATATATATATATATATATATATATATATATTATATATATATATATATATATATATATATATATATATATATATATATATATATATATATATATATATATATATATATATATATATATATATATATATATATATATATATATATATATATATATATATATATATATATATATATATATATATATATATAAGTCTTCCAAAAAGAGAAACAAATACAAGCCAAACCTTATCGCAAAAACTCGTCGTTTGCGTGCTCCACCACCAATTGAAAGAGAGTCGAAGGATGTTAATGATCGTCTCCTACGTCGCATCCCAAGTGGAGTCTCTCTCAAGTGCTGGACAATGTTTTTTTATTTCTCAATTGTTCTCTCCTTTTCTTCCATATGCTTTTCAAGCTCTACAAGCTTTTCTTGTAAAGATATGATTGTGCTTTCAAAAGTGACCAACCTTGTATGATTTAGTTGATATTGTTGAATCCAATACTTAGTAATGATAATTGAATGTGTAGATAATCGTTGACAATAACCTAAGAGCCCAACTTTACCGGCACTGATGAACTCAAGTAAAGTTGAGAGGTTATGGAATGTTGGATGGTAAGAAGACATTGGATCAGGAGGGTATAATGAACCATGAGTCCAAAGATCAATATTCTTTTCTCCAGCTTCACGATGCTCATTTTGAGAGTTCACATCATTGTTGCACTGTGTATTTGGAGCAAACTCTCTGGGCACACGAACATGGATACTTGTTGATGCTGGGGCATGAGGACGTCCTAATGTGAGGTTTGTAATAGGTGTCAACACCATCTTTTCCAACAATTAAACAATACTGAGAAAGAGACCAGAAATTTGTTTGGAAGAGATGCTAGAGCATGATTTTCTCAGGAAAATTTTGTTTTCTTGGATGTGGATGGGTCACAATGTGTTTTTCCACTGAGAATAGCCAAAAATGATGATATTTTGAAAAAGTCATTTTTTGGGTGAAGAGTAGTTAGGGATTTGATGATGTGGCACTCTACTTTTGGAGGGATTTTAAAAATATTACTTTTCCAAAAGGAAAATTAAAAACTAAACTAAAAAAAAGTCACTTCTCACATATATATTAAAAAATGAGCCCTTTCAAGTAAATAAACACTGAAATTGAGACTTTGAAAAAAAAAATCATTTTTTTATTCCCATATGTGCTCGAGTTTGATGATGTGGAAAGTAGATTCCCTTTCTCTCTCTCTAATAGAGGAGAGAGAGGAGCCTAGTAAGCCTTAAAAAAAGCCTACTCTAGCCTACTAAAAAGTGCCCTATTAAATGCACTTTTTCCCCTTAGACAACAATAGAATTAGGATTAATCCCTAAAAATTAGGGATCCTTACAAGGCCCATGTAGGGTTCACCTTTTTCCCTAATGGAGAGAGAGTAGCAGCCTCTGCAAGATTACTATTCGCGAAGAAGATGATGCAGAGAATTGAAGGAGCAAGACAATGATGGCCACAAGTGTCTGTATATTGCTTCCATGTAATGTACAAGTGATTTCAAGTCTTTATATAGACTCTAGGAGTGTTATACGACTTCTACAAGTGAAATTTGAATTCAAATGAAGGTGTGAATGGTTGTTGGAGGGAATCAATTCACTTTCCTACAATCTAGGAAAAGTGAAGATCTAGTTTGATCTACTTTTAGGTGATTTGATTGCTTGATTGAATGCAACTTCAACCACCAAAAATTCGTGGGATTTGGGCTCCATCTTTCTACCTTTACATGTGTAAAGATCAAGGATTTTACAACGGTAAATGAACCATCAAAAACCTCTCAAAAAATACAATAAATGAGCATAAGAAAACGAACTCTCCAATGGATATTCTTTCGACGCGATAGCCTTTGATGTAGATCAAATTCACCTCAAGCATAGTGTAAGCTTGATGTTCCAACAACTCCCCCTCAAGCTAAAGTATGATTGAGTCTTCATTCTCTGATAGGTTGAATACCTGCCATAGCTTTGAATCTACAAAGCTTTATTCCATCAAGTGCCTTCGTCATCATATCTGCTACTTGCTTTTCAGCAGGAACAAAAGAAATGTCAATCTCCTTTGCCATGAGCTTCTCCCTGATGAAGTGGTAATGGACTTCTATGTGCTTGGTTCTCCCATGGAAAATAGGATTTGCCGCTAGATGCATGGAACTTAGATTATCTCCAAATATGTGAGGTTTGGAACTCACAAGTCCCAAATCTATATACAATGCTTTTAACCATATTACCTCTTGAGTTGCTATGGTCAAGCCTCTGTACTCTGCTTCAGTTGAGGATAAAGCAACTGTTGGTTGCTTCTTGGAACTCCATGACACTAGCTTTGAACCTACAAATGCTAAGTAACCAGATGTACTTTTTCTATCATCCTTAGCTCCTGCCCAATCTGCATCTCAGTAGATTTTGATATCCAAATCTGAAGAGTAAGGATAGAATATACCTTCGTTGATTGTACCTTTGAGATACTTAAGTACTCTCTTAGCCGCATCCATGTGTGGTCTTCTCGGTGAGTGCATGAACTGACTAAGCACTCCCACACTATATGAGATGTCTGCCCTTGTATGTGTAGCATATATCAAGCTACCTACCAAGCTTTGATACTCTTTAATGTCTTCAATTTTCTCACCTTCATAAACACTAAGTTTATGATTCATCTTCAAAGGTGTACCTGTTGGTTTAGTGTTCTCCATTTTGAACTTAAGAAGAAGATCCTGAATGTATCTTCTTTGAGTCAAATACATTCCTTCATCTCTATATATCACCTGCATACCTAGGAAATTTGTGATCTCACCTAGGTCACTGATTTTGAACTCCTCTTGCATGTATCTCTTGATCCTTTGAATGCCATTTAGATCATCACCTATCACAATAATATCATCTACATATACACATAGATAGATAACCTCATTGTGATCCCTTTTGATGAATAGAGAAGGATATGAGCTGCTAGCTTTGAACCCTTGATCTTGAAGATATGTAACCAACCTATAATTCCAAGCTGTTGGAGCTTGTTTCAATCCATACAATGCTTTCTTAAGTATGCAACCATAAGATGGATGATTAGGTTTTTCAAAACCGGGTGGTTGTGACATGTATACCTCTTCACTCATCCAACCATTTAAGAATGCATTTTTCACATCAAGTTGGAGGAGTCTCCAATTCCTTGCAGCAGCTACACTTATCAATGTCCTGATTGTAGTCATCTTTGCAACTAGTGAGAATGTTTCCTCATAGTCTATACCATGAGTTTGTGAGCATCCTTTGGCAACTAATCTTGCCTTATACCTGCAAACTGATCCATCTGAATTTCTTTTAACTTTATATACCCATCTGCAACCAATTACCTTTTGATTCGACGACATTGGAACCAAATTCCAAGTGTCCATTTCCTTCAATGCATCTGTCTCTTCTTTCATGGCATTTTCCTAATTAGGGTCTCCCTTTGCCTCTTCATAGGTTGAGGGTTCCTCTAAAATAGAGTCTTTTGCCAAGTATATTGAATGCTTCATAAAAAATGTGGAATGATATCCATACCTTTCTGGTTGTTCCTTCTCTCTTGCTGATCTTCTAGGTGCTTGTTTGGAGCATTCTCCAACCTCTTGCATCTTTGCTTTGCCTCTTGACTTCCATAGCTTGTAATCCTTTTCCCTTTCATCTTGGTCATCGTCTGTATCACTTCTTGGATCCTGGACCTGTGTATCATGCTTGCTTCCTAATTGATGAGAGTCAGAATCAAGATCATATGGTAGTGTTACCTTTTGTTTGTCTTCATCATACCAAGATCTGTGTTCTTCAAACGCAACATCTCTCTTGTAGTGAATTGCTTGGTTGAAGGATTGAAGAACCTGTAACCCATTTGAGTTGAATCATATCCAATAAACACTGCCTTTGTTGCTGTAGCTCAGTGATGAGTAGCACCTCCTTTAATGTCAATCCGGGAAGACGTGAGGATGGTATGAAGACCTCGAGCAAGTGGCGACACAAGTGCGTGAGTGAGAAGCACACAAGCATGCACACACATACGCACACACGCGCACACACGGCAAGACAAAGAGAGAGAATCAATGGAGTTCTTCAATTACTTTTCAAAAAGCTCTTACAAGTTTGTTTCTATTACTATCCAGCCTCAAAAATGAGCTCTCTAGCTCTTTTTATAGTTTTTGACTAGGTTTTGGCCCTGTCCAGACCTAGTGTCCGGCCTAGTTAAAAATTAGGTTCCAGGGCCAATTTGAGGGCTTAAACGGAGTCTAAAAAATACGAAAATTGATATGTAGGTACTTCTAAGGCTCCTCAAGCTCAAGGACTCCTTGGCTTGCACAAAATGGAGCTACAAAAATATGAAATGGTATTTACAATGATTGTTAGTGATAAGAATCACTGTTAAAAGATGTTGATTTGGAAGAATTTTGAAGGGCCTATCTGCCAGATTTGCATCGACTGCTTTGTCTACTTACTCCTTCACTTTGTTCTGACTCTCTCCGCTGGCTTCCTTGTCTAGTCGGTCCTTGGGTGCCCATACTGCTCTCAACACCCCCCCCTCTCTCGCGTCTATCGTCCCTGACAGACCCTTGTTGCTGGGAGTGTTGGATGTAATATTCCACAACCTGAGTGGCAAGCTGATGTTCTTGTATGCGTAGTCCTCTGGCCAAATCTGTCATCATACAATCCCAATCGATTGGTCCTGGAATGTCCGGATGTGGCAGACGTAACTGATCTGCATGGATCGCTTGTTCTACTACGAATAGATGTAGCAAATGTGTGGGTCTGGGAATGAAAATTTCGGAATTGTATTCCCAGAATCCCGTAGAGAACATTTCCTCAAATGTCTGCTTGAAGCATGCGGGCAAGTACTTTATTCGTGCATGCCAAGCAAAGATGATAGTGACCGAGGGGGTTTGGCTCATGTCGTAGACTAAATCCTTGTTGCCTTGAGAGAATCCAGGGGCAGAGATGTATGGAGCTTGGACATTCCGAAAGGTTTTGAAGACAATGGTCATGAGCTCGAATATCTTCATACACATTTTCGCTGCTATGTCGGGTACATTATTTAGACGTGTAGACCAGTGCCGAATTGTTGATATCATGTAGGCTACGGTTGGGGTCCCTCGAGGTGGAGCAAAATATGGGTAGTTAACCCAAGCCGAGCACTCTTTATTGTTGCATACCTTGATTGCAAATGCTTGCCAGGATCTGCGACGTACCACTGGACAATAGCATGGATTATACTTGATATATAGTGGCATGGTTGCCCAAGTACTCATCATCTCTGGGTAATCGGTGAGTAGACGTGCACGCCAATTAGGTTGGAAGATCGAGCCAGCACGTGCATCTGTCGGTAAATCCCCTATCTCAAATTGAGTGGCGAACGTGGGCTCCTTCCCTGTATGTCTTTTGACCTCTGCATTATAATCATGTAGTAAGACAAAATAAGGCATGTATTGCGATTCTGATGTTGTGATTAACCGTTGATGGGATAAATTTTGAAAGTAGGAAGACCGAAGGACAGTTTCTTCCAGATTTGTGAGAGATTGCATTTGCACGGCCACACGATCATCATGTGTCTTACCCACTTTCTCGACCCTTTTGACCCAATCTGGAACTTGAATTTCTAACGTGTCTTGTCCTTCTTCCGTAGTTCGACCACCAGGCGTTGGCATAGGCTCGTATGGCTCTTCATAGCTGTCATCGACGGGGATTTCCACTACTATTTCAGGTTCTGGTTCTTCAATGGGCGAGGGTGGCCGTTCATATGGGAGGAGGCGTGCTTGGAGTTCTGCCACCTGTTTCCGGAGGGTCTCCATTTCCTCTGTAGAGTGTTGCAAGATTACCGGCTCCTGTTGAGCTGTGGGGACACTGGCTATCTGTTTCTTGAGATCTACACATTCAGTCTCTAGCTTTTCATATGACTCCAAGAAATTTGCATGCTCCTCAAGTAGGATGCGAATGTCTTCCGATGGGACTGCTCTATATCTGGTAGGGCTAACGGTTGTTCCTACGGTTCCTTCCATAGCCGCTTCAAAGTTGTCTTGGTTTTGTTGTTGAAGTCGTTTGTTCTCTTCTAGTGCTGCGGCCATATGCTTCCTTAATAGCCCAATGTTGCGTCTGAGTGTAGCGTTAGAGATCATTTGCGCTTGAAGCACTATTTCTAGTTCTTTGACTGCTTGGTCATCTACTGTTGATGTCTTTGATTCCAGTTCGGAGTGAGCCTGCTGTAGGGTGGTATGCTCAGCTAGGAGCGTCTGGTAGTCAGCTTCAAGAGTGGTGACTCTAGCTTGTAGACGTTGAGATTCTGCCTGGAGGGCAGCAGTGCGTTCTTCCAATTGATGGTAGTCTTGTTGTAGCTGATGTGCACACTGAAGTAATGTGTTGAACGTGCTATTTACATTATGAGATGCAAGGGGAAAAGTTTGAAATGCAGGGGAGGTGGGATTGGGTAGGGGGTAATGAATGCTGTGTGTGCCAATGATGTGAGTGGTGAGGTGGGGGGCAAGGGAGGGGAAGATGGTGGAATCGTGGGGAGAGGTGCTGTGGTTGGTGAAATGTCCATTGGGTCAGACAAGGTGGTGTGTACAGGGGCTACCATGTAGGTGGGTATGGTAGGTGAAGTGAGTGTGGTGTTCGTGTAAATTGATGTCGTTGCGAACATCGGAGAAATGTGCCTCGGAAACATTGGAGAGCGGGTGAAGTGCTCCACAACGGATGGGTATTGGGGTGGCGCGGTCAGGTTGAAAGAGGTGTAGGGGCCAGATGGGAAGTGAGGGTCATGGAATGGAGGTACCCGTATTGGGGGATAGGTCGGGAAACACAGGGTGCCTTCTGTGGGTGCTGGGTTTCCAACTACACTTGGAATTATGGGGTGGCCAGTCATGGGTTCAGAGGATAGACGGGACGAAGTGTACAAGGGATTGGTGACGAAGGAGAAGAGGGTGTCTTGTGAGGTGGGTTCTCGAAATGAGAATGATTTGAATGAGGATGGGTTATAAGTGAAGGTAGAGGTGATGACTGTCGTTTCTTCCAAGGTGGGAGGTGGTGGTGGGGGTGGAGAAGGTGGTGATGGAGGATGCTGGGGTGAGATGGGTGATGTCTGAACGAAGGTTTTGGCGGAGAGGTCAGTGGTGGTTGTGGGGGTGGCTGTGGTCTCAATGGGTACTTCTGGTTCTGTGACGGGTATCCTGATAGTCTTACCTGCTCGTGGTAATGTGTCCACTCTGCGTTTGTCGTACCTTACGGACTGGCGGACTGCGGTGTGGACAGCCTCCGGAACTCCTAAAGAGTCTGACACTAATTTGAGGGTGTCAATGAAGTGTTGGTCCACCCCTTCATCTGATAGCATTTCTTGCATCAAAGCTTGACCTGATACCAGAGAGAGTTGATGCCTTTCCTGTACTGCTTTGATTGTGTCATATAACCTTCGTAGTTGAGCTGTATATGCTGGTGCACCTACAAGTTCTGGCACTTCTTGTTGCTCCTCTTGGTGTTCTTGATCATAATCCTCCTCATCATCCTCCTGTTCTTCATCTCCGTCATCCTCTGCATCCACTTCAACAGGTGTGACAGGTGCTTGGGAGGTTGTGGCCTGCGTTTGCACGTTTTCCGCTTGTTGTGCCTCTTCTGCCTCCAACTCTACATCTTGTAATAGTTGTTCGAAATCTTCATTAGTGAGTTCTTCCAAAGGTGCACCACTAGGAAATTCAAGATCGGTTGGAATGGGAGGGAATATCAAGGTGGAACCATCGGTGCTGCGTCTTGGAAGTCTGAGTGTGAATGGTCGGACTCTTCGGGGTGGAGGGGTGACGTCTGGTGTTAGGGTGGCTCCACGTGGTTGAGCACATGGGACTTGGACAGTGCCTCTCATCTTCTTAGAAGGGGGTCCAGTGGATGTTCTGCCTCTAAACTGCTCAACCCGATTCCACATTAGGGCCCGTTGGATCGGAATGTCATAAGCCAAACACCTATAAATGATTCTTGTCAGAGCACAGCAACCATATAAAACCTGTTTCTGCGGCCAGCGTTTGTGAGCTAGGTGTATCTGATCAATTATCCAGTGGGGTAGGTTGATGGTGAGGCTCTGTGTCTCTGCCAGATACAAGCTAAACCAAATCTTTTTGGGCGGCATGGTGAATCTATCTTGCGCCGGGAAAGCAAAGTGTTGCATGCACATGCGAAGGTGTATTGCAATATTAGGCGTCATGGATACCATGTCCTTGAGTTTGGTGAGACTTCGATTCTTCATGTAATCCGGTACTAGGGTTTCCTTTTCTGTAGGAATATGCATTCCGCGCATATCTAGAGCCTCTCTCACCAAATTGTTTGATAGCCTGAACCTCTTGAGCTCATTCCCCTTTGTCAGAGATGGAATCACAAATGAGCTTGCACCTTTTGGGTTCTGGTTTGGAGTCAAGGTGTTGATGAGATAGTAGCATCGCATGAAGTCAGGTTTTGGGAGTCGGGCACTGAAATAGGCACTCAATCCTGCCTTTTCCCATATCGAGCGTAGACCTTCTGCATTTTGTAATTTCTCAAATTCTCTTGTAAAGAAATGGTATCTGCCTTGCTTCCCATTGAAGTCCAACTCTGATTCCCATAGGTACGTTCCTTCACCCAAGGGTCCTGCCACCTCGGTAAACCAATGTGAAGTCTTTCCCACGGGCATGGTGTGGCCACGCGGAGGGTCCGCAATAGGTATGATTTTGACGGCCTGCAATTCTTCTGGTCTTTCAATTGTCTCAGGCAAAACGGGTAAACTGTCCAAGTCCACCACTTGCGGGCTTGTTTCTGTGTGCGAGCTAGTTCCTGCTGCCTCCGCCATGTTAAAAATGTCGTAGCTGATTCTGTGAGAATATATGAATAAACGTTAACATTGCAATGGACACAAAAATGACATGGTGTCCCTTGTTACAACATTAACTTAAAGTTCGGGAGTGGTTAGGGGTTAATAAGTGCTCGGTGCTAGTGTGTGTAGTTAGGAGTTAGGTAGTCCTAAGAGCTAAGCGAAATGATGTGATGTGAGAGTGAAGCGGTTAGTAGGTGGTCATGGATTTACAATCGGGGTCTGGGGGTTTGTTACAAGTCTTGGGCTGCCAAATGCAGTGGATGGGTTTTGCTCGTGGTTCCGTAGAGACTCTCGAGAGCTTTATAGGTGTGTCAGCTTGAACATGAAGCCTTTTAGGGACCCATTTACAAATGATTCTGTTCGTGCTCATGGGCCTTGGTGTGTTCGTGAGTGTTGAAAACGAGTGGATGCCAGTTGTGCGAGTGAATGGGTTACGCTGTATAGGTTGTGGCTTCGGCGTAGCTATTTGCGCCTGCAAGCAAGCCTTAGGCACCCAAATTTTTCTTGATTGTGGGCTAGCCTTCATTGACTTCTTGGGCACCCAAATAGATTTCACGTTAGCAGAAGAATTTCTGAAAGACTTCTTATTAGTGTCGTGTTGTTGGTTACTAATAAGAGGCTTTGCCCGTGTGATTGGCTTGAGTGCAACCGGGTGTTCGCCTTTCCGCACCCACACTTGGTTTACTTGCTGAGATATTTTGCTGCGCAGGTACTTTTGATTTCCGGCATAGGTAGTACTCTGCTTCTTCTACCTTTGATCCACCTTTGGTTGCTGCCTCCTTTTGACCTTTGGAAAAGAAGGGAGTTCCGTTGCATCCCTGACTCCTTTTTTGCAACCATCATTCCTCTGCAACACATAGTTTTGGACAAGAACAACATGGTCATCTTCATGGTGTAGCTCAGTGATGAGTAGCACCTCCTTTAATGTCAATCCGGGAAGACATGAGGATGGTATGAAGACCACGAGCAAGTGGAAGCACAAGTGCGTGAGTGAGAAGCACACAAGCATGCACACACATACACACACACGCGCACACACAGTAAGAACAAAGAGAGTAAGACAATGGAATCACTTCTATTGCAAGAAAGTTCTCATACAAGCTCAAACTACCAGAAGCCAACCCCCAAAATGAGCTCTCTAGCTCTATTTATAGTTCTTGACTAGCTTTGGCCCTGTTCAGACCTAGTGTCCGGCCTAGTTAAAAATTAGGTTCCGGGGCTTATTTGAGGGCCCAAACGAGATCTAAAAATTATGAAAATTGACAGGCAACTACATCTAAGGCTCCCCAAGCTCGAGGACTCCTCGGCTTGTACAAAATGGAGCTACAAAAAGGTGAAATGATATTTACAAGGGTTCGTAGTGATGAGAATCACTTTAGAATGATGTGGGGGTTTTGAAAAAAAATGAGGGTTGCCTCAGTGCTAGATCTTCATGTGTGTCCATACTTGCTTCTTCCCGCATCCTGTCAACACTCTCCCCCCCCTAGGGTCTGTCGCCTCTGACAGACCTCTTTTCCGCCGTTTGATCAATGTATTTTTGCAGGAGGTCGGTTGCCAATTCTTGTTCTTTGATTTTTAAACCTCTGATTAGATCTCGTTGCAAGGCCTCCCAATCCACTGTACCAGGCATGTCAGGTTGTGGCATCGTGTAAAGCTCGGAATGCATCGTTTGCTCGCATGCAAAGAGATGGAGTAGATGTGTAGGCCGCGGCGCAAATACCTCTGAATGTGCTTCCCAAAACCCCGTGGTGAACATGTCGTCAAATGTTTGCTTGTAGCAGGCAGGGAGATATCTTATGCGTGCATGCCATGCGTAAGCCACTCGTATGCTCGGGGTTGTGCTCATATCATACAGCAGGTCGTAGTTACCATTGATAAACCCGGGAATAGGAGGTTGAATACGGCATACATTGCGAAAAGTTTTGAGTACGACCTGCATCATGTCGAGGATCTTGAGCATCATCTGGGCAGCGACATCTGGCATAGGGTGGAGGCGTGGTATCCAATGTCTGATGGTTGCAATCATGTATGACACTGTAGGAGTACCGGTTGGGGGGGCGATAGCGGGGTAATTGAGCCATTCTTTACAGTTTGCGTTATTCTGAACCTTGATGGCAAAAGCTTTCCATGATCTGCGTCTTTGCACTGGCCCAAAACACGGATTGTACTTCAAATGCATGGGGGCATGATCCCATGTTCGAAGCATTTCTGGGTAGGTTTCGAGTAACTTTTGCCTCCACGTTGGTTGGAATATGGCTCCTTTTCGCGCCGCTTCTGGTATGTCTTCTGGTTCGAACTGTGTGGCAAATGTTGGGCACTTGTTGGTGACCCTTTTGATTTCTGCATTGTAGTCGGCCAACAATACAAAATAGGGCTTGTATTGCAGTTCTGAACTAGTGATAAGGCATCTAGGGGCGATGTGCCTGAAGTATTCTGAGTGAAGGATGGTGTCCTCAATGGCCTTCATTGCCAGCACCTGAGTGGATATCCGCTCCTGATGAGTTTGCCCCATCTCCTCTACTTGTTTCATCCATGCCGATGGGGGTTCCTCATAGGTATCTTGACCTTCTTCTGTTACGCGTCCTCCTGGGAGTGGTTGAGGCTCGTAGGCGTCGTCGAATGCTTCCTCCACTGGGATGGTAACTGCTTCTTCTTCTGACGGTTGCTCTGGTGGGGAAGGGGGTCGTTCGTACTGCATCAACTTCAGTTTTAATTCTGCGATCTGCTGCCGTAACTCCAGCACGTCGTTGGGCGTTGAATGTTCAGGTTCGGTTGAAGTAGCAGCGTCTGTCATTTCTTTATGTTCCTGTCGGTGTGGTGTAGACTCTTGGGGTCTCTGTAAGTCCTTTAGCTGGTCGGCAAGCTGATCATGTGCTTCTAACAGATTGGCATACGTTTCCAATATTTGTTGTATGCTTTCTGATGGGACCGTGTAGCTCAAGCGTAAGCACCACCTCCTTTACTTGTCAATCCGCGGAGACTTGAGGACCGGTATGAAGACCACGAGCAAGTGAAGGCACAAGTGCGTGAGTGAAAGCACACAAACATGCACACACATACGCACACACGCGCACAAAGTAAGATCAAAGAGAGGAACAATGGAAAGCTTAGAATGCAAAAGAGTTCTCTTACAAAAGTTCTATTCTCTCACAAGCTAACCTCAAAAATGAGCTCTCTAGCTCTTTTTATAGTTTTTTGACTAGTTTTGGCCCTGTCCAGACCTAGTGTCCGGCCTAGTTAAAAATTAGGTTCCAGGGCTTATTTGAGGGCTCAAACGAAGTCTAAAAATTATGAAAATTGGTACGATGGTACTTCTAATACTCCTCAAGCTCGAGGACTCCTCGGCTTGAACAAAATGGAGTTACTAAAAATAGATAATGGTATTTACAATGGTTTCTAGTGATGAAAATCACTATTTTTGTAGGGGATTCTTCTGAAAATTTGACATACACTTCTTGGAGCTCCCTACTTGCTCTCTCTTCTTCTATGTCCACTTCTTTGATGTGCTTCCATGCTTTGTCCTTGACCTTGAGCTTCAACACTCCCCCCCCTCTCGAGTCTGTCGTCCCTGACAGACCCTTGTTGTAGTGATTGTTCCAAGTAGTGCCTTGAGAGGGAGTGTCCCTTCTGTATGAACACAAGTCGTCCGACGTTCTTCATCTATCACTTGTGAGTCTTTGCAGGTTGTAGTCTCTTGGTATGTGCTTCTGCCTTGTATTCCAGCATGACTGTGTCGTTGTGAGTCTCCGTTGATGTTTTCTAGATCTTCCAAAGTTGATCTTCATAGTAGTCAAGCCAAGTACTCATAACCCATATTGAGTGATGGGTAAGTGTGTTCGTGCATGGGTTGAAAAAAGTATGTGCCTTGTGCACGGCCTTGTAATGTAGCCCTACGCATGCTTACTTGGAAAATGCATTGGAAGAAGTATGGTGCAAAAATTGCGGGTCTTGAGCTAAGTGCTCAAGGGTATGCTGACGAAGAGGTTTCCTAAACTATCATGGTTATGGTGTTTCCAGAGTAAAGATACTTACCATGGCGAAGGTTGATGGATGTTTGCCTCTTCGTGTTGTACACTCGGCCTTTGGGATGGAACCTTGTTGATGAATGTCCATGTTGATTGTCCACTGATGAGATCTTTTGAGTGGTGGATCCCCTCTCCTCTTTTCAAAGCAACATTTGTCACTAACAATGTGCATTTCTGAGCTTGGGCTCATGCACGTTCACTTCCCTATATTGACACTCAGAGGAATATTGGACACGTGCCGGTTTCTAAGAGATTACCATGCTGATTGACATAGACCATTCACCAGTGCTACTGTTCCATACTGGTTCAGGAAATACTGAGAATTGAATTGCTTTATATTCCTTGGCAAGCAACATCGGGTAACTACACCAAGCTGTGTTTCACATATACTCTTTAGCTCACCATATGCAGGAGTCTTCTCCTCCAGAACTACCTTTTGCAGATATCTCCTTGGATGCTCTGGTACATGAAGTAGTTAAGCATCACGCAAGTTGCGGACCTTCAAGCTCTTCATGGTAAGAGAAAATCATAGCTGTAGATGCCATGTTCATGCCAAATGCTTGTCCTCTACCAGATAAGGCAGCAATAATCTCACTGCTGGCTGAGACACACTGGGAACAAGCTCTCTCCCACTTCTCTCTTTTTTTTTTTTTTTTTTTTTTTTTTTTTTTGAGGAACAGGATATCACAAAACAAGAACACAAAAGTTAGTATCAATAGAAATGTTCGACATATGTCACTGTGCTCTTGTGCATGGGATTCTCAAGTGTGTCTATGCACGGCCGTGTAATGTGGCCCTATATTAATGCATACTTTGGAAATGCATGACCTGAATGGTGCAAAAGACAGGGTTGTGCAAGGAGCACATGGTTGTTGCTCGTTCGAGGCTTTCGATGTTATTTGTGGAGGTTGATGCCGGCCTTAGTGGAGGTATCCATTGAGTCTCGAACTGATGTAATCCTCCTTATTGGAGTCCATTTTAGAACATCATTTGGCACTGTAGAGGTCACTTCAGGCGTCTTTCTCTTTGGATGCTTTCTGAACTGTGGTATCCAGTGTGGTTGATGCTTTGGTTCGGTGGAGGCTACTTGTACTTTTGGCTTCCAAACCCATATCCTTTTTGCATGTCTTCCTACTAATGTTGAAGAGCTGATTTGATCTTCCTTTGGTCTCTGTACGTGGTTCTTACCCTTTTCTCTTTTTGGCCTCTTTGTTGAAACCTTTTGCATGTGGGAGAACAAAGGTTGTTGTGGGTGTAGGATCTTCTTAGGTACCCACATCTGTAATTGCCCTTGTTGAGCTGCAGCTAACTTCTTAGGCACCCAAACTTGTTGGATATCTTGTGACGGAGCTTGTCTGAGCTGCTTCCTTCGTCTTCTGGCTTGGTTAGTGTGCATGGATGGGATTTGTGGGGGTAAGGCTGGTGGTTGCTCTCCTTTGCGTACCCAGATCTGCTTCATGCCCGGAACCGCTTTTTTACCGAATGGTGTCTTTCTATTTGATGTAGCAGTTGTCGTGAACGGTGGTGTTTGCTTGTGTGGTGGGCTCACTACTGTGGCTACTTGAGTCTTTGGAGAAGAAGAAAGATCCACCCGCCTTCGAACCTGGTCTTCCACGACTGACTCCTTCTGCATCATAGAGCTTTTGACACATACAACATCTTCTTTCATATGATTAGTCTTGGAAGAACTAAGAGAGTGTGTGGTGCCATGATTTAGGAGCATGCAGTTCTCTAATTCTAATGTAATGCATTGTTCATGTACCCAAACTTGAAGAATTTGACTTCTTAGGTTTAAGTTAACTGCATGGTCATAGATCCAATCTTGACCCAAGACAAGTGGTTCTGTAAGGTTCTCATCTTGACATACTAGCGCTTTGACTTTCATTGGAACATCTTGAAGGTAGATGGGAAGTTCCACCTCGCCCAAACAAGGGGTTTCCACACCTCCCAATCCTATGAGATAAGCTTCTATGGGATTGATGTTCAACCCCAAGTCTTGGCAGTAGGAAAGTTTAACTGCACTACTTGCTGCACCTGAGTCAATCAATGCTTTCACCGTCCTTGCACCCTTCCCTTGTCCTATCTCTATGGTCACAAAGGGTCTTCGGTCAATGACCTGAGAAGTCGCAATGCCTGACTTTTGACACATATCCATGTGGTATTTTGGGGCTTTTGAGTTGACATCTAGGCCTAATCCCCTTAACTGATTTTGCCTAATACGCTCTCTGGCCTCTTCCTGTGCTTCTTCTCTCACTCTTAACTCTTCTTCTTTTCGCTTCTTCGCAGTGTTGAGTCTCATTAGCATATCCTCAGTAAGAGGTTCTTGATATAGCTTGACTCTACAGCCACTAATATAGTTTGGCAAGATATCTCCTTCTAGAGTGGCCAACTGAACTGCACCACTAGTGGAAATTCTATTAATGATCATGGGTCCATAACCTCTTTTTTCCAACTTACGGGCATGTTGTTTTAGTGTGTATACCAACACTAGATCTCCCTCTTTCAATCCCTTATCCTTGATGTGTGCATCAAAGTATGCCTTTTGCCTCTTCTTTGCAGCGTAGATGCCTGCTGCCGCTCGTAGCCTCGTTTCACCCAAGCGTTCAAGATCAAAGATCCTAGAGGACAATTCATGCCCATTCCACTCATACTCTTGTGCTACTTTTAAGGCAGGGATTAAGAAATCTAATGGTAGCACAGCGTTCTGTCCGAAGACCATCTGAAATGGGGTGGCGTTGAGTACCGTTTTGTAGGCAACTCGATAAGCCCAAACAGCATGATGAAGTTGTTTGTCCCAATCAGAGCGTTTATTATTTACCAATTTTGTCAATACGTTACAGAGGATCTTATTGGTACTCTCGGCTTGTCCGTTGGCTTGTGGATGATAGGGGGCGGATTTCTTATGTATCACCAAGAATTCTTGGAGAAGATTTTCAATGACTTCATTCAAGAAGTGTGTGCCTCTATCGCTCACCAACTCTATTGGTAGTCCATATCTCGTGAACACATTCTCGAATAAGAACTTAGCCGTAGTCTGAGCATCATTCTTTGTTGTGGCTTTGACTTCTACCCACTTTGTAAGGTAATCTGTGGCTACAATGATGTATTCTGCATGGGAGTTTCTAGCTGGGGGGTTAATAGGATGAAGTCTATGCCCCACTTCGAAAATGCACGTCCTCCCATCATTGGCCTCAAGGGCATCTCGTCTTTTCTCATTGGATATTGTGCACGTTGGCATGTGTCACATTTCTTCACATAGGTATGTGCATCCATATGAAGAGTGGGCCACCAAAGTCCTGAGAATAGAATGGTTTTAATCACTCGGTCAGGGCCAAAATGTCCACCTGCAACACCACTGTGTGCAGTCTCTAAGACCCTTAAATAGTCTGATTCATGAACGCACAGTCTTAAGTAACCATCTTTACCTCTTCGGTATAGGTTTTCTCCTACTAAGGCATAGCCTTGAGCCTCTTGCTCCATATTTCGTCTTCTTGCTAGACTGGCCTCTTTGGGTAATCTTCCCGATCTCATAAACTCTACCAATGGAGTACTCCAATCTGGAATTAATGATACTTGATAAAGGGTCGCATGCTCCACTGGTGGTTTCTCTCTACACATTGGACAATTCTTGATCCACTCATGTATTTCTTTGTCCATGCTAGGCCAATACACTCCTAAACGTTTCAAATTCTGCAATGTTCGTTGTTTAGAATAGTGATTTCCTAGCAATCCCTCATGAGCTTGCTGCAACCAACTACTATGTTCATCATCCTCGACACAACAAGCTAATACACCCTCAGTATCTTGTTTGTACATGCTTCCTGCCAATATGTGATATTTTTGTGATTTTACAATTTCTTCTTGTGATGTTTTCACATTCTTATTTGCAGGGCCGAAGGTTAGAACTGGTACCAACTTATTTGCCCATTTAGGAACAACTTCCAAATTGAACAGATAAGCATCAGGTAGTTCATCAGACACTCCTTGTGGTGACTCTCCTGAAGTAATGCGAGAAAGGTGATCTGCCCGAAGGTGGGTTCTACCTTTCCTGACAACAACTTCAAAGTCATACTCCATTAGTAAGAGGAACCATCTTACTAAGCGTCCAGTATTGCAAGGTTTATTGACCAAATATAACAAAGCTTGATGATCAGTGAAGAACTTGAACTTGTTGGCCAATAAATAGTGTCTAAACTTCTTTACAGCATATACCATGCCTAACCCTTCTCGCTCGGTTGTGGTATAATTTCTTTCGGCTGGGTTTAGTTGTCTACTAGCATATGCTATGGGCAAATCTAAATTCCCTTCACCTGTGGGTTGTGCCAGCACACATCCTATGGCATGATTGGATGCATCCACATGGACATGGAATGGTTTATTCCAATCAGGAGTGGTCAGTATTGGTGCTGTGCACAAACGTTTCTTCAGTTCATTGAAAGAATTCTCGCATTCGTCGTTCCACTCAAAATTAGACAACAAGGCATAAAGGGGTCTAGCTATGATCGCGTACATGTGGATAAACCTACGGTAATATCCACAATGGCCCATAAAGGCTTGTACCTCTTTAACATTCCTTGGCCTTGGCAGCTCCGCTATGGCTCGTACCTTATCTTCATCCGTTGAGATTCCATTCTTAGAAACAATATGACCGAGGATTTTACCTTGACGCACCATGAACACACACTTTTCTGGGTTCAGACACACTCGATATTCTCTACACTTGTTGAAGATTTGTCTGAGTTCAGGGATGTGAACCCTTCTTTCTTGGGAATGAGCACATAAATCATCCACATACACTTCTAAGCTCTTTCGCAAGAACTCTTTGAAGACATGACACATGAGCCTTTGGAATGTTGCAGGTGCATTGGTGAGCCCAAATGGCATCACCCGAAATGCAAAGATTCCCCACTCTGTAGCAAAAGCTGTTTTGTGTTGATCTTCTGGGGCAATGGCTACTTGATTGTAACCTGAAAATCCATCAAGGAAGCTATAAACTTCCTTGCCTGCAACACGCTCCAATAGGTGTTCTGTGATTGGAAGTGGATAACTATCTCTAATCGTAGCGGCATTAACTTTTTTAAGGTTAATACACACTCGCAACTTCCCGTTCTTCTTGGGTACCACAACAATGGGGGACACCCATTCGGTATGCTCAATCTCATAGATGAATCCAGCCTCAATCAACCTATCAATTTCTTCTTTGATTTTGGCTGCATAGGTATCATTATATGTGTAGGGCTTCTGTTTGGTGGGCTTAGCATCAGCAGTCATGGGGATAGTATGAGAGCAAATTCTTGGATCTACCCCTTTCAAGTCTCTATAGTGCCATGCAAACACATCCCTATATTCCCTTAATAGAGCTATGAGCTCCATTTCTTCTCTTGCACTTAGGTCATCTCCTATATATGTGCATCTCTCTTCGTTCTCTTCAATGGTCACTACAATCTTCTTGGTCTTTTCTTTATTATCATATGATTCTCCTATGATGGCCTCTCTCTTAGGCATTCGTACCAAAATTTTGCGGTCGTCAACTTCATATTTCTTGAAGTTTTCTGGTACTTCAAACAATGATTCCTCCTTTTCTTGTTTCACTGCTTTTCTTTTCTTTTTCTTTTGACTACTCTCACTTCCATCCTTTGAGTTTACTGTTTTAATACTTGTGAGAGGTTCTTCTTCTTTCTGGGTGAACACTCCTATATCTTCTAAATAGTGCTGCTCTGAGTTAAAGCAACTATCCATCACAATAGACTCTAGATCGTCGTCATTCTCTTCCTCTTCTATGACATCACTAGGGTCACATTCTTCTAGCAAAGGTTGACACATGAACACTGAGATATCATAACCCTCCTCATCACAATGAGGTGTCCACTGTTCCTCATTGACAGCAATGTCCATGGTGGCTAAGATTTCTGGCCAGCCATGAGGCTCAAACTCCTCATCTGGAAAGATCATCGGTGTGTAGGCTGGGTCTCTAACTGGTCTATCTCCTAACAAAGTTCCTTCTTCTCTTGCTTTTAAACGTTTTTCCTCTTCCTTTGCAACCTTGCACATCCACAAATGAGTATCTTCATGCAGCCATGATGGATCAGGTGAACTTTCAGAATGCACAGAGATGGAATCTTCTTTTGCTTTGTGGATAGAATTCCACTGTAGGGGTGGTACATCTCTGAAGGTGTAATCCTTCAAATTGACCTTAGTGGTGACCCCTAAGTGCTGTAAGTACAAGGAGTTAGTTCCCCAATCATGTACTATTTGCAATTGTCGTAGGAAGGGTCTTCCTAGGATCATCTCAAAGACATTATTTTTCTCAAAGTCACATATAGCAAATGTGTGCTCAAACTCTACACCACAAGTGGTTAGAGTGATCCCTTCTAGCAATCCTAGAGGTCTTTCAAAATGACCATCAGCCATTTGAAGCTTCATTCTAGTTGGTCTTAATGTGGGCTTGCCCCATTGCTTCCACAAGGAGGTGGTCGCAATAGCAACACCAGCACCTGAATCTATGATTGCTTTGGTTGTGTAACCTTGGTAGGTGATTGGAAGATAAGTATTACCTTCTTCACCCTCACACATGTCCCCTATTTTGTCTAGAGGTATCTCTGGTACCCTTTGCTTAGAGCCTACTTTTGGCATATTGGACTCAAGTTCTGGGACCTGATCCTTCACATGATTCCATAACTCAGGTTTTGCTTTGAGCAACTCTTCTACAGTGAGATGACACTGAACCTTAGTGTTCTTCACGACATCCGTGTTCCTTGGAACCACTGAGTCTTTATTTCTTACTAGTATTGTGGGAGCTCTAATCTGGAGTGATTCAGATTCCCATGGGCCTGGAAATTGAGGCAGTTCTTCTAAGGTATTAGATTCAAAATCGAATCTTTCGTCTTCTTGTTCTGCTTCATCTTCGTAAATAGATGGAATGTCTTGGGGAAATTGATCATGAAGTTCATCAATCTCAGGAATAGGAGGGGAATTACCCTTCTCCTTGGCCCATCTCTCCTCTTGTATTTCCCGCAAGAACTCTTGAGAGTACTGTTGAATAGAAGGAGGTATTCCAGCATCCGTGGAATTAGGAACATAAGCTCCCCTTGGTGGTGAGCTTCCTCTTTCAATAACTGGTTGAGCCTGTGGAGGTAGAGAAACTTGTGGTTTGTTTACCAACTGCTCTAATCGTTCTAGTAAGCCCTGGAAATGCAAATCCGATTTGATAGAGTTTGTCTGATTGAACTTTTGACTAGTCTCAAGTATGGCTTGAGCTTGTTCTACCATTTTCATGCACATTTTCATCCGTTCAATCTCTAAATCTGCTCTAGGGTAACTCTTGTCTAGGTTTGCCGCTGTAGGCCCTTCTTGAAGTCGAGCCTGGTAGGCCTTGAACATCATGTCCAAGCCTTCTGGGGTTGGATCTGCAAGAACAGACCCTGGTTGCGGTCTATTTACAGTGGGTGGTGGGGTGGGATGAGGTGGAGTGGATGGAGTTTCGGCATGCGAGGGGCTTTGAGATGCAATGTCTTCTATTTTTGTTTTCGCTTCTTTTAAGCCTTCTTCTAGTTCCGATAACTTTTTATTCCACTTGCGATTGGCCTTCTCTCTGGTATCCTTCCATGTTCTTGTTTTCCTCTTACTAGGCTCTCCCGATTCACTCGGCTCTGATTGTTCTACTGGTTTATCCTGTTTGAAGGCTTGTGCTCTAGTGACAGCTTGTATAGGAGCCACATTGCTACTACTTGAACTTGGATCTGCCACTAAGCCTACCACATTAATGGGTGTAATCTTGGGTGCACTAGAGGGGTTTCTTGGACAATCTCTGGGGAGATGGTCTTTGCCACAATCAGGACAAAAAGCCTGTATTGTGATAGCCTGTCCTTGACTCGGAGATGGTGGGTGGGGACAGTCATGAATGAAATGGTCACCATGACATCTGAAACAAGATCCTCTAGGGGCTTGTGGTCTCATTTGTCTCAACTGGGGCCTAGGGTTAGGATTTGTGTACATGACCTTGGAGTATTCTGGCTCCCAATTTTGCTCCATAGGCGGTGCCTCATATTGATACGAGTAAATCTCACTATGTTCAGGTGACTCTGTGTAATAAGCATGTGGACTACCTTCATGGGAGTAGTCTGAACTATGAGCATGAGAGTCATTATCTGGTATCAATGGGGTTAGTGGCACCAAAGCTCTATTTGGATTTTCCTCTCCCACAGCATACTTGACTGGAATCACGTTGGCTGGAGCTGGTGGTTGGTTTACCAAGACAGGTTGTGGCCTATATGGTACCTGATATTGCTGTTGTGGTCTGTAATATGGCTGTTGGTATTGATTCTGATACCTACCTTGTGGGTAAGGTTGCTGATAATTTTGTCTAACAGCCTGCCTATTGTAGGGACAATCTTGAGCCGTGTGGTTTGTGTATTTTCTCTCAATAGTGCAATATGGAGCATTCCTTTCTCTAATGTTTTGGTTTTGCATTGGGCATACGTTAGCCATGTGGTCACCTCCGCAAGTATAGCACCGATTCAATGAAGTGACTCCCTGTGTTTGTTTATTTTGGACTCCCAGCTTCTTGGCAACTTGCTCAGCTATCTCTTCTATTTCTGTGGAGATCTTTGAAGTATGACTAGTAGAACTATCCGAATCTTTGTAGAGTTTGGCCAATCCTAACTCCTCACCCAAGTTATCTTCTATGTCTATGCACGTCCGCACACACTCTTCTATGGATCTAGGATCTTTCAAGTATACATAGGATCTTAACTTTGTGCTCAATAAGCCATCTAAAAACAAAGCCACTTGTTTGGCTGGTGTGGGTAGCTCTGGAGCAGGGCATCTTTCTAGGTACTGTCTGAACCTTCTACCTGCTAGTCGCACTGTTTCTTGGGGTGTCTGCTTGAAACTATGGATCAGGGACGATGTGTTATGCCTGATACCACTCTTGGAAAATTCTACAATGAATTCGTCTAGCAGTTGACCTATATCGCGATAGCTGCTTCTACTCAATGGTTGAAACCAAGCTAAGGCCGTGCCTTTAAGGGTCAAACCAAATGCCTCGTACTGGGTGAACCAGTCCTCAATTTGTTCGGCTCTCAGCACTTGTTTGTACTCGGCCACATGATCATAAGGATCCCCTGTCCCATCGAAATAGTTCTTCATTGCCTTGATCACGTGACTGGGTTTAAGGGTTCTTGGGTACTCCCGGGGTCTAGGCAATGGAAAATCCTGTTCATCTCTTTGTTGCCTATGTGCTTGATGTCTCTCTCTTTCAGGTCTTTCATTTTCAAATCCTGACCTATTCCTGCCCACGGTGTGTGCAAAACTTACCTCAAGTCTCTCTCTAGTTCTTTCTCTCTGGGCTTCATGAGCCTGGGATGATCCTACCCCTTGGAGGCCATGGGAAACATTGGATCTTGGTGGGGGGAAAATCATGTCATTCTTCCATGTATATGCATGTCTATCATGTTCCGTTACCAAGAAAATTTTCTCTGATGTGTTATCCAGGTAGACAACTTTGCCTGGTATCTCAAGATCTTTGAATTCATAGATGATAACTATGCCCAATTGGCTAGGTTGATCTGGCTTGAACCTCCAAAAGGCTTCCTCTGTTTCTCTATTCAAAAATAGTTCTATGCTTTTGTTGTCTTGAGGGATCCAGTCCGGAGTGATCACTCGGGTCAAAACTGACTTACCTCTAGGAGTCTGGGGTCCTTGTCCTACGTTTCCTTGTTCTAGGTCTCCTATCTCATTCTCATGAATGATATTTCCAAACTCATCGGTCCTATCTGGTTGGTTGGTAACCACATACATGGTTCCTTCCTTATCAATGTATGAACCCTCTTCGAACTTGACCACCGGGTGTTCAAGTCCAAAGGATTGATCTGGATTTTTGAGTTGGACCACTGATCGCCTCAGACCATCCTCATAGATGCGAGCACCTAATTGGTTGGTCCGAATATATTCCAACTGTGTCTTATAGGGACCTTCCGGTGTTTGTAGATGGGCAGTCCCTGAGCCACCTGCAGGTTTTCCCATACTAAAAGACATTTCTGAATCACTTGTGTCTGATCTGAGTAAAAGATGACCACTTAGTTGTTGTGCCCAAGACTTGGATGTATGGTTGACACTAGCCTCAGAAGATCTAATGCTTTGTTTATCCTTGCCTAAGTGTCTACCAGATCTCAGGTTCATAAGCTTTAGTCAGGAGTCCAAAATTTCCCCTTGGTATGGTTCAAAATTCTTTGGAGTCCCCTTGGTTCCCTAGTCCCACCTGAGGGTCAACTTCAAATTATCCTATCTCAAAATCAACGCATTATTCTTGAAAAAAACAGTTGAGATCGTGTAGGATTTGAAACGAGCTTTCCAACAAGCTATAGAGCTCAAAAAATGGACTTTGGATGAAAAAGTTATGCCAAATCAGGCTCCTGGGGGTCAAAACAGGCAAACAGGACCTTTGGAGAAAATCGCGATTTTGTGATCTTTCTGAAAATCGCGATGCTGTGAAGTCAAAAAAAATCGCGATGTTGAGCACAGAATCGTGTTTTTGAAAATCGCGATTTTGAGCAGAAAATCGTGATTTGAAAATCGCGATGTTGAGCAGAAAATCGTGATTTGAAAATCGCGATGTTGATCACAAACTCGTGTTTCTGAAAATCGCGATGTTGATCACAAAATCGTGTTTCTGAAAATCGCGATGTTGATCACAAAATCGTGTTTCAGAGAATCGCGATGTTGATCACAAAATCGTGTTTCAGAGAATCGCGATGTTGATCACAAAATCGTGTTTCAGAGAATCGCGATGTTGATCACAAAATCGTGTTTTTGACTGAAAATCGTGTTTTCTCAGAATCGTGTTTTTGACATGAAAATCGCGATTTTGAGCAGAAAATCGTGTTTTTTGAAAATCGTATTTTTCACATGAAAATCGCGATGTTGAGCACAAAATCGTGTTTTTGAAAATCGCGATTTTGAGCAAAAAATCGTGTTTTCACAGAATCGCCTTTTTCACAAAATCGTGTTTTTGTTGAAAATCGTGATTGGTGAGAATCGCGATTTTGAGCAGAGAATCGTGTTTTTTTTTGAGAAAAACACAGAATCGCGATTTTTTTCAACCACTTTTAGGCGGGAAAACTGAAAATCGTGATTTTTCAAAAAATTTTGAATTTTCACAGAATCGCGATTTCCATCACAGAATCGCGTTTTTTGGCGGGAAATTCAAATTTCTGAGCGCCGGCTATGGCGAGCTCCGTATGAGCAGAAAATCATAAAAAAAATGCAGCGCTTGCTCTCCCTTGCACCTCCTAACTCCTTCCCACACAATAATGCATGAAAAATGGTATGAAAATGGTGAAAATGCACTAAAAACAAGAAATTTCTGTGAAGAAGAAGATGGAAGAAGGTGGAGATGATGATGATGATGAAGATGAAGAGGAAAAAACAGAAAATGAACTGAAATGACAGTTTTTTTTTACCTTCCAACGTCGCAAATCTACGATCTTACCATCACAACGCTCGTCCTCGAAGCTCTCTCCCCGGCAACGGCGCCAAAATTTGGTGTAGCTCAAGCGTAAGCACCACCTCCTTTACTTGTCAATCCGCGGAGACGTGAGGACCGGTATGAAGACCACGAGCAAGTGAAGGCACAAGTGCGTGAGTGAAAGCACACAAACATGCACACACATACGCACACACGCGCACAAAGTAAGATCAAAGAGAGGAACAATGGAAAGCTTAGAATGCAAAAGAGTTCTCTTACAAAAGTTCTATTCTCTCACAAGCTAACCTCAAAAATGAGCTCTCTAGCTCTTTTTATAGTTTTTTGACTAGTTTTGGCCCTGTCCAGACCTAGTGTCCGGCCTAGTTAAAAATTAGGTTCCAGGGCTTATTTGAGGGCTCAAACGAAGTCTAAAAATTATGAAAATTGGTACGATGGTACTTCTAATACTCCTCAAGCTCGAGGACTCCTCGGCTTGAACAAAATGGAGTTACTAAAAATAGATAATGGTATTTACAATGGTTTCTAGTGATGAAAATCACTATTTTTGTAGGGGATTCTTCTGAAAATTTGACATACACTTCTTGGAGCTCCCTACTTGCTCTCTCTTCTTCTATGTCCACTTCTTTGATGTGCTTCCATGCTTTGTCCTTGACCTTGAGCTTCAACAGACCGCTTGAAATTTGGCCGGGTCTATGGGTGCTCCCGATGTGTTTTCCATGGCAGCCTCGAGGTTCTCTTGGTTTTGTTGTTGAAGCCGTCTATTCTCTTCTTGCGCTGCTGCCAGGTGTCGTCGTAGCAAAGCCATGTTTCGTTGAAGCCGTGCATTGCGGCCCATTTGATCGCGCAGCTGTTCCTCCATGGCTTTGCTCTCTTCCATATGCTCCGCTTTGAGTTGCGCATTTGCCTGTTCGAGGGCGGATATCTTGCTTTGTGACTCCGTATGAATGAACTCCAAAGCATTGACACGCTCTTGGAGTGTTGCTGTGAGGGTGCAAAGCCCTTTGTTATTTTCTTCCAATAATGTATATTCGTGCTTAAGTTGAGTGGCCGCTTCGAGCATCGTGTCGAGCGCAAGACTAAATGAGGTGGAAGATGCAGGGGGTTGGGAAATGGGAATGGGAAAAGTGGATGTTGTGCCTACCGTGTGTGGAAGTGGTGAGGTGAGTGTAATAATCTGTGACGGTGTTGTGAGAACAGTGGTGGTGGGTGATCCAGCGGATGGTGAGATGTCCATGGGATCGGACATGAGTGAGTGTGATTCATGAAATGTGAACACCGGGACGGTGGGTGGTGTGACAGTGGTGGCCGTGAATGTGGGGGAGTGAATTTGGGGATGGGACTTATTCTTATGTTCCTCAACCTGTTGAAGAATGTTTACAAGGTAGGTCCAGAAGGAGGGTTGGGTGGTTAGTGTGGTGCTTGAGGCAGTTACAAGGGATGTGGTAGGTAGAGTTTGGGGGGAAGGAAATGGAGGGATGGAGGGCAAAGAGATGGGAAGAGTCTGACTAGTGACAGATGGTTGTCCAACGGCATGGGGAAAGGAAGGGTGACCTAATTGAGGTTCAAAAACTTGAGTGACAGAGATGGATAAGGGTGAAGGAAGGAGAGTGGAAATGGGGGCGTGTACAAGGGTCTCACTATAGGAGGAGAATGGTTGTGTAGAAAGACACGTGGAGAGAGGCTCTGAGGGTGGGATAGGAGATGATGGGGGAGATGGGGCATGCGTAATTTCCTCCAGTTCATCATTGTGCCTAGGGCTAATCATGTGCACATCTTCTGATGTGGACGTAGCTAACGCGGTAGATACTTCCATCTGAATCATCTTTCCTTATCGCGGCCGTGTATCAATTCTTCTTTGATCATAAGCAGGGTTCTCTTGATAGACCATGGTTCTCATTGCTTCACTGATGCCACAAGTGTCCGCCAACAGATTTAGTGATTCTACAAACTGGGGGTCGATATGCTCTGACTGTAACATCTGGTTCACTAGGGCCCTATTTGCTTCTTCTGACATTTTATGGCGTCTTTGTACCTGCGTGATTGTCTGGTATAATCGTTTGAGCTGTGCCGTATATGCAGGGGCTTCGTCTTCACTCTCCTTTGGGTTATTCCTTGGTGCCTGCTCCTGAGCTTGCGTGTTTAGTCTTTGAGGAGGTTGCGTCACTCCTAGCTCTTGTACGCTGCTTGTCTCGCCTCGTGCATGTTCTCTTTGGGTTGATGTCCCCGGATCAACATTGTCAGGGCAATCTTCACTGTCTGATAGATGAGCCGTCTGCAGAAATGTTTCAAAATCAAAATTTGGGTCCTCGGTGAAAGTGGCCATCGCTGCAAATTCTGCCTCGGTAGGTAGCGGAGGGGCAGAGGGAGTGGGCTGTACCACCTCTCTTGGTTGAGACTCCTGGAGATGGATTGTGATTGGTGCCACCGGGGCTTCCTCTCTAGTGGAGACTTCGGTAGTGGTTGCTGGAGGGATCAGGACTTGTGAAAGGGATCCACGCATTCTTTTTGCAGGCTGACTCCCTGACTTTCGCCCTTTAAACAACTCCAGATGTGTATACTTTAGGGCTCGAGCAACTGGCACATCATACGCCAGACATCTGTAGATGATTCTAGTCAACGCACAGCAGCCATGTAGAGTGGGCTTCCTCACCCCCCCGCTTGCCTGCCTCATATACCTGATCTAAGATCCATACTGGCATCTTAATGGGCAAGCTTCCTGTCTCTGCTAAATATAGTCCGTACCATATCTTCTTGTGAGGCTGAGTGAAACGGTCCTGAGCTGGAAATGCGAAGTGCTGGAGGCACATCCGCAGGGGTATGGCGATGTTGGGGGTGAGGGCGCACATGTCTTTGAGCTTCTTGACTCTATTGCTTTTCATTGATTCTGGTATCAGGGGGTCGCGATCTGAAGGCACATGAGTGCCATACATTTGAAGGGCCTCCCTGATTAATGTTACATTTAGTTCAAACTTCCTCATCTCCTCCAGATTAGATAAGGAGGGCACCCAGAACGTGCCTGAATGATCTTTATCCCCGGTAGGCTTCATCGTAGCAATCAAGTAGTAACACCTGAGAAAGTCAGGTTTTGGTAGAGCTGCACTGAAGTAAGTTTGCAGTCCTGCCTTCCGCCAGATCTCTTGAAGGGGAGCTGCATTTTGTAAGGTCTCAAATTCTCTTGAAAAGAATTGGAAGGTCCACCAAACCCCTCCACACTCCACCTTGGACTCCCAGATGTGGTCCGCGTCTCCCAATTCCCCTGGCATTTCGTTGAACCAATGGGAGTGCCCTTTTACTCTTTCGGTTAGTCCACTGGGTGGATCTGGAATAGGAATCCTTCGGACATTCAAGAATTCTTCAGGCCTAGCTGTTGGAGGAGCTTCCACTGGCATGGCATCCCAATTGATAGGGGCACCAGATCCTGCCTGAGAGCTTGTGCCTGCCGCGGTTGCCATGAGAGTAGGTCGCTTATCTGCCGGAAGACGAAAGGCACATTAGTGTTGCATAGGAAACGAGATGTAATGGTGTTCCCTTCACAATACTAACATGACAATCCCGGAGGTCAGTGGTTAGTGGTGAGGTGTTTATGATATGTGTGAGTGGTGATTAAAGGTCAGTGTCATTCTAGATGCATACTTTGGTTATGCAATGGACTCGAAATGCTTCTGTGTTAGTGTGGACGGATTTACAGAATAAGGTCAGGGGGTTTAGTACACAGTTTAATTCTCCACACTTTGATACAGGAGTCGTAGCTCTTAGAGCTAAGGACAGGTGAAGATTTTGGTCTGAGTGTGTGATGTGGTTGGGACCTTGTGGGTACCCATTTCCAGACATTCCTGGGGTCGATGGGAGTGTGGACAGTGAGAGGTGTAGGTATCTTGTCACTTCCTGAGTTGTTGGCCAAGAGTGCTTGTGAGAGCTGCTTCATCCTTGTGCCTGTAGTTGAAGTAATTTGGGCTTGTAAGCTAGCCTTGGGCACCCATATCTGTCTAGCATTAGGGATGGCCTTCATTGACCGCTTAGGAACCCAAATAGAGATGGTGTGCCTAGGGGTTATCCTAGGGGGCTTCTTAGCTTTGTTCCTTGATTGTGAGGCTCGTTTCTTGTCTCCTTGAGAATCTGCGATTGGAGCTGTGGGTCTCCCATCCTTGCGTATCCAGATCTGCTTCACGCCACAAGATGCTCCATGTTGCGCGGGTTGCGCTCCTTCCTCTTGATCAGCGGTCTCCTTCGTATAGAGTGATGTTCGGTCCGTTCGTTTAGAATCTTCTTTGGATCAATTAGGAACTCCTTCTTGGCTCCTGAACCTTCAGTAAGATTGACATTCCTCTGCACCATAGAAGTTTGGACAAGCACAACGTGGTTATCTTCGTGTGGATTCCTGGAGGGACCAGGAGTTGCTGCCTGTTCTATTGGTTTGAGTGCTTGATTTTCTAATTCAATCGTGAGACGACTCTGGCCTACCCAAGCCTGAAGAAGTCCACTTCTTAGGTTCAGGTTGACTGCGTGATCATAGATCCAGTCTTGGCCCAAGATAAGCGGTTCGGTCAGATCCTCGTCTTCACACACTAGCACTTTTACTGGCATGAGGACCTCTTGTATCTAGAGGGGAAGATCCACCTCTCCCATGCAGGGGGTTTCAACACCTCCTAATCCTATCAGATAGGCTTCTATGGGTTTTACCTCCAATTGCAGCTGCTGGCAATAAGAAAGCCGAACTGCACTTGTGGTTGCTCCTGAATCAATTAAAGCCCTCACACTTGTTGTGCTGTCTCTTTGTCCTATTTCTAGGGTCACAAAAGGTCGTCGGTCCACTATCTTATGGCTACGTTCACCTGAAACCTCACACATGGCCATGTGATAGCTTGGAGACTCTTGAGTGTCCGTCATAGTCTGGTCCCTTCCTTGTCTCCTCAGCTTCATTCGTCGGATACGCTCTAAGGCCTCTCCCTGTGCTTCTTCTCGAATTCGTTTCTCCTCCTCTTTACGTTGTTTAGCAGTATTGAGTCGGCTTAGCATCTCCTCCGTGAGGGGTTCTTGATACAGCTTGACTCTGCACCCGCTAATATAGCTTGGGAGGACGTCCCCCTCCAAAGTGGCTAGTTGTACAGCTCCGCTCGTGGAGATCCTATTAATGATCATAGGTCCGTAGCCTCTCTTTTCTAGCTTCCTTGCGTGTTGTTTCAATGTGTAGACTAACACTAGATCTCCTGCTCTCAAGCCCTTATCCTTCACATGGGCATCAAAGTATGCCTTTTGCTGTTTCTTTGCAGCGTAGATACCTGCTGCTGCTCGTAGCCTTGTTTCACCTAAACGCTCTAGATCCAAGATCCTAGAGGACAACTCATGTCCATTCCACTCATGCTCTTGTGCTATTCTTAACGCTGGGATTAGGAAATCTAGTGGTAACACTGCATTCTGTCCGAAGACCATCTGAAATGGGGTGGCATTGAGTACCGTTTTGTAGGCAACTCGGTATGCCCAAACAGCATGGTGAAGTTGTTTGTCCCAATCAGAGCGTTTATTATTGACCAGTTTCGTCAATACGTTACACAGGATCTTATTCGTGCTCTCGGCTTGTCCGTTAGCTTGTGGGTGATAGGGTGCAGACTTCTTATGTACCACCATGAATTCTTGAAGGAGATTTTCAATGACCTCATTCAAGAAGTGCGTACCTCTATCACTAACCAACTCTATGGGTAACCCATATCTAGTGAATATATTTTCGAATAAGAACTTAGCCGTCGTTTGAGCATCATTCTTTGTCGTGGCTTTTACTTCCACCCACTTTGTAAGGTAATCAGTGGCTACAATAATGTATTCTGCATGGGAGTTCCTAGCTGGGGGGTTGATGGGACCTACAAAGTCTATACCCCACTTTGAAAATGCACGACCTCCCATCATTGGCCTCAAGGGCATTTCATCTTTTCTTGTCGGATATTGGGCACGTTGGCATGTGTCGCAACTCTTCACATAAGTATGTGCATCCATATGAAGAGTGGGCCACCACAGTCCTGAGAATAGAATGGTCTTAATTACTCTGTCAGGCCCAAAGTGTCCACCTGCAACACCGCTGTGTGCCGTTTCTAAGACTTTCAGGTAGTCTGATTCATGTACGCACAGTCTTAGGTAACCATCCTTGCCCCTTCTATATAGGTTATCCCCTACTAAGGCATAGTCTTGATCCTCTTGCTCCATGCTCCGTTTTCTTGCAAGACTAGCCTGATTGGGTAATGTTCCCGATCTCATGAACTCGACCAATGGAGCACTCCAATCTGGGATTGATGACATGTGATAAAGAGTGGCATGCTCCACTGGGGGTCTCTTCTGGCATACTGGACAATTGTGGATCCACTCTTGTATTTCTTTGTCCATGCTCGGCCAATACACTCCTAAGCGCTTTAGATTCTGCAATGTTCGCTGTTTAGAGTAGTGATTCCCTAGCAGTCCTTCATGGGCTTGTTGCAGCCAACTAGCATGTTCATCCTCCTCGACACAACAGGCTAACACTCCTTCTGTATCTTGCTTGTACATACTTCCAGCCAAGATTTGATACTTTAATGATTTTACAACTTCCTCTTTGCTGGTTTTCACATTCTTATTTGCAGGCCCGAAGGTTAGGATTGGTACCAGCTTGTTTGCCCATTTAGGAACAACTTCTAAATTGAACAGATAAGCATCGGGCAATTCGTCAGACACTCCTTGCGGTGGCTCTCCTGAAGTGATGCGAGAAAGATGGTCTGCCCTAAGATGGGTTCTACCTTTCCTGACGACAACTTCAAAGTCGTATTCCATTAGTAAGAGGAACCATCTTACTAAGCGACCTGTATTGCAAGGTTTATTGACCAAATATAGTAGCGCTTGATGATCAGTGAAAAACTTGAACTTATTGGCCAATAGATAGTGTCTAAACTTCTTCACAGCATATATCATGCCCAAGCCTTCTCTCTCCGTTGTGGTGTAATTTCGTTCAGCTGCATTTAATTGCCTACTAGCATATGCTATCGGCAAATCTAGATTTCCTTCACCTGTGGGTTGTGCTAGCACACATCCTATTGCATGATTGGAGGCATCTACATGGACATGAAAGGGTTTGCTCCAATCCGGAGTAGTCAATATTGGTGCTGTGCACAAACGTCTCTTGAGCTCATTGAAGGAAGTCTCGCATTCCTCGTTCCATTCAAAATTCGTCAACAGCCCATAAAGAGGTTTAGCTATGATGGCATACATGTGGATAAATCTACGGTAATATCCACAATGGCCCATAAAGGCTTGTACCTCTTTCACATTTCTTGGTCTGGCCAACTCTGCTATTGCTCTTACCTTGTCTTCGTCTGTTGATATTCCATTCTTCGAAACAATGTGACCTAAGATCTTACCTTGGCGTACCATAAACACACACTTTTCTGGATTCAGACACACTCGATAATCTCTACACTTGTTGAAGATTTGCCTGAGTTCAGGGATGTGGTAACTTCTCTCTTGGGAATGAGCGCACAAATCATCCACATATACTTCTAAGCTCTTTCGCAAGAACTCTTTGAAGACATGACACATGAGTCTTTGGAATGTTGCAGGTGCATTGGTGAGCCCAAATGGCATCACACGGAATGCAAAGATTCCCCATTCTGTGGCAAAGGCCGTTTTGTGTTGATCTTCGGGGGCAATGGTTACTTGGTTGTAACCTGAAAACCCATCAAGGAAGCTGTAAACTTCCTTGCCTGCAACACGCTCCAAAAGATGTTCGGTGATGGGAAGTGGATAACTATCTCTAATCGTAGCGGCATTAACTTTTTTAAGGTTAATGCACACTCGCAATTTCCCATTCTTCTTGGGCACCACTACAATAGGGGACACCCATTCAGTGTGCTCAATCTCATAGATGAATCCGGCTTCAATCAGCCTGTCAATTTCCTCTTTTATTTTGGCCGCATAGTTGTCATTATATGTGTAGGGTTTTTGTTTGGTGGGCTTAGCATCAGCAGTCATCGGAATCGTGTGAGAGCAAATTTCTGGATCTACTCCTTTCAAGTCTCTATAATGCCATGCAAACACATCCCTATATTCCCTTAATAGAGCTACAAGCTCTACTTCTTCATCTGCACTTAGGTCGTCTCCTATGTACGTACATCGCTCTTCGTTCCCTTCAATGGTCACTACAATTTTTTTAGTCTTCTCTTTATTGTCATATGCTTCTCCTATCATGGCCTCTCTCTTAGGCATTCGTACCAAAATTTTTCGGTCTTCCACTTCATATTTCTTGAAATTTTCTGGTACTTCAAACAATGATTCTTCCTCTTCTTGTCTCACTACTTTCCTTTTCTTTTTCTTTTGACCTCCTTCACTTCCTTTCTTTGCACTCATCGTTTTAATACTCGCAAGGGGTTCTTCTTCCTTTTGGGTTAACACCCCTAGGTCTTCTAAGTAATGTTCCTCTGAGTTAAAGTATGTATCCATCACAATGGATTCTAGATCATCGTCATTCTCTTCTTCTCCTATGCACTCACTAGGATCACACTCTTCCAACAAGGGCTGACACATGAACACTGAAATATCGTAACCCTCCTCATCGCAATGGGGTGTCCATTGTTCCTCATTGACTGCAATGTCCATGGTAGCTAAGATTTCTGCCCAACCATGAGGCTCAAATTCCTCATCAGGAAATATCATCGGAGTATAGGCTGGGTCTTTTATTGGTCTATCTCCTGGGGGAGCTCCTTCTTCTCTCGCTTTTCGGCGCTTTTCCTCTTCCTCAGCGACCTTGCACATCCACAAGTGAGTATCTTCATGCAACCAGGATGGTTCAGGTGAACTTCCAGAATGCACGGAGATAGAATCTTCTTTCGCTTTGTGGATAGGATTCCACTGTAGGGGTGGTACATCTCTGAAGGTGTGATCCTTCAGATTGACCTTGGTGGTGACCCCTAAGTGCTGTAAGTACAAGGAGTTGGTTCCCCAATCCTGTACTATTTGCAATTGTCGTAGGAAAGGTCTTCCTAGGATCATCTCGTAAACATTATTCTTCTCAAAGTCACATATAGCAAACGTATGTTCAAACTCCACACCACAAGTGGTTAGAGTTATCCCTTCAAGCAATCCGAGAGGTCTTTCAAAATGACCATCTGCCATTTGAAGTTTCATTCTCGTTGGTCTTAAGGTGGGTTTGCCCCATCGCTTCCACAGGGAGATGGTCGCGATAGCAACACCGGCACCCGAATCCACAATTGCTTTGGTTGTGTAACCTTGATAGGTGATCGGGAGATAAGTGTTACCTTCTTCACCTTTGCTCATGTCTCCTATCTTGTCGAGAGGTATCTCGGGAACTTTCTGCTTAGAGCCTACTTTTGGTATATTGGATTCAAGTTCTGGAACCTGATCTTTCACATGATTCCAGAGCTCCGGTTTTGCCTTGAGGAGTTCCTCTACAGTGAGGTGACATTGAACCTTAGTGTTCTTCACCACATCAGTGTTCCTGGGAATCACTGAGTCTTCATTTCTCACCAATATAGTGGGAGCTCGGATCTGGAGAGATTCAGATTCCCATGGGCCTGTGAAATGAGGCAACTCTTGTAAAGAATTAGATTCAAAATCTAATCTCTCATCCTCTTGTTGCTCTGTTTGATCTCCATAGATAGACGGAATGTCTTGGGGAAATTGATCGTGAAGATCATCAATCTCAGGAATAGGTGGGGAATCACCCTTCTCCTTGGCCCATTTCTCTTCTTGTATTTCCCGCAAGAACTCTTGAGAGTACTGTTGAATTGAAGGAGGTATTCCAGCATCCGTGGAATTAGGAACATAAGCTCCCTTAGGTGGTGAGCTTCCTCTTTCAACAACTGGTTGAGCCTGTGGAGGTAAAGAAACTTGTGATTTGTTTACCAACTGCTCTAATCTTTCTAGTAGGCCTTGGAAATGCAAATCTGGCTTGACAGAGTTTGTCTGATTGAACTTTTGACTAGTCTCAAGTATAGCTTGAGCTTGTTCTACCATTTTCATGCACATTTTCATCCGTTCAATCTCTAAATCTGCTCTAGGGTAACTCTTGTCTAGGTTTGCAGCTGTTGGCCCTTCTTGAAGTCGAGCCTGGTAGGCCTTGAACATCATGTCCAAGCCTTCAGGAGTGGGGTCAGCTAATACTGATCCTACTCGGGGTGGTGGTTGGGTTACGTGGGGTGTATTAGAGGGTGGAGGAATGGAGGGTGATGGGGGAGGTAGTGGTGGAAGTGTGTGGGAGTGCGGTTGAGATGTGATCTCTGTGATTTTTGCCTTGGTTTCTCTCAAGCTTTCTTCAAGTTCGTTTATCTTTTTTGCCCATTGCCTCTTCATCCTTTCACGACTATCCTTCCAGGCTCTAGTCCTCTTTTTGGTTATGCTCTCTGTTTCAATCACCTCGGGGCTCTTTTCGGGACCAACACCTTGGTGTTGTTGAAGTGCTTGGGCTCTTGTGATCACCTGCACAGGTGCAGTGGAAGTCACACTCCCTGTGGAGTCTACAACTAACCCAACAACATTGATAGGAGTGATTTTAGGCATGTTATTAGGGTTCTTTGGGCAATCTCGTAGGAGATGTTCTTTCCCGCAGTCTTGACAGAAGCCCTGAATGGTTATTGGTTGAGGCTGTGTAGGGGCAGGCAGTGGACAATCACGGATAAGGTGATCTCCCTGACATCTGAAACATGGTCCTCTAGGAAATGGGGGTCGTACCTGCCTAGGTTGAGGTCTAGAGTTGGGGTTTGTGTACATGACATTAGAATACTCCGGTTCCCCACTATTTTCACTTGGGTCCTCATAGTAGTATGACTCGTTATGCTCGGGTGACTGCATGTAGTAAGCCTGTGGACTATCAATATGTGTGGAGTCAAAACTATGGTCACTTGGATCACTGTCTGATAGCAATGGGGTGACTGGAACTATGGCTCTATTCGGATTTTCTTCAATAGATGCATATTTCACTGGGATCACATTGGTTGGAGCAGGGGGTTGCTGCACTAGGACTGGTTGAGGTCTCTGCTGCCCTTGATAAGGTGGCTGATAAGTTTGTTGCGGTCTGTTGTATTGTGGTGATGGATACTGATTCTGGTATCTACCCTGTTGTGGATATGGCTGAGGATAATTTTGCCTAACAGTTTGTTTGTTATATGGGCAGTCTTGTGCCGTGTGATTGGTGTACCTGCGCTCTATGGTGCAGTACTGGCCACTAAGGTTCGCCTGTGGTTGGGCCATAATGGGGCATACACTTGCCATATGTTCACCGCCACAATTGTAACACCGCTTAACTGGGGCAAATCTTGGAATTTGCTTGCTAGAGACGCCTAGTTTTTGGGCTACCTTCTCTGCAAGTTCCTCGATGGATGCGGATTGACCAGATGTCGGTGTGCTAGCACTATCAGAATCCTTATAGATTTTTGATAGTCCTAGCTCCTCACCTACATTGTCCTCAATGTCTATGCATATGCGCACGCACTCCTCTATTGTTCTAGGGTCCTTTAGGTACACATATGATTTGAGCTTAGTGCTCAACAACCCGTCTAGGAACAAGGCCACCTGTTTGGCTGGTGTGGGTAACTCCGGCATTGGGCATCTCTCCAGGTACTGTCTAAATCTTCTTCCAGCTAGTCTGACCGTCTCTTGAGGTGTTTGTTTGAAGCTATGAATTAGTGAGGAGGTGTTATGCCTGATTCCACTCTTAGAAAACTCAACAATAAATGCCTCTAAGAGTTGGTCTATGTTTCTGAAATGCCTCTCATTCAGTGGTTGAAACCACGTAAGGGCAGTGTTCCTAAGGGTTAGACCGAAAGCATTATATTGCGTGAATAGGTCCTCCACTTGTTCAGCTTTCAACACTTGTCGAAATTCTGCCACATGGTCATAAGGGTCTCCCGTGCCATCGAAATAATTCTTCATGGACTTCACAAGTTGGGTTGGTCGTAGGGTCCTAGTGTGTTCTCTCGGCCTTGGCAAAGGAAAATCATCAATGTCCCGGTGATTCCATGGGGTTCTATGTCTCTCAGTTTCTACTCTATTCCTTTCTGTTCCCGTTCTTTCTCTTCCCAGGGAGTTGGCAAAACTTACCTCAGGTTTGTCTCTACCTCTATCTCTTTGAGCGCCATGAGCTTGGGAGGTCCCAGCTCCTTGATGACCAAAGGATACATTAGACCTTGGTTGGGGAAAAACAAATTCACCCTTCCAAGTGTAGGCATGTCTGCCCTGCTCAGTGACCACGAAGATTCTCTCTGATGCAGTGTCTAGGTAGGTTACTTGGCCTGGACTATCAGGGTCTTTAAACTCGTAGATTGTGAGGGTGTTCACCTCCTGAGGTTGAGAAGTTCTATATCTCAAAAAAGCCTCATCGGTTTCCCGATTTAAAAGCAGATCTATGCTTTTATTATCTTGTGGAATCCACTCAGGAGTCATGATTCTGGTCAAGACAGACTTACCACGGGGAGTTCTTGGCTCTCTCTCTAAGTTCCCTTGCTCTATATCCCCCATGTCGGTCTCCGCAATCACATTTCCAAACTCATCAGTTCTATCAGGAAGAGTGGTGACTACATAAATAGTCCCCTCTTTATCTAGATATGCTCCATTCTCAAACTTGACTACTGGGTGGTCTAATCCATGGGGTTGATCGGGGTTCTTAATCTGGACCACCGATCTTCTCAGTCCGTCTTCGTAGATGCGAGCACCTAGACGATTCATCCTGATATATTCCAATTGCGTCTTATAAGGCCCTTCTGGCTTCTCTAGGTAAGCCAACCCTGAACTACCTACTGATCTCTCCATGTGATAGGACATCTCAGAATCACTTGTTTCTGATCTGGGAGGGTATGGGTAATCACTCAACTGCTGGGCCCAAGACCTGGCAGTGTGATTGACACTAGCTTCAGAAGATCTGAGGCTTTGTCTGTCTCGGCCTAAGTGTCTGCCTGATCTAAGGTTCATATGCCTGATTTATTCACCCCCTGGAACCCAGGCACACTCTCGTTGCAGGCTGATTTTGCACCAATCACTTTGTTCTTTTTAGTTGAATATTGTGTTTACGGTCTTGTCTGAAATTGCGTCGTCAGGAGTACTTAAGTGAATTTCCACACTTGATGAGTGATCGTTTCCCGTTTATCTTTTGTCCCTTAGGGTTTTCGCACTTAAGACCTATTTACTTCTTGCACTTTGTTGATTAATATTCTTGGACTTGATTCGTGCCTAACGTTGCCCTAATTAATCACCACACCTAAGTCGTACTTAGCCTAGGCTAGGAATTGACAAAGGAGGGTTGAGAGATCTTCCAACCTCAATTAGCTGGTTGACCAAACTGCTACACAAGCCCAGGAAGCCTTCTCCCAAGCTCGGTACTCACCCTTGCTAGCTTGCTTTGGATTGCCTTGAGTGCCCACAAAGTTCAAAAACCAGTCGAGGTCCACGTAGGATTCTCAACGAGCTTTCCAACAAGACCAAAATCTCATCAATCGGAGTTCGTATGGTCAAGTTATGACCATTCAGGCAGATAGGGGTCAAAACAGGCTCTCAGGGTTCAGGGAATTCCTCACAGGTTCCTAGGTCTTGTCCCACTTCTAAGGCTCTAATGTTACTCCAATGTGACCAAAACTAGGCTCAATTGTACCTCAATTTACTCCAAAAATTCACTCTAAAATTTCGTGCGTTAAGGCCATGTATCGCGATAGGTCGGTTCGAAGTGTCGCGATACCCCCAAGTGTCGCGATAGCTCGTGAAGTGTCGCGATACCCCCAAGTGTCGCGATAGGTCGGCTCGAAGTGTCGCGATACCCCCAAGTGTCGCGATAGCTCGTGAAGTGTCGCGATACCCCCAAGTGTCGCGATAGGTCGTGAAGTGTCGCGATAGCTCGCCAAGTGTCGCGATACACCGAGGTGTCGCGATAGCTCGTGAGGTGTCGCGATACACCGAGGTGTCGCGATAGCTCGTGAGGTGTCGCGATACACCGAGGTGTCGCGATAGCTCGTGAGGTGTCGCGATACACCGAGGTGTCGCGATAGCTTGCCAAGTGTCGCGATACACCGAGGTGTCGCGATAGCTCGTGAGGTGTCGCGATACACCGAGGTGTCGCGATAGCTCGCCAAGTGTCGCGATACACCGAGGTGTCGCGATAGCTCGGGATATGGCGAATTTTTCTGTTCTGTCTAGTGATTCTAGGAGCCCTAGGCCTGCGCAGTGTCGTGGTGCACTCAGATTAGCGATAGGGTGAAGTTTCCGAAGTGTCGCGATAGCTCGAGCTTGACGCCTCGGGGATTGTGCAGACAAATTCCGTACCTGCTGAGCTTGCTGGAGATGATGATGGAGCTGGTACCTGCAAGAAACATGCAAAACAAACACACAAAGCAACAAGGCACTCTCGCTCTCTCACAAACTCGCACACAAGAAATGAAGAGAATGGAAAGGAAGAGGGAATGTATAGTGGAGAAGGAGATGAAGGTGGAGATGGAGATGGAGATGGAGAAAAAATCAGAAATTTACCTACTACTTACCATTCCAACGCGTCCTCTCTACGTCTTACCATCACACGCTCGTCCTCAAAGCTCGATCCCCGGCAACGGCGCCAAAATTTGGTGTAGCTCAGTGATGAGTAGCACCTCCTTTAATGTCAATCCGGGAAGACATGAGGATGGTATGAAGACCACGAGCAAGTGGAAGCACAAGTGCGTGAGTGAGAAGCACACAAGCATGCACACACATACACACACACGCGCACACACAGTAAGAACAAAGAGAGTAAGACAATGGAATCACTTCTATTGCAAGAAAGTTCTCATACAAGCTCAAACTACCAGAAGCCAACCCCCAAAATGAGCTCTCTAGCTCTATTTATAGTTCTTGACTAGCTTTGGCCCTGTTCAGACCTAGTGTCCGGCCTAGTTAAAAATTAGGTTCCGGGGCTTATTTGAGGGCCCAAACGAGATCTAAAAATTATGAAAATTGACAGGCAACTACATCTAAGGCTCCCCAAGCTCGAGGACTCCTCGGCTTGTACAAAATGGAGCTACAAAAAGGTGAAATGATATTTACAAGGGTTCGTAGTGATGAGAATCACTTTAGAATGATGTGGGGGTTTTGAAAAAAAATGAGGGTTGCCTCAGTGCTAGATCTTCATGTGTGTCCATACTTGCTTCTTCCCGCATCCTGTCAACACATGTGTACTCCTGGAAGGACCAGGAGTCTGTGCCTTTCCTAGTTCCTTGAGTGCTCCATTATCTAACTCTACTGTAATTCGACTATGATTGACCCATACCTGAAGAAGTCCACTTCTTAGGTTCAAGTTGACTGCTTGGTCATAGATCCAGTCTTGACCCAAGACAAGGGGTTCCGTGAGGTCCTCATCTTGACACACTAGTACTTTAACTGTCATTGTCTCATCATGAATGTAGAGGGGAAGTTCCACCTCGCCCATGCAAGGGGTTTCCACTCCTCCCAATCCTATGAGGTATGCTTCCACGGGATTGACAGTTAACTGTAATTCTTGACAGTAAGACACTCTAACAGCACTAGTGGCTGCGCCTGAGTCAATCAAGGCTCTTACGTTCCTTGCACTCTTTCCTTGTCCTATATCTAGGGTTATGAAAGGACGTCTATCAATTATCCTATGCGAGCTTGTTCCTGCAACTTCACACATGGCCATAGGATACCCTTGATCTGCATAGTCATTCGCTCTAGGCTGATCTCTACCTTGCCTTCGTAACTTCATCCTCCTGATGCGTTCTAAAGCTTCTGCTTGAGCTTCTTCTCGAACTCGCTTTTCTTCCTCTTTGCGTTTCTTAGCAGTGTTGAGTCGGCTGAGCATTTCCTCCGTGAGGGGTTCCTGATACGACTTGACTCTGCATCCGCTAATATAGTTAGGGAGAACATCACCTTCTAATGTGGCTAATTGCACAGCTCCACTTGTGGAGATCCTATTAATGATCATAGGTCCGTAGCCTCTCTTTTCTAGTTTCCTTGCGTGTTGCTTTAGTGTGTAGACTAAAACTAGATCTCCTGCTTTCAAGCCTTTATCCTTCACATGGGCATCAAAGTATGCCTTCTGTCTCTTCTTGGTTGCATATATTCCTGCAGCGGCTCTCAGTCTTGTTTCTCCTAATCGTTCAAGGTCAAAGATCCTAGAGGAGAGCTCATGACCTGTCCATTCGTGCTCTTGTGCTACTCTCAATGTAGGGATCAAGAAGTCCAAGGGTAACACAGCATTTTGGCCGAATACCATCTGAAAGGGGGTGGCTTGGAGTACCGTTTTGTAGGCAACTCGGTATGCCCAAACAGCATGGTGTAGCTGTTTGTCCCAATCAGAGCGTTTAGTGTTCACTAATTTCGTCAGTACATTGCATAAGATCTTATTAGTGCTCTCAGCTTGTCCATTAGCTTGAGGGTGATAGGGGGCAGACTTCTTGTGTATTACCAAGAATTCTTGGAGTAGATTTTCAATCACTTCGTTCAAGAAATGAGTGCCTCTATCACTTACAAGCTCTATAGGTAGCCCGTATCTTGTGAATACATTCTCAAACAAGAATTTGGCAGTTGTTTGAGCATCGTTCTTTGTCGTAGCCTTTACCTCTACCCACTTGGTGAGATAATCTGTTGCAACAATGATGTATTCCGCATGGGAACCTTTAGCTGGGGGATTAATAGGACCTACGAAGTCTATTCCCCACTTAGAGAATGCACATCCACCCATCATAGGTTTCAGTGGCATCTCATCTTTGCGTATAGGATACTGAGTCCTCTGACAGACATCGCACCGTTTCACATAAGTATGTGCATCCATGTGAAGGGTAGGCCACCAGAAGCCCGCAAATAGGATTGCCTTGATCACCCGATCCGGTCCAAAGTGTCCTCCTGCTACACCTTGGTGAGTCGTTTCTAAGATCTTAAGATATTCACTTTCATGGACACATAGCCTCAGGTAACCATCTTTACCACGCTTGTATAGATTATCACCAATGAGTGAGTAATCCAGGGCTTCTTGTTCTAAACTCCTTTTCCTAGCCAGAGTCATGTCTGGAGGGAATGCTTTCGTCCTTAGGAAGGATACTAGTGGTTCACTCCAATCTGGCACAATGGATACTTGATAAAGAGTGGCGTGTTCCACAGGTGGTTTAGTGCAACAGATTGGGCATTCCTTGCACAACTTTTGGACATCTGTTTCCATAGTCGGCCAATGTACTCCGAGTCTCTTTAGGGTCTGTAAAGTTCGTTGCTTTGAATGGTGTTGCTCTAGTGCACCTACATGTGCTAATTGCAACCATTTAGAGTACTCGTCCTCTTCCACACAACAAGCCAAAATCCCTTGATCTGTGTGCTTGTACATACTTCCTGCCATGATGTGGTACTTTTGGGCTTTTACAACCTCTCTATTCCGTGTGTTTACCACTGGATGGTTAGGCCCATATGTCAATACTGGTACCAATGGCTTAGCCCACTGCGGTACAACTTCCAAATTAAACAAGTAAGCATCAGGAAGGTCATCTGACACTCCTTGTGGGGCTTCTCCCGATGTGAGCCTAGAGAGGTGATCTGCTCTCAAGTGAGTCCTCCCTTTTCTTACCACAACCTCAAAATCATATTCCATTAGCAAGAGAAACCATCTCACTAATCTTCCTGTATTGCAAGGCTTGTTTACGAGATATAACAATGCTTGATGATCAGTAAAAAATTTAAACTTATTTGCAAGCAAATAGTGTCTAAATTTCTTAACTCCATATACCATGCCTAATCCTTCTCGCTCTGTAGTGGTGTAATTCCGTTCAGCCGCATTCAATTGTCTACTGGCATAGGCAATTGGAAGATCCATATTACCTTCACCAGTAGGTTGTGCAAGCACACATCCAATAGCATAATTGGATGCATCAACATGAACATGGAATGGCTTATTCCAATCTGGTGTGGTCAAGATTGGTGCTGAACACAATCTTCGTTTAAGCTCCTGGAAGGAATTCTCACATTCATCCGTCCACTCAAAGTTTGTCAGAAGTCCGTACATGGGCTTTGCAATGACAGCATACATGTGTATAAATCGTCGGTAATAACCACAGTGCCCCATGAAAGCTTGTACTTCCTTGACATTCTTTGGCCTAGGTAGCTCTGCTATGGCTCTCACTTTTTCTTCGTCGGTAGATATGCCATTCTTTGACACTATGTGTCCTAGAATCTTGCCTTGCCTGACCATAAAAACACACTTTTCTGGGTTCAGGCAGACTTGATATTCTCTACATTTGTCAAAGATTTGTCTGAGTTCAGGAATATGGGTTTGTCTAATATTGGAATGAGCACAAAGATCATCAACATAGACTTCTAAACTCTTCCTCAGGAACTCCTTAAACACATGGCACATCAGCCTCTGGAAGGTAGCTGGTGCATTGGTAAGCCCAAATGGCATTACTCTAAAGGCAAAAATGCCCCATTCTGTGGCAAAGGCTGTCTTATGCTGATCCTCTGGAGCTATGGCTACTTGATTGTAACCCGAAAATCCATCAAGGAAGCTGTACACTTCCTTGCCTGCCACTCTTTCTAAGAGATGTTCTGTGATGGGAAGCGGATAGTTATCTCGAATAGTGGCTGCATTAACCTTCTTCAAGTTAATGCACACGCGCAGTTTGCCATTCTTCTTGGGCACCACTACGATGGGTGATACCCATTCAGTGTGCTCAATTTCATAGATAAATCCAGCTTCGATCAGTCTATCTATCTCTTCCTTGATCTTAGCAGCGTAATTATCGTTATATGTATAAGGCTTTTGCTTAGAGGGTTTGGCATCTGAGGTCATGGGGATAGTGTGTGAGCATATATCAGGGTCGACACCTTTCAAATCCTTGTAACTCCAAGCGAATACATCTCTGTATTCTCTTAGCAAGGCAATCAATTCGTGCTCTTCTTCCTCTGTTAGGTCATGACCTATGTACGTGCATCTCTCCTCTCCTTCTTCTAGGGCCACTACTATTTTCTTGGTGGTTTCTTTGTTATCATAGGCCTCTCCTGATTGTGCCTCTCGTTTAGGCATTCTTATCATGACTCTCCTGTCATCTATCTCATACTTCTTAAAATTTTCTGGGACCTCAAACAAAGATTCTTCCTCTTCTGGTGAGGCTTCTCTCTTCTTTCGTTTCTTTCCTTCTTCCTTCGGGGTCACATGTGTTGCTAATCTTACGTCATTTGTAACCTCTCCATGCCTCTGGGGTTGAAATTCTACTTCATGGAAGTATTCTTCATCTGATGCAAATGGTGGGTCCATAATGATTGACTCGAGATCGGAGTCACTTGCATCCTCACATGCATCAGGGCTAGGTTCGCATTCTTCTAGAACTGCCTCTCCCATGATTGGCTCTATGGAGAAGACTGAAATATCGTAGCCATCCTCATCACAGTGAGGGGTCCATTGTTCTTCATTGATGGCTACGTCCATGGTTGCCAAAATTTCTGCCCAGCCATGGGGTTCAAATTCCTCGTCAGGGAAGACTACAGGTGCATAGGCTGGGTCTTGAATGGGTCTATGAGTTTCGTTCGCACCTGTTTCTCTGGCCTTTTCTCTCTTCTCTTCCTCCACTGCTACTTTGCACATCCATAAGTGAGTGTCTTCATGCATCCATGAGGATCCTGACCCTATGGAATGCACAGATTCCGTATCGTCTTTGGCTCTATGGATGGGATTCCACTGGATAGGAGGTACATCTCTATGAGAGTAATCTTTGAGATTTACTTTGGTCGTAACACCTAAGTGTTGCAGGTACAAGGAATTAGTTCCCCAATCCTGTACCACTTGCAACTGTCGCATGAAGGGTCTTCCCAAAATCATCTCATAGGCATGATTTTTGCTGAAGTCACATATAGCAAAGCTATGCTCAAACTCAACACCACAAGTGGTGAGAGTTATGCCTTCTAGCAATCCTAGGGGCCTCTCTATGTGACCATCGGCCATCTGCAATTTCATTCTCGTTGGCCTGAGTGCTGGCTTGCCCCAACGCTTCCATAGGGAGGTGGTAGCGATAGCAACTCCTGCACCTGAGTCCAATTGCCTTGGTGGTGTATTCCTGGTAGGTGATGGGAAGATAGGTGTTCCCTTCTTCACCTTCACACATATCTCCTATCTTGTCCAAGGGAATTTCTGGCACTGTCCTATGGGATCCTACTCGAGAACGTGGTTCTGCAACTTCAGTCACTTGACTGGCTACACATTTCCGCGCTTTTGGTCTATTCTTAGGCAGTTCTTCCAAAGTGAGATCGCGCTGCGTCTTGGTGTTCTTTACTACCTCCGTGTTCCTTGATATGACTGAGTCGTCGTTCCTTACCATGACTGTGGGTGCTCTCATACACGTGGACTTTGCTTCCCATGGGCCTGTGAAGTGGGGAAGCTCTTGTATGGAATTAGACTCAAAATCCAATCTCTCGTGAGACTGAGTACTCTCATGTTCCCCGTAAATAGATGGGATGTCTTGTGGGAATTGATCATGTGCATCATCCACAAGTTCAAAAGGAGGGGCGACTTCACTTTCGTTATCCCATTTGTCTTCTTGAATCTCTCGTAGGAAGTCTGGTGCAAACCGATTCATAGAAGAAGAAGTGTCCGGCTCCGTAGAATTAGGCGCATAAGCAACCTGGGAAGGAGGGCTTATTCTATCGTTGGCTCTCTCCTCGTTCTCATAGATGGCTGGAGCACAAGCTTCCTGGGAAGGGTTACTTATTCTATTACCTTTCCAAACAGGCTCATACGCTCCCTGAGAAGGAATGTAGGCAACCTGTGGAGGTACACAAGCTTTCAAGGGAGGCTCATCTGCCTTTTGGGGGGGAAGATAAGCTCCTTGAGGAGGCACATGGGCTTCCTGAAGAGGCTGGCTTATCCGTTCTCTTGCCCTGTCCTTTCTTTGAGGGACAGGCTCCTTTTCTGATTGTGCAATTAGCCTCTCTATTCTTTCTAGCAGTCCATCAAAGTGTAACTGCGTCTTAGCTGAACTAGAAATGTTAAATAGGCGGCTGGCCTCAAACATGGTCTGAGCCAATTCCACCATTTTGGCACAAATTTTAGTTCGTTCAAGCTCTAGCTCGGCTCTAGGGTAGCATTTTTCATGATCGGTTATGGTTGGCCCTTCTTGGATTCTGGCCTGATATGCTTTAAGCATCATGTTTAGGTCCTCGGGAGTGGGATCAGCTAATACTGATCCTGCTTGGGGTGGTGGGTGGGTTACGTGGGGTGTATTAGAGGGTGGAGGGATGGAGGGTGATGGGGATGGTAGCGGTGGGATTGTGTGAGAGTGCGGTTGGGATGTGATCTCTATGATTTTAGCATTGGTTTTGCGTAGACTTTCCTCAAGTTCACTCATCTTCTTTGCCCATTGCCTTTTCATACGTTCACGGCTATCTCTCCAAGCTCTAGTCCTTTTCTTGGTTATGCTCTCAGTTTCACTAGCTGTTGGGCTCTTTTCCTGGCTTGCCTCTTGGTTTTGCTGCAATGCCTGAGCCCTAGTGACTACCTGCACTGGTGCAGTGGAAGTGACACTTCCTGTGGAATCTACCACTAACCCAATAACGTTGATAGGCATGATTTTTGGCATATTATTAGGATTCTTAGGGCAATCTCGTAAGAGATGCTCTTTTCCACAGTCTTGGCAAAAGCCTTGGATCGTCACGGACTGAGTTTGTGTAGGTGGAGGTAAGGGACAATCACGAATGAAGTGATCTCCCTGACATCGGTAGCATGGTCCTCTAGGAAATGGTGGTCGTACCTGCCTAGGTTGGGGTCTAGGGTTGGGGTTTGTATACATGACGTTTGTATAATCTGACTCCCAACTAGGTTCATTTGGCTCTTCGCTGTAATAGGACTCACCATGTTCTGGAGACTGCATGTAGTAAGCCTGGGGACTATCGACATGTGTAGAATCAAAGCTATGGTCACTGGGATCACTTTCAGAAAGCAGTGGTGTTACAGGGACTATAGCTCTATTCAGGTTTTCTTCTGCAACAGCATACTTTACCGGAATCACATTGGCTGGAGCTGGGGGTTGTTGTGCTAACACAGGCTGAGGTCTTTGTTGGTTTTGGTATGGTTGCTGATAGGGTTGCTGTGGCCTGCCATATGGCTGTGGAGGGTACTGGTTCTGGTATCTTCCCTGCGGTGGATAGGGTTGAGGGTAAGTTTGCCTAACTGTTTGCTTATTGTAGGGGCAATCTTGTGCGGTGTGATTGGTGTACCTCCGTTCTATGGTGCAGTACTGGCTACTAGGATTTACTTGGGGCTGAGCCATAATGGGACACACGTTTGCCATATGGTCACCACCGCATGTATAGCACCTCTTCGTTGGGGTAAACCTCGGAATTTGTTTGCTAGAGACGCCTAGTTTTTGGGCCACTTTCTCTGCGAGTTCCTCAATTGATGTGGATTGCGTGGAAGAGTGACTAGATGCACTATCTGAATCTTTGTAGATTTTGGAAAGCTCTAGTTCTTCCCCTAGGTTATCTTCAATGTCAATGCACATGCGTACACACTCCTCTAGTCCTAGGGTCCTTCAGATACACATAGGATCTCAATTTCGTACTCAGCAATCCATCAAGGAATAAGGCCACTTGTTTGGCAGGTGTGGGTAGCTCCAAAACAGGACATCTTTCAAGGTATTGCCTAAATCTTCTTCCTGCAAGTCTCACAGTCTCTTAGGGGTTTGCTTGAAGCTGTGAATCAGTGAGGAGGTATTGTGTCTTATGCCACTCTTAGAGAATTCGATAATAAATGCCTCTAGGAGTTGGTCTATGCTCCTGAACTGTCGCTCATCCAATGGCTGAAACCATGTAAGTGCTGTGTTCCTAAGGGTTAGACCGAAGGCATTGTACTGCGTGAATAGATCCTCCACTTGTTCAGCTCTCAAGACTTGCTTGAACTCTGCCACATGATCATAGGGATCTCCTGTGCCATCAAAGTAATTCTTCATGGACTTAACTAGCTGGGTTCGTCTCAAAGTTCTTGTGTGCTCTCTAGGTCTCGGCAGAGGAAATCCATCCACATTTCTTTGGTTCCTGTGAGCTCTCAATATCTCAGGTTCTACTCGATTTGTCTCCGTCCTCGTTCTTTCTCTGCCCACTGGGTTGGCAAAGCTTACTTCTGGTCTATCTCTACTTCTGTCTCTTTGAGTTCCATGAGCTTGGGATGTTCCAGCACCAGGGTGACCATAGGATACATTCAATCTTGGTTGGGGGAAAATGAATTCACCCTTCCAAGTGTAAGCATGCCTATCATTTTCTGTCACCACAAAGATCCTTTCCGAAGTGTGATCTAAGTAGGTCACTCTACCTGGGCTATCCGGATCCTTAAACTCATAGATCATGATAGTTCCTATATCAGTTGGCTGATTAGATTTATACCTCCAAAAGGCTTCGCCAGTTTCTCGATTGAGGAGCAACTCTATGCTCTTGTTGTCTTGGGGAACCCACTCAGGCGTGATAATCCTAGTGAGAACAGATTTGCCTCGGGGGGTTCTAGGTTCCGCACCCATGTTTCCTTGTTCCAAGTCACCTAAGTCCGCCTCTGAGATTACATTCCCAAATTCATCTGTCCTGTCTCTGGTGACTACGTATATGGTTCCTTCTTTGTCCAGGTATGCACCGTTTTCAAACTTGACTGCTGGGTGCTCTAGTCCAATGGATTGATCAGGATTCTTAATCTGTATCACAGATCTTCCTAAGCCGTCCTCATAGATGCTGGCACCTAATCGGTTGGTCCTAAGGTACTCCAGCTGTGTTTTGTAAGGGCCTTCTACCCTGTACAAGTAAGGCACTCCTGAACTTCCCGTAGGTCTGTCCATGCCTTGAGACATCTCTGACTCACTGGTCTCAGAGCTAGGGTAGTACGAGTGGTGGCTCAGCTGCTGGGCCCAAGACCTAGCAGTGTGGTTAACACTAGCCTCTGAAGACCTAAGGCTTTGTCTCTCCCTTGCTAGATGTCATCCTGATCTAAGGTTCATATGCCTATCTAAGTAGTCCAATTCTTTGCCCAGAGTACAACCTCGTTGCTGGTTACTTTATATTAGTCACTTGATTCTTTTTAGTTATTTCTCGTGTTTAAGGTCTTGTCTGATATTACGTCGTCAGGAATACTAGAATGTTCTTCGTGCTTTCAGGTTGATCGTTCCACGTTAGGTTCTTTTCCCTTATGTTATCGACAGTACAGAGGTTAGATTTTTAGCTTGAACTTGAGTTTTTAGGTAGTCTTCAACTTGATAACTGCCTATCGTCACCCTGACTTACTCCTACCTCTCGTCGTTCTTAGCCTAAACTATGAATTGACAGAGGGGTTAAAGGTTTCCAACCTTTTGTTTCCTGCTTGGTTGCCCTTGAGTGCCCAGGAAGTATGTTCCCAAGCTTGCACTTACACTTGCTTCGAACGCCTTTCGATGCTCTCAATAGATCTATAAGAGTTCCACAGTTAGCTTTAAGATTTTAAATTCCAATGACAGAACCAATGATTTTCATTCCTGTAGCACACACGCTAGCTTGCATAGTGATTTTTAAGAGAACAATTCTAAAGACCCCTGACTTTGATCCCCCTGGGTATGGTCAACTTCAAAATACCCTATCTGAAAATCAATGCATTATCTTCATAAAAAACAGTTGAGGGCGTGTAGTATATGCCACAAGCTTTCCAACAATCCCTAAAGCTCAAAAAATGGATTTCGTATGAAAAAGTTGTGACCGTTCAGGGTTCTAGGGTTAAGACAGGGTTCAAACAGGATCACTGTGCAACAGGTTTTCCCCAAGTTGTTTTCCTAAAGCTTCCTAATGTGCTTTAGAGTAAAATGTTTGTGCCCAAAATTAGCCCAACTCTTCAATTAACAAACCCTAAAAAATTTGGCTAAAATTGGCTGTCAATCGCGATGGATAGGGCTGTCAATCGCGATGGACACTCAGTCAATCACGATGGACAGAGGGTTCAGCTAATCGCGATGGACACTCAATCAATCGCGATGGACAGGCAGTCGGTCGCGATGGACAGAGGGTTCAGTCAATCGCGATGGACACTCAATCAATCGCGATGGACAGGCTATCGGTCGCGATGGACAGAGGGTTCAGTCAATCGCGATGGACAGGGGGTCCAGTCAATCGCGATGGACACTCAATCAATCGCGATGGACAGGCAGTTGGTCGCGATGGACAGAGGGTTCAGTCAATCGCGATGGACAGGGGGTCCAGTCAATCGCGATGGATAGGGGTCCAGTCAATCGCGATGGACACTCAATCAATCACGATGGACAGGCAGTCGGTCGTGATGGACAGGGCTGTCAATCACGATGGACTGAAATTTTGCAAGATTTTCAAAAACTTTGGTGGAAAGGTGGTGTGTAGGGTCTCTAGTCCACTGTGGTGCACTCAGATTTACCAAAAGGAGAAATTTTCTGTCAATCGCGATGGACAGAAGGCGGCGACTGCGAGACAGTTTCGAGTTTCGTACCTGCGCAGGAAGCTGGAGATGGTGATTCAGCAAGGTCCTGCAAAAAGCTCAAGAAACATGCAAGAAAACACACATGCAATATCGCTCTCTCGCACTCTCTCACAAGTGAAATGAGGGAAATGAGGTGGAGATGGGGATATAGTCAAAAAACTGAAATTTTCGCGATGATGAAAATGGAGGTGGAAGATGGTGAAGATGATGATGGTGATGATGGTGGTGAAGTAAGAAAGAGGAAAAATAGGAAAAGTAGAAAATTTACCTACAACGCCAACGTCTACAATCTACGTCTTACCATCACACGCTCGTCCTCAAAGCTCGATCCCCGGCAACGGCGCCAAAATTTGGTCTAGCTCAGTGATGAGTAGCACCTCCTTTAATGTCAATCCGGGAAGACGTGAGGATGGTATGAAGACCTCGAGCAAGTGGCGGCACAAGTGCGTGAGTGAGAAGCACACAAGCATGCACACACATACGCACACACGCGCACACACGGCAAGACAAAGAGAGAGAATCAATGGAGTTCTTCAATTACTTTTCAAAAAGCTCTTACAAGTTTGTTTCTATTACTATCCAGCCTCAAAAATGAGCTCTCTAGCTCTTTTTATAGTTTTTGACTAGGTTTTGGCCCTGTCCAGACCTAGTGTCCGGCCTAGTTAAAAATTAGGTTCCAGGGCCAATTTGAGGGCTTAAACGGAGTCTAAAAAATACGAAAATTGATATGTAGGTACTTCTAAGGCTCCTCAAGCTCAAGGACTCCTTGGCTTGAACAAAATGGAGCTACAAAAATATGAAATGGTATTTACAATGATTGTTAGTGATAAGAATCACTGTTAAAAGATGTTGATTTGGAAGAATTTTGAAGGGCCTATCTACCAGATTTGCGTCGACTGCTTTGTCTACTTACTCCTTCACTTTGTTCTGACTCTCTCCGCTGGCTTCCTTGTCTAGTCGGTCCTTGGGTGCCCATACTGCTCTCAACAGTTGCCCTTTCATCTAGCTTACCTCTTATTTGTGATGGTACATGAACATAAGCTAAACAACCAAAAACCTTGCAATGTCAAAGACTAGGTTTTCTTCCATTCCATGCTTCATAAGGAGTCATACCTTGAAGTGATTTGGATGGTAGTCTATTGACAAGGTACACAGCAGTTGAAATAGCTTCTGCCCATAGATAATGTGGCAAATTCTTCTCTTCAAGCATTATTCGGGCTGATCCAACCAGTGTCTTGTTTCTCCTCTCTGCAATTCCATTTAGTTGAGGAGAGTACCTAATAGTCACTTCCCTTTTGATACCTTTGTCCTGCAAGAACTCATCAAACTCTTTGGAGAAGTATTCTCCCCCTCCATCAGATCTGAGCTTCTTTAGTGATCTACCTGTATGATTCTCCACATGTGCAAGATACTTCTTGAAGCAATCAAACACTTCATTCTTACTCTTGATAAAGTATAGAACATTCCATCTACTATGGTCGTCAATAAATGAGACATAATACCTTGATCCTGCCAATGAAGGTTCTTGACTTGGTCCCCATACATCTATATGTACTAAGTCCAATAAGTTGTTGTGGATATAGCCTTTGTGGTTGAATGGTTGTCTTTGTGCCTTCCCAATTTGACATGCATCACACCTGTTGATCATGTGTTGCTTTGATATGTTCGGCAGTCCTAGAACACTTTGATCCCTGCATATATCCTTCAAGGTTCTTTCATTCACATGAGCAAGTCTCTTATGCCACACTTCAAGCTCACTTAGGGTTTGAGACCCAAAGTTGAATAGAGCTATGTTCTTGGTTTCTCCTACTTCAAAAGTAAAGAGCCTACCATGCTTCTCACCTCGGGCTATCTTTTTGAAGCCTTGACATGGATCTTCCACTTCCTTTCTGAGTCTTCCCATTGAACCAGCAATGCTGAGTGGTGTGGTTGGTCTTATCGCATATGGCACAAGGTTCAACATTTTGACCTTTGGCTTTGTCTTACTTTGGTTCTTTCTTCTTCCCTTTCCACTTGCTCTTGCTTGCAAAGTTGGCTTGGGAAGTCTCTTCTTCATCTTCTTCCTTCTTCTTGCCTTTCTGCTTCTTATCCTTCTTATCTGCATATAGAGCACTAGTTGAATTACCATGATAAGAGTTACCTTCCTTTATGCTATTGTTGGCTTCTTGATTGAAGAGTTGTCCAAGAAAGATGTTGAAGTCTAGAGTTTGCACATCCATGATGAGATCATAAGCTGTCGTGAAGGATTGCCATTGCTTATCACTTCGAATGCGGTTGAGAATTCGCCTCATGATGACATCTTCTTCAATCAACTCTCCAATGGATGCTAGCTGATCCAACCTCCTTGACCTTGGTAAACTCTATGATGGTTTGTTTAGTTGTCTTCTTCATTTGGTTGAACTCATTCCAAAGATGATTCTTTCTTGCTTTGGTACTAGCAGAAAATAAAGTCTCGAGGGCATCCCAAGTGTCTTGAGATGTCTTGCATCCTCTAATATGTGGTAATAGAAGGTCAGACCTAGATTTTAGTATGTACGACCTTGCTTGAGCATCCCTTGCGCACCATAGTGTGAGCTTATCTGTCTCCTCTTGTGTAGGTCCTCCTTTGGATCTTGGAATAGGCATAGCTTCATCACATGCTACAACTCCATAAAGATTTCTACCTTGCAAATAGGCCTCCATTCTGATTTTCCAAGCCGCGTAGTTATGCCGATCAAGCTTCTCTATCATTGAGGGAAAGCCGTCACCCCTCTTGATCTAGCTTTGATACCACTGAAAGAACTTGGAGAAGCTTGTAGAAGGTAGAAAAGTGCGTTTCGAAGAGATGAAGTTTGGTCAAGCCAACCAGCACAAGACCAGACCTTGAGCTTATGGAGACTCAAATAGACCTTATAAGCATGTGATAAGTGCAAAGAAACACACTATGTACTTTGGAGCATCAAGGAGAATGAGTCAATACAAAACAGATAGGTTCGCGGGTCGACTAACTCAAACAACGTACTATCTATGGAAGAGACAATGAACTTCAAATGCCCATAGCGACCAACATGATTACAATTAGAAAAAATACTTTTATGGGAGTGATACACATAGGGTTGAGTGGATACAATGCACAAAAGTATAAGGAATAAGCAAAATATTCTATAGGAATGAATGCGACATTCACCGGTGGTAATTCCTATTTTTGAGGAATACACAGAGATTGACCCCGAGACAAAAAAAACTCAGATTTCTCCCAATCTACTGAATCAAATGCTATCAAAATTATAGGCATAAACTAGACACTAATACCTTTACAATGAGTCATGTTGCACTCAATTTGGAGCTCTGGAGAGAGAGAGCAACAACCTCTGCAAGATTATTGTTGGCGAAGAAGATGATGCAGAGAATTGAAGGAGCAAGACAATGATGGTCACAAGTGTATGTATATTGCTTCCATGTAATGTACAAGTGATTTCAATTCTTTATATAGACTCTAGCAGTGTTCCAGGACTTCTACAAGTGAAATTTGAATTCAAATGAAGGTGGGAATGGTTGTTGGAGGGAATCAATTCACTTTCCTACAATCTAGGAAAAGTGAAGATCCAGTTTAATGTACTTTTAGGTGATTTGATTGCTTGATTGAATGCAACTTCAACCACAAAAAATTCATGGGATTTGGGCTCTATCTTTCTACCTTTACATGTGTAAAGATCAAGGATTTTACAATGCTAAATGAACCATCAAAAATCTCTCAAAAAATACAATGTGGGGCCTCTCCGGATGTGATCCTTGAGAGGTGATCGGCTCTCAAGTGAGTCTTGCCCTTCCTCACCACTACCTCAAAGTCATATTCCATTAGTAAGAGAAACCATCTTACTAATCTACCTGTATTGCATGGTTTATTTACTAAGTACAACAGTGCTTGATGATCTATAAAAAATTTAAACTTATTTGCAAGGAAATAGTGTTTAAACGTTTTAACCGCATATACCATGCCTAATCCTTCTCTCTCAGTGGTGGTATAATTTCGTTCAGCTGCATTTAGCTGTCTACTAGCATAGGCGATTAAAAGATCCATATTACCTTTGCTCATGGGTTGTGCTAGCACACATCCAATAGCATAATTGGAAGCATCCATGTGGACATGGAATGTCTTGTTCCAATCTGGTGTAGTCAAGATTGCTGCTGAACACAATCGTCGTTTAAGCTCATTAAAAGATTTTTCACATTCATCAGTCCACTCAAAATTGGTCAAAAGTCCATACAGAGGCTTTGCAATGATGTCATACATGTGTATAAATCGTGGGTAATAGCCACAATGCCCCATGAAAGCTTGCACTTCCTTGACATTCTTTGGCCTAGGTAGTTCTGCGATCGCTCTCACTTTCTCTTTGTCAGTGGATATGCCATTCTTTGACACTATGTGTCCTAGAATCTTACCTTGCCTGACCATGAAAACACACTTTTTGGGGTTCAGGCAGACTTGATAGTCTCTACATTTATCAAAGATTTGTTCTGAGTTCAGGTATATGTGTCTGCCTGATGTTGGAATGAGCACAAAGGTCATCCACATAGGCTTCCAAATTCTTCCTCAGGAACTCTTTAAACACATGGCACATCAATCTCTGGAAGGTTGTAGGCACATTGTTAAGCCCAAATGGCATTACCCGAAAAGCAAATATGCCCCACTCGGTGGCAAAAGTAGTCTTATGCTGATCTTCTTGTGCAATGGCCACTTCATTGTAACCAGAGAACCCATCTAGGAAGCTGTACACTTCCTTGCCTGCTAACCTTTCTAATAGATGCTTAGTGATAGGAAGCTGATAACTATCTCTGATAGTGGTTGCGTTAACCTTAGTTAATGCATGCACGTAATTTTCCATTCTTTTTGGGCACCACTATGATGGGGGATACCCATTCAGTGTGCTTGATTTCATAGATAAATCCAGCTTCAACCAAGCGATCTATCTCTTCTTTGATCTTGGTAGCATAGTTGTCATTGTATGTGTATGGCTTCTGTTTAGAGGGTCTGGCATATGAGGTCATGGGGATCGTGTGTGAGCATATGTCGAGGTCTACACCTTTCACGTCCTTGTAGCTCCAAGCGAATACATCTCTGTACTCTCTTAGCAAAGCTATCAACTCTTGCTCTTCTTCTTCAGTAAGGTCATGTCCAATGTATGTGCATCTCTCCTCTCCTTCTTCTATGGCTACCACAATTTTCTTTGTGGTTTCTTTATTATCATAGGCCTCACCCGCTTGAGCATCACATTTAGGCATTCTTATCATGACTCTCCTGTCTTCTATCTCATACTTCTTAAATTTTTCAGGGACCTCGAATAGAGATTCTTCTTCCTCCAGTGTGACTTCTTTCTTCTTTCTTTTCTTTCCTTCACTCTTGGTGGTCACTTGTGTGGTTAATCTCACCTCATTCATACCTTCCTCGTGTCTCTGAGGGGGGGCTTCTACCTTGTGGAAATATTCCTCATCTGATGCAAAAGGTGGGTCCATAATGATTGACTCTAGATCGAAGTCACTTGCATCCTCCAATGCATCCGTGCTAGGTTCACATTGTTCAATAATTGGTCACACAGAATGGGCTATATTATGAAGACTGAAATGTCATAGCCATCCTCATCACAGTGGGGTGTCCACTATTCTTCATTGATGGCTACATCCATTGTTGCTAAAATTTCCGCCCAACCGTGGGGTTCAAATTCTTTGTCTAGAAATACTACAAGTGCATAGGCTGGGTCTTGAATTGATCTATGGGTTTCCTTCACACCTACCTCTCTGGATTTTTCCCTCTTCTCTTCTTCTACTGCTACCTTGCACATCCATAAGTGTGTGTCTTCATGCATCCATGAGGATCCTGATCCTATGGAATGCATTGACTCTGTGTCATTCTTAGCTCGATGGATGGGATTCCATTGAATAGGCGGTACGTCTCTATGAGAGTAATCCTTGAGATTGACTTTGGTTGTAACACCTAGGTGTTGCAAATATAAGGAATTGGTTCCCCAATCTTGTACCACTTGCAACTGCCTCATGAATGGCCTTCCCAAAATCATCTCGTAGGCTTGATTTGTGCTAAAGTCACATATGGCAAAAGTATGCTTGAACTCAACACCACATGTAGTGAGAGTTATTCCTTCTAGCAATCCTAAGGGTCTCTCAATGTGACCATCGGCCATCTGCAATTTCGTTCTCGTCGGCCTGAGTGCTGGCTTGCCCCAACGCTTCCATAGGGAAGTGGTAGCAATTGCAACCCCTGCACCTGAGTCCAAAATTGCCTTGGTTTTGTATCCTTGATGGATAACTAGGAGATAGGTATTTCCTTCTTCTCCTTCACTCATGTATCCTATCTTATCCGATGGTATTTTCTGGCATTGTTCTATGAGCTCCTACTTGGGAATAAGATTTTGCTACTTCTGGCACTTGGGTGGCTACATGTTTCCACAATTCAGGCTTAACCTTGAGTAGCTCTTCTAAAGTGAGGTTGCACTGCACTTTAGTGTTCTTTACTACCTTCGTATTCCTAGGTATAATAGAGTCTTCGTTTCTTATCATGACCATGGGAGCTCTCATTCAAGTAGACTTAGTTTCCCATGGGCCTGTGAAATGTGGTAATTCTTGCAAGGAATTAGACTCAAAGTCTAACCTTTCATGAGAGTGGGCACTCTCCTGCTCTCCATAAATGGAAGGAATGTCTTGTGGGAATTGATTGTTCGCGTCATCCACAAGTTCAATTGATGGAGGGTCTTCACTTTCTTTAGCCCATTTCTCTTCTTAAATCTCTCGCAAGAATTCCGATGAATACCGATTCATAGAAGAGGAGGAGTCTGGTTCGGTGGAGTTAGGCACATAAGCTTCCTGGGGAGGAAGGCTTATTCTATCACTTGCCCTTTCCTTAGCCTGGGAGGTAGCTCCTTTTCCAAATTTTGCAAGTAACCTCTCCAATCTATCTAAATCAAAATGCAATGGTGTTCTAGTGGAGCTAGAGCCACTGAACAAGCGACTGGCGTCAAAGATGGCTTGCGCCAATTCTACCATCTTAGCACAAAGTTTTGTTCTCTCTATCTCTAGATCGGCTCTAGGGTAACATTAATCATGATCTGTCACATTTGGCCCTTCTTGGATTCTGGCCTGATATGCTTTAAGCATCATGTCTAGATCCTCAGGAGTGGGATCGGCTAAGACTGATCCTACTCTGGGTGGTGGATGAGTTATGTGTGGTGGATTAGAAGGTTGGGGAATGGAACGTGATGTGTTGGAGGGAGAGGGAAATGGTGGTGGTGGGGTAGTGTGAGAGTGAGTTTGAGATGTGAGTTCCATTATCTTTGCTTTTGTTTCTCTCAAGCTTTCCTCAAGTTCGCTCATTTTCTTTGACCATTGTCTTTTCATTCTCTCCTGGCTATCTCTCCAAGCTCTTGTCCTTTTCTTGGTTATGCTCTCGGTCTCGCTAACCTCAGAACTCTTTTCATGCCCTATACCTTGAGTCTACTGCAAAGCTTGTGCTCGGGTGACTACTCGCACAGGGGCAGTGGAAGTCACACTTCTTGTAGGGTCTACTACTAACCCAATAACATTGATAGGAGCAATTTATGGCATGTTGATGGGATTCTTGGGACACTCTCGTAACAAATTCTCCTTTCCACAGTCTGGGCAAAAGCCTTGAATTGTCACAGATTGGGTTTGTGTAGGTGCCGGTAGAAGGCTATCACGAATGAGGTGATCTCCTTGACATCAAAAACATGGCCCTCTAGGAAATGGAGGTCTTATCTGCCTAGGCTGAGGTCTAGAGTTAGGGTTCGCGTACATAACATTCACATAATCTGGCTCCCAACTAGATTCACTGGGTTCCTTATAATAGTATGACTCATTATGCTTGGGTGACTACATGTAGTAAGCTTGTGGGCTATCAATATGTGTAGAGTCAAAACTATGATCAATTGGGTCACTTTCTGATAGCAATGGTGTTACTAGGACTATGGCTCTGTTCAGATTTTCTTATGCAGATGCATATTTCACCAGAATCACATTGGTAGGAGCAGGGGGTTGCTGCGCTAGGACTGGTTGAGGTCTCTGCTGCCCTTGATAGGGTGGTTGGTAGGATTGCTGGGGTCTACCATACTGCTGTGGGGGTACTAGGTCTGGAATCTGCCCTGTTGTGGATATGGCTGAGGGTAATTTTGCCTGACAGTTTGTTTGTTATAAGGGCAGTCTTGTGTGGTGTGGTTGGTGTACCTTCGCTCTATGGTGCAGTACTAGCTACTAGGATTCGCTTGGGGTGGGCCATAATAGGACATACACTAGCCATATGGTCTCCTCTATAGGTATATCATCGTTTCCCTGGAGAAAATCTTGGAATTTGTTTGCTAGAGACACCTAGTTTTTGAGCTACCTTATTTGCTAGTTCCTCGATAGATGTGGATTGACTGGAAGTGAGGCTACTAGAGCATTCTGAATCCTTGTAGGTTTTTGAAAGCTCCAGCTCCTCTCCTAGATTATCCTCAATGTCTATGCACATGCATACACATTCTTCTATGGTTCTGGGGTCCTTCAGATACACATATGATCTGAGCTTGGTACTCAACAATCCATCTAAGAATAGAGCCACCTGTTTGGCTGGTGTGGGTAACTCAGGTATTAGGCACCTCTCTAGGTATTATCTAAACCATCTTCCTGCCAGTTTGACCATCTCTTGAGGTGTTTTCTTGAAGCTATGAATCAGTGAGGAAGTATTATGCCGTATGCCACTCTTAGAAAACTCAGTGACGAAAGCTTCCAAAAGTTGGTCTATGCTCCTAAACTGCCTCTCATGTAGTGGTTGGAACCACGTAAGGGCTGTGTTTCTAAGGGTTAGACCAAAGGCATTATACTGCATGAATAGATCCTCAACTTGTTCCGCTCTCAAGACTTGCCTAAATTTTGCCACATGGTCGTAAGGGTCTCCAGTGCCAAGGAAGTAATTCTTCATGGACTTAACCAGCTAGGTTGGCCTCAGGGTCCTAGTGTGTTCTCTAGGCCTTGGCAAAGGGAAATCATCAGCATTTCTTTGGTTTCTTGGGGCTCTAAGTCTCTCGGTTTCTTCCCTATCCATTTCTGTTCTCATCCTTTCTCTTCCTAGGGGGTTGGCAAAACTCACTTCTGGCCGTCTCTGCTTCTGTCCCTTTGGGCTCCATGAGCTTGGGAGGTCCGAGCTCCTTGGTGGTTGTAGGAGACATTAGATCTTGGTTGGGGAAAAATGAATTCACCCTTCCAAGTGTAGGCATGTCTGCCATGCTCATGGACCACGAAGATCCTCTTTGACGTATTGTCTAGGTAGGCTACTTTCCTGGGATATCAAGGTCTTTACACTCATAGATCGTGAGAGCTCCTCCCTCATTGGGCTGGTCAGGCTTATACCTCCAATAAGCCTCATCGGTTTCACGGTTTAAAAGCAAATCTATGCTCTTATTGTCTTGGGGAACCCACTCTGGAGTAATGATTCTGGTCAGGATGGATTTGCCCCGGGGAGTCCTTGGCTCCCTTCCTAAGTTCCCTTGCTCTATGTCATGCATGTTAGTCTTTGCGATCACATTGCGGAACTCGTCTTTATCTAGATATGCTCCATTTTCGAACTTGACTATCGGATGTTCTAGTCCATGAAGTTGGTCTGGGTTTTTAATTGGGACCACAGATCTTCTCAGGCCATCTTTGTAGATGCGAGAACCTAGATGATTGGTCCTAATATATTCCAATTGAGTCTTGTAAGGTCCTTCTGGCTTTTCCAGGTACGCCACTCTGGAACTACCTCCTCGTCTCTCCATGTTATAGGACATCTCAAAATCGCTTGTTTCTGATCTCGGAGTATATGGATAATCACTCAACTGCTGGACCCAAGACCTAGCAGTATGATTGACACTAGCTTCAGAAGATCTGAGGCTTTGTTTGTCTCAGCCTAAGTGTCTTCTTGACCTAAGGTTCATATGCCTGGTATCTCTAACCCTTGGTCCCTAGTACAATCTCGTTGCAAGTTAATATGTACCAATCACTTTGTTCTCTTTAGTTGAATATTGTGTTAAGCCCTTGTTTGAAATCACGTCGTCAGGATTACTTAAGTGAATTTTGCACTTGATATTTGATCGATTCAAGTTTACTTTTGTTCCTTAGAATTTTTGCACTTAAGATCTACTTAATGCTTGTACTTAGTTGATTAGTTCTCTTGGACTTGATTCGTGCCTAACATTACTCTAATTAATCACCACACCTAAGTCATACTCAGCCTAAGCTAGGAACTGACGAAGGAGGGTTTCCAACCTCAATTCAGTTGTTGTTCAGACGGCTACACGAGCCCAGGAAGCCATCTTCACCAATTAATGTTGCCTTGAATTACAATGAATTGATAGACACACATCAAAAAGCATAGCCCCCCCTGAGACTAGCTCTCTGCACCCCCAAAATCCTATGGCTACCTAAGTCCACCTAATGGCCAACTAAAAAATACTTGATCCAAAACTCCACGTATGGTTCTTAACAAAACTAGTCAAGGTCCAAATAGGATTCTCAACAAGCTTTCCAACAAGACCGAAATCTCATCAATCGGAGTTCGTATGGTGGAGTTATGACCATTCAGGCACTTAGCGGTCAAGGTAGGCTCTTAGGGTTCATGAAATTCATCTATGGTTCTCTAGGTATTTTGCCCACTTCTAAGGCTCTAAGTTAGTCCCAATGTGTCAAAAATCAAGCCCAAAATTTCCCCAATTCAATTAATTATTTCACCCCAAAAAAATATTCGTAAAGCCAGTGTATCGCGATAGCTCAGGTCAAAGTGTCGCGATACATTGAAGTGTCGCGATAAACCGAAGTGTCACGATAGACCGAAGTATCGCGATAGACCAAAGTGTCACGATAGACCAAAGTGTCACGATAGATAGAAGTGTCGTGATAAATCGAGGTGTCGTGATAGACCGAAGTGTCACGATACACCAAAATGTCGTGATAGACCGAAGTGTCGTGATAGACCGAGTGTCGCGATAGACCAAAGTGTCGCGATAGACCGAAGTGTCATGATAGACCGAAGTGTCGCGATACACCGAAGTGTCGTGATACACCAAAGTGTCGCGATAGACCGAAGTGTAGTGAATTATATTGATCAACCTAGTGATCATGGGAGCTCTCAGGCTGCGCTGTGTCATGGTGCACTCAGATTCTCAATAGGGTCCAATTTTTGGTGTGTCACGATAGCTCGAGGTCGATGCCTCGGGGCTTGCGCAAAGAGATTCAGTACCTACTGAGCTTGCTGGAGATGGTGAGGATGCTGCAACCTACAAGAGTCATGCAAAAAACACACAAACACAACAATGCACACTCGCTCTCTCTCAAACTCTCACCAAGCAAATGAGGAGAATGAAATGGAAGCGGGAATATGAGAGGAAGATGGAGATGGTGGGGAGCAGAGGTGGAGATGGAAATGGAGATGAAGAAGAGAAAAAAATTAGTGAAAAACAAGAAATAACCTACTACTTACCTTTCCAACGCATCCTCTCTACGTCTTACCATCACACGCTCGTCCTCAAAGCTTGGATCCCTGGCAACGGCGGAAAAATTTGGTGTAGCTCAGTGATGAGTAGCACCTCCTTTAATGTCAATCCGGGAAGACATGAGGATGGTATGAAGACCTCGAACAAGTGATTGCACAAATGTGTGAGTGAGAAGCACACTAACATGCACACACATACACACACACGCACATAAGGCAAGAACAAAGAGAGAGAGATGTGAAGAGATGGATAAGTATGTGTTTGAAGATGAAGAGGTGTTGCAAAATCCTTGATCTACACCAGCCAAATGAACTCCAGGAGTAGATGCTGGGCCCTTTTAGCTTGCCAATGGATGTATTAGACACCCTATGTACCTTGGAAGATCACTCTCAAAAAGATAGATCAAAACAGATAAGTTGGAGTTAGCTCAGAGGTGAAAACTTGCTATTCTTGGTTCATACACCTGTCCAGTGTTTTACATAATTCTCTGAGCACAGCAGCAATTAGCTCAATTCCTCTTGGGGAAGTCTAGACAACTTAAAGAGCTAACTTTCAAGAGTAATCTCATCAAAAATAATGAACCACACACTGAGAATGAGTTTTAACAAGTGATGACATCATCCCGATTTTCACGGGCTGCTATAGAAATAGACCAGTGAGCAGAAAAATCAACATAACTCAAAATGTAGAAATCCAATGATTATGAAAATTTGTATGGTTATACTAGACAGTAAGTTTAATCCAACAAGCTTTAAATCACTGAATTCGAATAAGTAAACACTGAGAAATGGCTCTGACAAGATGAATGAAAAAGTCGGGTACCTGACAGAGAAGTGAAGATGAACAGACCCTGTTGACTTCAAATGAACATAACTGAAGATTGCAACATCTAAATGACATGAAAATTTATGAGCATATAGTAGACTTGTAGAGCTAACTTTACCAAGTTAAATCACTGAAAATGATGCACCAAGCTCAGAGAAAACATCTCTGCAAGCTGACTGAGAAAACTGAGAGTAATGGTAGTGAGTAGTACACTTCACAAGAACATGGAAAGATGAACTCAAATAATCATGAAAATGAAAGTATATTGCTTGTACAATACAATGACTTACTGATACATATGTGTGCCTTGTAATCACACCTTGATATGGCATAAAGCTCAGCTCTTGGAGGTCTTCACATAGGTCTCTCTAACCACGACTAAAACTGCCATCTATTTATAGTTGAGTTTGGGAGGCTAACTTCCCTCAATCACTCTCCAATCAATCAATGATTGATTTGATTCTCTACCTACCACAAATCACGAATTCGTGGCTCCTCTTTCCATTCTTGATCAAGTGGACTCAACCACTTAAGATTCTCTTACTTTTACATTAAGTAAACTCTTCATAAGTTACAAGAGGTAGTTCACAAGTGAACTTTACATAGTCTTCTTTTTAAAGCTTCTTCTAAGACTTTGTGAGACTCAAGCCAATACTTAGGCCTGTCATAGACTTGCTCCAACAGCTCCCCCTCAAGCCAAGTATGCTTGAGGTCTTCAATCTTCCAAGATTACCTGCAAACCTATCATAGCCTTGAATTTGCAAAGCTTTGTACCATCCAATGCTTTGGTTAGAATATCTGCACATTGTTGATGAGTGGACACATATGATATTTGAATCTCTTTTCTTAGAACCTTCTCTCGTACATAGTGATAATGAACTTCAATATGTTTAGTCCTTGCATGAAAAATAGGATTAGCAGCCAAATGAATAGAACTCATATTGTCACCAAAAATAGTTGGAGTTCCAAACTCCAATCCAAGATCTTTGAATAATGTCTTCATCCACATAGCTTCTTGTGTAGCTATGGCAAGACCTCTGTATTCAGCTTCAGTAGAAGAGAGAGCAACTGTGGGTTGCTTCTTGGATGACCATGAAATAAGCTTTGAACCTGCAAAGGTAAGATAACCTGAAGTGCTCCTTCTATCTTCCTTGGAGCCAGCCCAATCTGCATCAGAAAATAGCTTCAAACCTAAATCAGATACATAAGGATAATAAAGTCCTTCATTTATGGTTCCTTTGAGATACTTGAGAATCCTTTTGGCAGCATCCATATGTGGTTTCCTTGGTGTGTGCATAAATTGGCTTAGCACACTCACACTGTAACATATATCTACTCTTGTCAATGTGGCATAGTTGAGACTACCCACTAGACTTTGATATGATGTGATGTCCTCTATGAGTTCACCTTCATGTGAGCTCAATTTGTGATTGACCTCCATTGGAGTACCTGCAATCTTACAATCTTGCATCTTGAATTTTGCCAACATGTCCTTAATGTACTTTCTTTGAGTGAGAAACAAACCATGATCTTTGTAGACAACTTCCAAACCTAGGAAGTAGGTAAGTGAACCCAAATCACTTATCTTGAACTCTTCTCTCATCTGATCTTTGATCTTCTTCATACCATCTGCATCATTTCCTGTCAATATAATATCATCTACATATACACATAGGTAGATGACCTCAGAATTACTCTTTTTAATAAAGAGTGAAGGATCTGCCTTGCTTGGTTGAAAGCCTTTGTCTTGCAAGAATGAAACAAGCCTGAAATTCCAAGCTCTTGGAGCTTGCTTGAGACCATACAATGCTTTGTTAAGTTTACACACATAATCAGGATAAACTTGATTCTCAAAACCAGGTGGTTGTGCCATAATATATACCTCTTCTGTTATCCAACCATTCAAAAATGCATTCTTTACATCTAGTTGAAGTATCTTCCAATTCTTAGAAGAGGCAATACTAAGCAAAACCCTAATAGTAGGCATCTTTGCCACAGGAGAGAAGGTCTCCTCATAATCAATTCCCTGAGTTTGTGCAAAGCCTTTTGCTACAAGCCTTGCCTTATACTTGTTAATGGAACCATCATAATTCTTCTTGAGTTTATAGACCCATCTTGAGCCTATTACCTTCATGGATGAAGTCTTGGGCACCAAATCCCAAGTGTCGTTTTCCTCAAGTGCTTCAATCTCTTCCTTCATTGCATGCTTCCATTCTGTTTTTGCTTTGGCCTCTTCAAATGAAGATGGCTCCTCTTGGTTTATGTCCTGTGCTATGTAGATAGAATGTTTAGTTACTAATGAGGTGTCAAACCCATACCTTTCTGGTTTTTTCTTTTCCCTCATAGATCTTCTTAGGCCATGATGTGATGATTCTGCCTCATGTCCAAGTTCCTGCAATTTTGCTTTACCTTTAGACTTCCATGCTTTGATCTTTTCCATGTGAGATTCTTCATCATCCTCTGAGGTGTCTTGTTCTTCAATCTTTGATTGTTCTCTACCAAGCTTTGGAAAATCTTCTTCAAGATCATATGGTAAATTGATCTTCCTGCATGAATCTTCATACCATGAATTGTTCTCATCAAAAACTACATCTCTGCTTACCAAGAATCCTTTGTTGGTAGGGTTGTATAACCTGTAGCCCTTTTGATTGTTGTCATATCCAATAAATACACACCTTTCTGCCTTTGGATCCATCTTGCCTCTAACCTGTGAAGGAACATGAGCAAAAGCAATACATCCAAAAATTTTACAATGATCTAAGCTTGGTCTTCTTCCATTCCAAGCCTCATATGGAGTCATCCCATCAAGGGATTTTGAAGGCAACCTGTTAATCAAGTAAGTGGTTGTAGATACAGCCTCAGCCCATAAGTAATTAGGTAAATGCTTTTCATTTAACATAGACCTTGCAGCTTCAACAATCGTCCTATTCCTCCTTTCTGCCACTCCATTTTGCTCAGGAGTGTACCTTGTAGTTACCTCTCTTTTGATTCCTCTTTCTTGAAGAAAAGAATCAAACTCATGGGAGAAATATTCTCCCCCTCCATCTGACCTTAGCCTTTTTAGTGATTTACCTGTTTGATTCTCCACAAGAGCCAAATATCTTTTGAAACATGAAAAAACTTCATCTTTGTGTTTCATAAAGAATAGGATAGTCCATCTGCTGCAATCATCAATAAAGGAAACATAATACCTTGATCCAGATATTGAAGCTTCCTTGCTAGGTCCCCATACATCTGTATGAACCAACTCCAAGAGATCTCCATGCATATAACCTTTCTTCATGAATGGTAACCTGTGAGACTTTCCAAATTGACATGCACTGCACTTATAAATCATATGTTGTTTTGACAAATTAGGAAGTCCAAGTACACTTTGGTCCCTACAGATTTGCTTTAATGACCTTTCACCAATATGTGCTAACCTTTTGTGCCATACTTCCAATTATGTGAGTGTTTGACTACCATAATTAAAGAGAGCAATGTTTCTAGTGTCCTGTAATTCAAATGTGAACAATCTACCTGTCTTTTCACCTTTTGCAATTCTTCTGAATCCTTGACTTGGATCTTCAACAAATGCTCCTGCTTTTATGAACCTGACTTGCAACCCTTTCTCTACTATCTGCCCAACACTTATCAAATTCTTTGTAATGGTAGGGACATAGAGTACCTTACTGAGTAGGTTGATGTTTCCATCAGGTGCTTTGACATTGCCTATTTTCTCCACAGGATGTTTTGTATCATCTCCTGTTTGTACCTCATGCTTATTCCTTGGATCTTCTAAATCTGATAGGAGTGCCATATTTCCTGCCACATGATTTGAACAACCTGAATCTATGTAGAAAACATGATCATCAGATTTACCTTGTGGCATAGCAATGTTCATGATCAATAATGAATCCTCTTTGTTTGAGTCTTCTGTGTAGTTATTGTAGTCTCTCCTTCCTTTGTACCCTCCTTGATAGTTTGAATGATTGTAGTTGTTGTAGTTGCCATGGTAGTTATTGAACCTTCCTCTTGAGTAGCCATAACTTCCTCTATTGTATCCTCTGCCTCTTTGATTCCTGGAATTCCTAAAGCAATTTTCAGTTGTATGATTAGTTAATCCACAAATAGAACATGAGTTGGAGTCTTGGGATCTCCCCCTGCCTTGTCTACCTCCTCTTCCTCTACCTCTGCCATGTCTTCCTCTACCTGCATAGTTAGCTTGATATGTACCTGCTTCATCATCCACTTTCTTTGCCTTTCCTTTGTTATCTTTGGACTTGCTTTTATCAGTGTATAAAGCTGAAGATTGATTACCTTTAGAGCTTTCTCCATTTTTGATAAGCTTTGCCTCTTGAGTAAGTAGTTGACCAATGAGTGTATTGAAATCAGGTACATGCATGTCCATGTACAAATCCATAGCTGTGGTGAATGCTTCCCACTTGTCATCTGCCTTCAAGCCATTGATGACCTGCCTTACAATTTGCTCTTCATCTATTACCTCTCCAATGCTTCCCAACTGATCCGCTATGTCCTTGAGCTTTGTGACAAAATCAGTCACATTTTGTTTGGGAGCCTTGTTGAGAGTTGTGAAATCCAGCCATAGTTGATGCTTCCTAGCTTTGGTACTTGAAGAAAAGAGAGCTTCAAGTGCATCCCACACTTCTTGAGATGTCTTACAACTCCTAATGTGAGGCAACAAAAAATCTGAGATAGAGTTGAGGAGATAAGACCTTGCAAGTGCATCCTTGGAGCACCATGTGCTCAATCTTTCTTGCTCTTCTTGTGTTGGTTGACTTTTGTTCCTAAAACTTGGCATAACTTCATCTCCAGCCACATAACCATATAAACTTCTACCTTGGAGATAAGCTTCCATTCTTAATGACCAAGCTGAGTAGTTACCTCTGTCCAATTTGTCAATTGATGAAGGAAATCCATCTGCCATGTTGTCCAACCTTGCTCTGATACCACTGTGAAGAGATGGATAAGTATGTGTTTGAAGATGAAGAGGTGTTGCAAAATCCTTGATCTACACCAGCCAAATGAACTCCAGGAGTAGATGGTGGGCCCTTTTAGCTTGCCAATGGATGTATTAGACACCCTATGTACCTTGGAAGATCACTCTCAAAAAGATAGATCAAAACAGATAAGTTGGAGTTAGCTCAGAGGTGAAAACTTGCTATTCTTGGTTCATACACCTGTCCAGTGTTTTACATAATTCTCTGAGCATAGCAGCAATTAGCTCAATTCCTCTTGGGGAAGTCTAGGCAACTTAAAGAGCTAACTTTCAAGAGTAATTGCATCAAAAATAATGAACCACACACTGAGAATGAGTTTTAACAAGTGATGACATCATCCCGATTTTCACGGGCTGCTACAGAAATAGACCAGTGAGCAGAAAAATCAACATAACTCAAAATGTAGAAATCCAATGATTATGAAAATTTTTATGGTTATACTAGACAGTAAGTTGAATCCAAAAAGTTTTAAATCACTGAATTTGGATAAGTAACCACTGAGAAATGGCTCTCACAAGATGAGTGCAAAAGTCGGGTACCTGACAGAGAAGTGAAGATGAACAGACCCTGTTGATTTCAAATGAACATAACTGAAGATTGCAACATTCAAATGACATGAAAATTTATGAGCATATAGTAGACTTGTAGAGCTAACTTTACGAAGTTAAATCACTGAAAATGATGCACCAAGCTCAGAGAAAACATCTCTGCAAGCTGACTGAGAAAACTGAGAGTAATGGTAGTGAGTAGTACACTTCACAAGAACATGGAAAGATGAACTCAAATAATCATGAAAATGAAAGTATATTGCTTGTACAATACAATGACTTACTGATACATATGTGTGCCTTGTAATCACACCTTGATATGGCATAAAGCTCAGCTCTTGGAGGTCTTCACATAGGTCTCTCTAACCACGACTAAAACTGCCATCTATTTATAGTTGAGTTTGGGAGGCTAACTTCCCTCAATCACTCTCCAATCAATCAATGATTGATTTGATTCTCTACCTACCACAAATCACGAATTCGTGGCGCCTCTTTCCATTCTTGATCAAGTAAGATTCTCTTACTTTTACATTAAGTAAACTCTTCAAAAGTTACAAGAGGTAGTTCACAAGTGAACTTTACATAGTCTTCTTTTTAAAGCTTCTTCTAAGACTTTGTGAGACTCAAGCCAATACTTAGGCTTGTCATAGACTTGCTCCAACAAGAGACGATGGAATAACTTCTATTGCAAATGAGTTCTCATACAAGTTCAAATCTTCAACAAGCCACCTCAAAAATGAGCTTTGTAGCTCTATTTATAGTTTTTGACTAGCTTTGGTCCTGTTCAGACCTAGTGTCCGGCCTAGTTAAAAATTAGGTCCCTAAGCTATTTTGGAGGCTCAAACGAGCTCTGAAAATTATGAAACTTGGTAGGCAAATACTACTAAAGATCCTCAAGCTCGAGGAATCCTTGGCTTGCACAAAATGGAGCTATAAAAAGGTGAAAACGTATTTACAATGGTTTTCAGTGATGAGAATCACTTTTACAATAATGTAAGGATTGAAAAAATTGGAAGGGTTGCCTCAGTGCTAGATTTGTGTGTATGCCCATACTTGCTTCTTCTCAGATTCCAACAAAGTGGCATCCATATCAGGAGGAGTCCTATTCAGCATAGGTACAAGAGAATCGGTACATGTATGCTTTATGCATATTTGGATGAGGTGTTCAAGAAGGTATGTTCATATGAGTCTGATGATTTGTAGCAGCAAACTTGTTAGCATTCTTTGCTACTTTTGTAAGTATGTGATCTTTCACACACATATCTGATTTAGGGTCTTCCATAGCCTAAGTTTAGGTGAGGGTTTGCTGATTATCAGTTTTAGACTGATTCTTCCTCTTTCTGTCACTCATATTCACTCTTCTACAACCTATTAGGTTACACATCCCATATATATTCAGATTTCTGTCCATACATCTAAATATGTTTGTTACATTTGTACATTCACTCATCCATCTATTTTTGTTCACATAGAGTGGTTGAGATTTTTGCTCCCACATTGTAAATTGACATTTGTATATATGATAATGTGAGTAAGTAGTGGCTTACATAACACTTTACACATGTTGTCTAATCTTTCTCTATCTTTGTCTCATCATAACACTTTATCTTTATCTTTATCTTTACATAACACTTTACACATGTTGTCTAATCTTTCTCTATCTTTGTCTCATCATTTGTATGATTAAGTGTGGTATGTTCATGTTTTGTCAATATTGGAAGATTGCTGGAATCTGTGTTGTTGATCCTCGATCTATGGAACTTGGACCTATGGTATTAGTTATGGGCCTACTAAATTTCCAACATAAACAAGTCAAAATAGGAACTTATTATTCATCTCTATTACTTGCTGAATGAGAATTGTTCCTAAGAGTCATTAGAAAACATGAGAAAGCTTTTACACTTTATCCTCATGAGGTAGGTTGTGCTGATCCACGACTAGTTCCACCTATGATCATTTTTATGATACCACATGTTTTGTGGATACCAGTCCCAAAAGCTCACTTACTTGAGTTGATGAGACTACTTAAGGAGAAAATGCACATGAGAATTCTTGAACCATCTTCAACTCCATATTCAATTGGATGGTTCACTATACCTAAAAATAATGTTGAGGTTCATTCAAGACTTACAAACTCACAATAAATCACTATTAGGAATGTTGGAACATGCCTTATAGTAGGAGAGTTTGAAGAAGCATTTGTTGGGCACTCTATCTACTCTAGGGGTGATTAATATTTAGGATATGATAAATTCTAGCTTGCTATTGAGAGTATGGATAAATGGTCTTGCATGATTTCATTCCAAATATGAAGATTCCTTTCATTGATGATATTTCCATTAAAGGATGTGAAACATGAAAGATGAATTTCTAGACTCTTTATGATGTAGAAAATTTATTATCAACCATATCTCTGATTATGAACGTAATTTAAAAAGATTCAAAGAGGTTATTCTAACATTTTCTATTGCAAAATATGTTTTTGGTGTCAATGAATTACTCATTGTTAGAAATTTATGTGTTCAATACGGTTGAAGACCTTACCCACCTAAAGTTGATTTCATAAACAAGATATCTAAGACTTGTAGCAATTTAAATGAGGTGATAAGTTTTCTAGGACCTTACGTCGTCTATGCTATTTGGATACCTCACTTTGCACATGTTGCTAATTATGTTTATGATTCACTAAGGAAAAATACAAAGTTCATATGCATTGAAAAACATTGTAAAGCCATGAGAAAATTGAAAAGATTGCTAATTAAAACTCCTATTTTGAAAAGAGTTGATTATTCAAAAGTAGAACCATTATTTTGAATGTAGATAGTGGTCTTATATGTATAGGATGGGTTATTAGTAAAAATGATGAAGATGCAAAGTGATATGTAGTTAGATTAAGTACTAAGTGCTGGCCAACAATCAAATTTAGTAGACAAGAGAACCTTAGAAGAGATGAACAAAGAAAAGATCAGCAAGGAAATAGGAGACAATGTAGTCAAAGATAATAAGGGCAATGAGGCCCAACCAACTTTTCACATTAATCTAACTTTACATCAAATAGTGATCATTATCACTATGCTCACAATGTAAATACCATTTTTGGTAGATTAGAATCCATTTTTTTAAAGCCGAGGAGTCCTCGAGCTTGAGGAGTATTAGAGGTATCAATGTACCAATTTTCATGATTTTTAGACTATGTTTGAGCCCTCAGATACGCCCTAAAACCTAATTTTTAGCTAGGCTAGACATTAGGTCTGGACAAGGCCAAAGTTAGTGAAAAACTATAAAAAGAGCTAGGAAGCTCATTTTTTACCATATCTAGTTGGAGAGTGAACATAGTCTTGAACATTGTATGCTTTCTTGGAGCTTTCTAATAGAGTATCCCATTGTTCAACTCTTTGTCTTACCTTGTGTGTGTGTATGTGTGTGCACACTTGTGTGCTTCTCACTCACTCACTTGTGCACTTCACTTGCTCATGGTCATCATACCAGCTCTCACCTCTCTGCAGATTGATAATTATGAGGTGGATCTTCTCACATTGGTGCTTGTCATTGTGCTAGAGTGACACGAAATTTGGCACCATTGTCGGGGAGTGAGCTTCAAGGAAAAGTGTGTGATGGTAAGTTATAGAGTTGTGATGTTAGATTCAAAGGTAATCTCTTTCCTTTTCATTTTTTTCCATATTTTCTTCATCATCATCATCATCCTCACCATCTCCCACCTCCATCTCCTTCTTCACAAATTTTTTAGATTTTTGGTCATATTCCCTTCCCTACCTCATTCCCCTCATTCCATATTTGAGAGAGAGAAAGAAAGAGCTTTTGTGCATTTAGTTTTCTTATCGTTTGTGAGCATTTCTTGCAAGTTTCAAGTGTATCACCATCTCCTACAGCTTTTCTAGGTCCATTTAGAGCCAGTCAAGGGCCTCCAAAGCAAGGTGTAATGTGTATTGCAAGCATGGAAACATGCATCTTAGGTATTCAAGTGGGATCAAGGGAGAAGTGAATTGAGGTTGGAAGCATTCTTAACCCCCTCGTTCAATTCCTAGCCTAAGCTAAGCACAACTAGTGGTATTAACTAATTAGGGTCAAAATGAGCACAACATAAGTACAAGAAACCCTATTAGGGAAAATAATATAAATTGGTGGACAAAAACTTCAAGTGTGATAAAAACTCTAGTATTCCTTATGACGCAAATTAGTGGACAAGAAGTGACAATCCAAGTAAAATAAAAAGAACAAGTGATTGATACAAAAGGACATCGCAACGCGGTTGTACTCAAGAAATTGGGGTTAATCGATAAGGCTTATGAACCTTAGATCGGGTAGACAACTAGGCCATGATAGGCAAAGCACTAGATCTTTTGAGGCTAGTGTCAACCATATAGTTGTAGGGAGATGATTCAACACTGCTATGCAACTTTGGAAGGTTTTAGGCCCTCATAGGTTGTTTTCCACAGTGATCCCGAGTCACTACTTTGCCTCGTATGCAAAATATAGATGAAAACAAATAAAGTAGACACTCACAACTATCCATATCACTTTAACACTAGTGTTGTACCAAAATAGGAGACTTTAGTGTCCTTTTTTCTAATGAGTAAAAAAAAATAATGCGTACCAATCAAATAAAATTTTGAAAAAACCTTCAAGCCCCATATAGAGCTATACCTAAATGCTCTATAAATATATATATTTTTTCAAAAATAACCTTTTTTGATAACTCAAAATATAGAAATGATTGAATATGATTAAAAAAACTTTTTTTTGTAGATAGACTTATATATAAGAAGAAAGAAATATCTTTCATGAACTTTTTTTTCCTCATATTGAAATAATTTCTCTAATGTTTATTTTAAAAAGTCATAAGGTCATTAAAGTCAATTCTTGGGAATTAGGAAAATCAGTTTTGTAATAAGAAATTTACTACAATATAGGGTGCTCATTTTATAGTTATACACTATAGGAAGCTTCTATATGATATCAATGCATAAAAACACTAAAATGGCTGATTTTTTATTTCAAAAACCATCATATAGTATCATACAAATATGGTACATGTCTTTAACCAATAATTTTTGTACCTATCTCACATACCACTAACAATCTCAATGTTTCATTGAATAGCCATATTCCACTATGTTGAGAATAAAAATTCATCTTATAAAATTAGTTTTTCTCAATGATATAAGGTATATAATATCAATCAAAATGATTCTATGAATTTTTAAAACTACTTTATATAGAAAATTAACTTTAATCATGGAGCATATGCAATATTTGCTCATCAAATGGCCTTCTCTTAGCATAGAAAAATAGTAGCATTGTTTAACTTGAAGAATCCACATAGAAGTTTGACTCCTAATGTTGTCAAAAAATATATCTAGCTTTACTAATATCAAATAGTATTGTGATAATAAAAAATGAATCATATTCATACCATCACTTTGCAAAATAATTCATAGATGATAACACTATCATGGCACATATGAGATTAATTTCATGCCATGAACCTAGTAAAAATCATTAAAAATCTCTAATTATGCATAGAAAAGTGTTAAAATATATAAAATAAGAGTCTTTATTGCATTTACAATAATGAAAATCACAAGATCATGATTTGAATGAAAATAACCAATAATTGACATCACTATAATTTTTGCACTAATGCTAAAATTAGCATCATTAAATTAGTGAATAAATCTTAAATTTTTCTATTCTTTTATGAAAATTATATTTTTCTAGAAATATTAAATCCTTATAATAACATGTTGCATAGTTACATTTCTAAATGGTTCATTCTAGTAATCTAAAAAAATTCATCAAATACTATCTCTTTTTCAAGACACTAAAGTGTCCAAGGACACTAAAATTCCCAAGGACACTAAAGTGTGCAAGGACACTAAAGTTTCCATGGATACTAAAGTGTCCAAGTACAACACTAGTGTTAAAACACTTGATTTGGATACTCTAGTAGGGAGATTCAACCTCTGCAAGTTAGACCAGCTATCAATACTGTTGTCTGCCTATGTGCAGAGAAACACCTTCACTATTTACAACCTCACTTAGAGATCACTTGAAGTATAGTAAAAACATTTTCATCACCTTGAATAGAATTTATGAGTAATCAAATGCAAGTAAAATCACTTGAAATGAATACTAAAAGAAGGAGTTACAACCAAAACAAGATATTGTTGAAAACTAGCTCACTCCTAAGAGAGGTAGTGAGCAATGGCTAACCACAAAGAAGAATAAGCTAACAAAATGACTGAGCTGCATGCAGAAACTTCCTTACACTCTATACTAATTCTAGGAAGAGAGTAGAGGTCATGGTCATGTTTTAGACTTGGATTCATACATATATAGGTTCTAAAAAAGTGATCCTATAATTTTGCAAGAATCTCTAAATCAACCTCTTTAACATTTTTGGTAAGCTATGATTTAGGAAAGTGGTTGAGTCCACTTGATAGCTGAAATTTGTGATATGAAGCCTATAAACAATAGGTCCAATTGTCATCCATGCCATCAAGAATTTATCTATAATTTAGGAAAATATTCAGAACACATGCACCATAATAAATTTTGGTGACTATTGTAAAATTTTTTGGTGACCACTAGAAAAAAAAATTGGTGACCATCGGAATAAATTTTGGTGATGATCAGAAAAAATTTTGTTCATGTTCAAGGCTCAATTTTTGACACTCCCCCTCAAGCCTTGAACTTAAATCTACCATGCCAATACTTCTTTTGAATTACAGTAGCTTCGTTCCTTCCAATACTTTTGTAAACATATTTGTAAATTGATCTTTGGTACTCACATGCTCCACCTTGGAATCCTTTGCAATCACATGATCTCTTATGAAGTGCTAGTGTACTTCAGTTTTATTGGACCTAACATGGAAAACTGGATTCGAAGCTAGGTATACACTACTCATATTGTCACACAGGATTGGAATCTATTTCACCTGCAAGTTCAAGTCTTTAAGGAGCTTATTCAGCCACATAAGCTCACTTGTGAGGAGGGATAAGGCTCTATATTTATCTTAGGGGGAAGATAGGGCTACTTTTGGGTGCTACTTGGAGCTCCACAAGATACTCTTGCTTCCAATCATGACTACATAGCCACTTGTACTTCTCCTATCATCCTTTGAGCCTGCCCAATCTTCATCACAATAGGATTTTACATGAAAATCTTCATCATAAGCATAGAGTAAACCTTCATTTATAGTACCTTTGAGATATCTAAGAACTCTCTTGGAGGCCATTTAATGTTGCACTTTGAGAGTTTTCATAAAATGTAAGAGAACTCCTACTTCATGTTTGATGTCCAACCTAGTAAGAGTTGCATAGTTCAAAGATCCTACAATGGATCTATACAAAGCAACATCTTCAATGTCTTCTCCCTGATTTGCACTCAACTTTACATTTACCTCTAATGGGTTTGCAATTGGTTGGCAATTACACATGCCATACCTTGATGTGCATCAAGAATGTACTTTCTTTGCATGATATGTATACCTTCCTCTTTGTAGATTACTTCTATGCCTAAGAAGTACTTCAACTCTCAAGATATGAGATGTTGAATTCTTCTCCAAGCTTTTTCTTAATCTCTTTAATACTTGCTTCATTATTCCCTGTAAGAATAAGATCATCAACATTTATGCAAATGTAGACAACTTGATCACTTTCCTTCTTCATATACAATGATGAGTCAGCATCACTTTGCTTCTAGCCACATTTGGATAAATATTCCACTAAACTTTGATGCCATGCTCTTAGTGCTTGCTTCAGACAATAAAGAGCTTTCTTTAACTTGCACACATGATGTGGGTGTGGAGACATTTCAATCTAAGATGCACAGTGAAAGTTAGAGAACCTCTTCTAGAAACTACCCTATTAGACACATGACTACTAAAACCTGATTCAGTCATAAGTCAGAGATCCAATGGTTGTGAACAACTATATAAATATAAACTAATAACAACGAAGGTTAAGCAAAAAGTTGAGGTTCACAAGAAATGTTCCCAGTCACTATTGGAGAATCATCTAATAAAGATATTTGAGATACATAGAGTAGGAGAGATAATATTTCCAATAGGTATGCATAAAATAGATAAGCACATAGAGAGATATGACCTTTGTGAAGAGAGATGGTGGATGCAATCCGAAGATGAGTTGGCGCTGCTACAACGAGCTTCACACCAGCCAACTAAGACTTCAGAGTTGATTAGTAGACCCTTTGAGCTTCCTAAATACACCAAAATATCAGCCAAGTACTTTGGAACATGTATCTCAAAAGTTTAAGTCAAGACAAACTAGTTGCAAAATGACTAGCTCCCAAAACTTGCTATTTTTGAACATACACCTACTGGAAAAATTGAAAAGTGCTCTCAACTTGGTAAGAATTAGATAAATTCCTTTTGGGCATAGCAAATAGACTTAGCAAGCTTCCCAATACAAGCTAAAATACTTCAAATGATTAACTAACCACTGAGAAAAAATTTTGCAAAGTCTGGAACATGCCCGCCATTCTCGGGGCTCTATAGAGGTAGACCAATGAGCTATAAAATAGAAATTTCTCCCAGATTACAAATCCAATGACCATGAAAATTACAATCAGAAATTGGACAGCAAGAGCAATCCAACACACTTTAAAACACTAAAAAAGGTTGAGCATAGCTCGAGATATGAGCTTCTGAAGTTACTACTATGAGTGAGTATAACAGAGAACAAAACACAGAAGTAGAGAATGATGAATGTATAAATTCACATATGATTACAACCACATTGGCAATGGATATTTGCACAATGGGAGTAGAATGATAGAGCTATGGATTAAGCTCTTCAATCTCTACAAAATGACATGAAGTGGTCACGTAAAAGGCTTGCTAATCGCCTCTTCCTTCTTGCTCTTTTTATAGCTATTCTTGGAGGGAGTTTTGAATTTGAATTCGAATGGATCCACATAGAAGTGATCTCCAAAGTTAGGAAATATTCCCTCAGCTCACTAATTTGTGGTTTTTGGTAGTTAGAGCCACGAGTTTGCATTTTACATCATGGATGAGGTAAGCCATTCTTTTCCTTTTTTTCTTTCTCACAATTACAAGAGATAAAATGTACTCTTTTACAAGAGGTGTTCACATGACTACACATATGAACATAAATCAAATAATATCAAGCATGTAGGCTTGGGTAAAATGCACCAAGAGCTCCCCATCAAGCCGAGCATGCTTGTCCTCCAAATATATCTTCGATTGTCCTTGATTTTCTGCAAGCCAATCATCAACTTGAATCTATTTAACATTGTACCATCAAGAGATTTAGTCAACATGTGTGCACATTGCATATCTGTAGAGACATAGGATAGTTGAATATCCTTGCTCATTAGCTTCTCCCTTACATAATGGTAGTGAACTTCAATATGCTTGGTTCTAGCATGGTATACCGGATTAGCTGCAAGATGTAGTGAGCTTGTGTTGTCACCAAAAATGTGAGGTGTTGAAGAATGAAGTCCAAGATCTGTGTAGAAAGACTTTAACCACATGATTTCTTGAGTTGCATTAGCCAAACCTCTATATATCGGCTTCAGTAGAAGATAATGCCATGGTTGGTTGCTTCTTGGATGACCAAGAAATGATTTTTGACCTTGCAAATGATACATACCCAGATGTGCTTCTTCTATCATCTCTAGATCTAGCCCAATCTGCATCGAGTAGACCTTTAGTTCAATATCTGAAGTAAATGAATAAAACAAACCTTCATTCATGGTCCCCTTTAGGTACTTGAGGACTCTCTTGGCCGCTTCCATATGTGGTCTTCTCGGCTTATGCATAAACTGACTCAATATGCTAACACTATAACATATATCCACCCTTGTGAGTGTTGCATAGTTCAAACTTCCAACCAAGCTTTGATAGCTTATGATGTCTTCAATTGGCTCTCCTTCATAAGCACTAAGCTTATGATTTTGCTCCATAGGTGTACCTGTACACTTGGTATTTTCCATCTGGAACTTGACAAGCATGTCATGCACATACTTCCTTTGTGTTATGTATATACCTGAATTTGTGTAGATTAACTCCAATCCAAGAAAATAAGTGAGTGGTCCAAGGCCACTTATTTTGAAGTCCTCCTTCATTTGAGTCTTTACCTGTTTGATTCCTTCAAGATCATTGCCTGTGATAATAATATCATCTTCATACACACATAAATAGATCACTTTAGATCCATTCCTCTTTATGAACAAAGAGGTATCGACCTTGCTAGCTTTGAATCCTTGGTCTTGCAAATAAGTCACCAATCTAAAATTCCAAGCTCTTGGAGCTTGCCTCAATCCATACGAGAATTTCTTTAATTTGCATACATAGTTAGGATGATGTACATCATCATATCCAAGAGGTTGTGCCATATACACTTCCTCTGAAATCCATCCATTCAAGAAAGCATTCTTTACATCAAGTTGATAGAGCTTCCAATTTCTAGATGTAGCAAGACTAATGAGAACCCTAATTGTAGGCATTTTCGCAACAGGAGAGGAAGTCTCCTCATAATCAATACCATGGGTTTGAGCAAACCCTTTAGCAACTAACCTTGCTTTGTGTCTATTTATACTTCCATCTGGATTCCTCTTGATTTTGCATATCCATCGAGATCCAATTACCTTCATAGATGGATTATTAGGTACAAGCTCCTAAGTGTCATTCTCCTTCAAGGCTTCCATTTCTTCATCCATTGCATCTCTCCAAGCTTTCTTGCTTTGTGCTTCTTCGAATGTGGTAGGTTCTTCATTGGTTGAATCCTTTGCAATGTAGATTGAGTGCTTGGTGACCAAAGAAGTATCATAATCAAACCTCTCTGGTTTCTTCTTCTCCCTTGAAGACCTTCTAAATGGTTGATGTGAGCTCTCGGGTCCATATGTAGCATCTTGCATCTTTGCTTTACCTTTGCTCTTCCATAGCTTTAGTCTTTCCAAGTCTTCTAGTTCAAGCTCCGAATCACTTTCTTCCATTTGCTTTGGCTCCTTTGGTTGAAGTGATGGAAAATCTTCATCCAAGTCATAAGGCAACTTCACTTTCTTGTCACCATCAAACCATGATTTGTTTTCATCAAAAATTACATCTCTACTCACAGAAAATCCTTTATTGGTTGGATTGTACAATCTATATCCTTTTTGGTTTTGATCATAACCAATAAATATGCACTTCTCTGCCTTGGGATCCGATCTCCCTCTTACTTGAGAAGGAATGTGAGCATAGGCTAAACATCCAAAGATTTTACAATGCTCTAGACTAGGTCTTCTTCCATTCCACAATTCATATGGAGTGGTTCCATCTAGTCACCTAGATGGAATTCTATCTATGAGATATGTGGCTGTAGACACAGTCTCTGCCCATAGGTAGTTTGGAAATCCCTTTTCATTGAGCATGGACCTTGCAGCTTCAATAATAGCTCTGTTTTTCCTCTCTGCTACACCATTGAGTTCGGGTGTATACCTTGTAGTGACTTCCCTTTTAATGCCTCTTTCATGCAAGAAGGCATCAAGTTCAGAAGAGAAGTATTCTCCTCCACCATTTGATCTGAGTCTTTTCAAAGTCCTACCTATTTGGTTTTCAACAAGAGCAATATACTTCTTAAAGCAATTAAACACTTCGTCCTTGTGCTTCATGAAAAATAGAATGGTCCACCTACTACAATCATCTATGAAAGACACGTAATATCTTGAGAATGATATAGATGGATCCTTACTTGGACCCCACACATCCGTGTGCACTAGATCCAAAGGATTTTGATACAAATATCCCTTCTTATTGAAAGGTTGTCTATGAGCCTTGCCGAGTTGACAAGCTTCACACTTATAAATCATGTGTTTCCATGTGATGTTAGGCAAACAAAGTACACTTTGGTCCTTGCAAATTTGTTTGAGCGTCCTCTCACCAATGTGAGCAAGCCTTTTGTGCCATATCTCCAACTCTGTGAGAGTTTGAGATCCATAGCTAAAAAAAGCTATGTTCTTTGTATCTTCCACTTCAAAGGTGAAAAGCCTTCCTATCTTTTCTCCTTTGGAAATCCTTCTAAAGCCTTGCCTTGGGTCTTCAACATATGCTCCAAATCTGTTGAATCTAACCTGCAATCCTTTTTCAACAATCTGTCCAACACTTATTAAATTTTTGGTAATTGTAGGGATGTACAAGATTTTTCTTAAGAGGTTCATATTCCCATCTGATGTCTTCACATTACCTATCTTCTCCACTGAGTGCTTTGTGTCATCTCCTATCTGCACTTCATGCTTGTTATGAGGATCTTTCAAATCAAAAAGTAAAGCCACATTTCTTGCTACATGGTTTGAGCATCCCAAATCAATGTAAAATATGTGATCATCATCCTTACCCTTCTTCACTTATAGATTCATAATCAATAATGAATCTTCTTGAATTTGGTCCTCTGCATAGTTATTGTAATCTCTTCTTCCTCTATGGCCACTTTGATAGTTGTTGTTGTTGTAATTGTTGTTGTGGTAGTTGTTGTCGTAACCTCCATTGTATCTGCCTCTATTTGATCCATAGCCACCTCTATTGAATCCTCTTCCTCTTGAGTTCCTCGGGAGCTTGAAACATTCTTCAGTAGTATGATTAGATAAGCCACATGTATTGCAAGGTTGAGATGATTGGAAATCTCCCCCTGCCTTGCTTTCCACCTTTGCCTCTTCCTCTATCTCTTCCTCTACCTGCAAAGTTTGCTTGGAAAGAGCTACCTTCATCTTCATTCTTCCTATTCTTTGACTTGTCCTTGACCTTAGCTTTATCAAAATATAAGGTAGAAGTTTGATTACCTCTTGAGGACTCACCACCTTTTCTAATCTTTGCTTCATGAGTGAAGACTTGGCCCATGAGTGTGTTGAGGTCGGGTACATGCATATCCATGTACAAATCCATGGCTGTTGTGAATGACTCCCACTTGTCATTTGCTTTGATTCCATTTAGGATTTGTCTAATGATTTGCTCCTCTTTAATAACCTCTCCAATGCTTCCAAGTTGGTCGGAAATCTCCTTCATCTTTGTGACATAATCAGTCACACTTTGCTTTGGGCTTTTCTTCATTGTTGTGAACTCCATCAACAATTGATTCTTCCTTGCTCGAGTGTTGGAAGAGAAGAAAGAAGCAAGTGCATTCCAGGTCTCTCTTGATGTCTTGCATCCCTTGACATGAGGTAAAAGAAAATCAGAGACTGATTTTAGAATATAGGACCTTGCAAGTGCATCCTTCGAACACCAATTTGAATGTCCTTCCACTTCTTCATGTGATGGTTGCCCTTTGTTCCTCATGGATGGCATTGCTTCATCTCCAGATATGAATCCATATAGTTTCCTTCCTTGAAGGTAAGCCTCCATCCTTAGAGACCATGCTTGGTAGTTTTTTTGATCCAATTTGTCAATTGTTGATGGAAATCCATCTCCCATGTTGCTTGACTATGCTCTGATACCACTGTGAAGAGAGATGGTGGATGCAATCCAAAGATGAGTTGGTGCTCCTACAACCGGCTTCACACAAGCCAAATGGGACTTTAGAGTTGATTAGTAGGCCCTTTGAACTTCCTAAATCCACAAAAATATCATCCAAGTACTTTGGAACATGTATCTCAAAAGTTTCAGTCAAGACAGACTAGTTGCAAAATGACTAGCTCCTAAAACTTGCTATTTTTGAACATACACCTACTGGAAAAATGAACAGTGCTCTCAACTTGGTAGGACTTAGATAAATTCCTTTTGGGCATATCAAATAGACTTAGCAAGCTTCCCAATCCAAGTTAAAACACTTCAAATGATTAACTGAGCAGTGAGAAAAGTGTTTTGCAAAGTATAGAACATGCCCACCATTCTCGGGGCTCTACAGAGGTAGACCAGTGAGTAGTAAAATGGAGATTTCACCCAGAATACAAATGGAATGACCATGAAAAGTTATATGCACACACTTGACAGCACGCACAATCAAATGCATTTTAAAACACTGAAAAAGACTGAGTATAGCTCGAGATATGAGCTTATGAAGTTACTACTTTGAGTGAGTATAACAAAGAACAAAACAGAGAAGTAGAGAATGACGAATGTATAAATTCACATATGATTACAAGGACATTGGCAATGAATATTTGCACAATGGGAGTAGAATGATAGAGCTTTGGAGTAAGCTTATCAATCTCTACAAAATGACATGAAGTGGCCACGTACAAGGCTTGCTAATTGCCTCTTCCTTCTTGCTCTTTTTATAGCTATTCTTGGAGGGCGTTTTGAATTCCAATTTGAATGGATCCACCTAAAAGTGATCCCCAAAGTTAGGAAATATTCCCTCAGCTCACTAATTCGTGGTTTTTGGTAGTTAGAGCCACGAGTTTTCATTTTACATCATGGATAAGGTAAGCCATTCTTTTTATTTTTTTTTTTCTCACAATTACAAGAGATAAAATGCACTCTTTTACAAGAGGTGTTCATATGATTACACATATGAACATAAATCAAATAATATCAAGCATGTAGGCTTGGATAAAATGCACCAACAACCTTCATATGGTAGCTGTGTAGAGAAAGGTATGCAGCTGGAATACCTATGTGCATTCTAGCACACTATTCAGGGCCCTTCTAATATCCATTGGTGAGAGAATGACCATCATATGCTTCTATACCATTTACTGGTCATCTACACAATTTTCCACATTCAAATCAATTCTACATATAGAGATATGTGCATGGGAGTTTGTGTCTCTTCACCTACTCTTGCATCTTCTCTCACCTCTTGACTTTCCACTTTTTGTCCTTTGTCCTTCCATTGCCTTGGGTAACTTTTGGTGCTCCAAATCACTCCATATGGATAAGTTCATTCATTTTTTTTATTGTTTCATCTTTCTAATCATAATTTGGCTTTTATCCAAGCCATAAATACATTTGCACCTTTTATTTTAACACTCTCCTTTAAGGTTAGGAGTGTAGGCTTTATATTTTGAATACGTGGCTTACTTTTGAGCTCACATGAAATACATAAATGATGAAGAGGTAAATAATGAGAGGTGAGTATGTGTCAAGCCTCACAAGTGGATCTTGCACAAGTTCCATAACTTTCAATAGTGGATATCTTTGATCTTCAAAACCTTTGGGCTGCTCCATGAAAACAATCTCCTCTAGGTCACCATTTAAGAAAGCATTCTTCACATCTAGTTAGTTGATCCTCTAGCTCTTTGAGGATGCAATTGCAATGAGAGTTTTTACCATAGTCATCCTTGCTACAAGGTTGAACGTCTCGTCAAAGTCAATACCATAGGTTTGTGCAAAAACCTTGGCAACGAGCCTTGCTTTATACCTAGATATGCTGCCATCTGAATTTATCTTCACCTTGTATACCCATTTGTTGCTGATAACCTTCATGTACTTGGTTTTATGCACCAATGACCAACTATGGTTCTCCTCAAGTGCTTTTATCTCTTCATTCTTGGCTTGGCTCCATTCTACATACTTGCATGCATACTCAAAAGAACTAGGCTCTTCACATGCAACTACTTCACTCATATGTGCATGGTGTTTAACAATGAAAGAGTAATAAGTTAATCACTGACCTGAATATCTTTCTCTTGTTGATAATGTTCTCTCTTGAGGGGCTAGAATGAATCTTTTTCTTCTTTATTTTGATGTCTTTACACATCGGGTTCCTATTTTTTTAAACTCTCCTTCATTGCTTCTATCCATCTCTACCACAAGATTGTGCCCATCATCCTTTGCTTCCATGTCTTTGCTTCTTGTAGAAACTTCCTTCAGTAGGCTTTCTTCTCAATATCCCCTTCCATGGAGATGTGTGGCTGCCCTATGATGTTGTTCTTGAAGTTGAAGGACCAGAAATTTCCACACTTTCTTGGTCTTCTACACGTCTCCTCTCGGCATCATGTATGTCTTCAACCTACAATGAATCTTTCACACTACATCATGACAACAATTAATCAAAGATAACATATCTAGATACCTTCAACTCTTTGGTTTTAGGATCATAGCATCAAAAACCCTTTCTCTCACTTGAATACCCAATAAAAATGCACAGTTCAACTTTTGCTTTAAGTTTATGCCTCAATTCGTAAGGCATGTGCAAATAACATACACAACCAAAAATCTTGAGGTGAGATAGATTTGGTTTCTTACCGTACCATGATTCATATGGACTTAAAGCTTGTACACCTAAAATTGGGCAGCTATTAATGATGTAGAGGGCTATACTTGCTAGGTCTGCCCAATAACAGTTGGGCACATTAATCTCCTTGAGCATCGATCTTGCCACTTCAGCTATGTGTCTATTCTCCCTCTCTACAATCCCATTTCGTAGAGGTGTATACCTGCATGTATATTGACTTCTGATGCCATTATGACTTAGAAATTCAAGAAACTCCTTGGCAAAGTATTCTCCCGCTCCATCAAATCTAAGGATCTTTATGTGCCTAAACATTTCCTTTTCAACAAGTGCTTTGAAAACTTTAAAGTGACTAAAAACTTCAGCTTTTGATTTCATACAATACAACCATGTCATCCTTGAATGATGTCGAATGAAAATATGCTCCTTTGTGTATTCTTCTTGAATGGAACCCTTGCTTGCTTCCCGAATTGATATGCTTCACACAAGTGTTGCATGCTTTGAGATTGGAAATTTGGAAGACCATTCACCACTCTTCTCCTTTGATTATCCTTCAACTTTTGAAGGTTTATGTGACCAATCCTCTTTTGCCACAAATCCACTTGAGCTATTTGCTTGCTTCCAACCATCAAATAGACTATATGTGATGAGGGTGGTTTTATATCCATAGTGAAAAATCTTCCTTCCTTCTTTCCTTTAGCTATCAGCTTGTAGCCTTGCTTTGGATCTTCCTCAAAACATCCTTTATTGTTGAACTTGACTACATACCCTCTTTCAACCATTTGTCCAGCTGATACCAAATTCTTTGTGATTGTTGGTATATGTAGCACATCTTTGAGACACTTTGCATTTTGATTTTCATCCAAAGGAACATCACCTATGTGTGTGATCCTATGATCAATGTCATCCCTATTTCTACATGCCCTTGTGTGCTTGGTTCATGCAAATTACAAAACATTTCCCTATTACAACTCATGTGATTTGAATATCCACTATTGATGTACCATGTGGTATCTATGCCTTCTCTCCTACCATTTCTTTGCATCATGGCTAAGAGATTATCATTCTCTGATGTATTTGAAGTATTTGCATAGTTACCTTGATTCTTTTTGTTGCTTGCTTGGTTATCCTTTGAGTAATATTCCCTTGCAAAGTGGCTCAGCTTGCCACAATTGTAGCATTCCTTTGTGTAGTCCCTTCCTTGATATCGACCTCCTCTTCCTCTAGCTCTTCCTCTCCCCTTTGCTCCATAGCTTTGACTTGCACCATCTTGATCATTGCTTATTCCTCCTCTACCTTTTCCTTGTCCATTGTGTCCACCTCTCTTTCCTTTGCCTTTTAACTGCATAAAATACTTGGGCTTCATTGCCCTTTGAATGACCTCCATTGAGGTTCATTTCCTTGGTCATCATGAGTGTGACTAATTTCTCAAAAATTTGGTAATGATTCCCACACGTATACCGAAGTAGTGAATGGCCTCCATTTGTAATCATGCATCAACTCATTCAATGTATGAGCTACCAAATCATCATCATCAATGGAGCTTCCTATTGATCCTAATACATTTACAATCCCTTTTACCTTGAGGATATAATCATTGATGCTGCTATTTCAAGTCTTTCTTGAGTGTTCAACTCATTCTTGAGCTGAATCTTTTGTGCCTTCATGGAGGTGGAGTATAATCTCTCCAAAGGCTTCCACACCTTCTTGGATGAGTCCAAGTCTTGGATATGATCAATCATGCTATTATGAATGTGTTGCAATAGGATGAATATGATCTCCTATCTCTTTAAATCCACTCATTCACTTCCTTTTCCTATACTTGAGTGAATGGCACTTCATATTGAGGCCTAGGCTCAACTCCACTAACTAATCCCCATAGTCCCTTGCCCATGAGGAAATTGCTAACCTGAAATCTCCAAGGTTGGTAGTTTCCTTTCTCCAACTTCTCTATTTGGGTAACATACTTAGCTATTTCTTAAGATTCTATGCTTCCTAACCTTCTTTTGATTGTGATGGAATATGAAAACTTCAAAATTATTACCTTCTTATAGCTTTCTCCCTAGATATGTATTGAGGTGCTTACTGCTAGCTTCAAGATCCAGTTCTGAATATTGATGTAGCTTTTTGATCTGCTACAAGTCCTTTTCTAAGAGCTTTGATAACTTCAAATAGTTGTTTTGACGTCCTTCAAGAGTCCCAAATGCTTAAAAAATGCTCTGATACCACTTTAGAGAGATGATTCAACACCCCTATGCAGCTTTGGAAGGTTTTAAGCCCTCACAGACTATTTTCCACAATGAACTCAAGTCACTATTTTGCCTCTAATGCTAAATCTAGATGCACAAAAATTATGAAACTTTCTAAAATAAAAGAAGAATATTGCAGCTATATAGAACACTTTAAAACATTTGATTTGGATACTCAACCTCTACAAGTTAGAATAGCTATCGGTACTATTGTCTACTTATGTGTAGAGGCACACCTTCACTATTTACAACCTCACTCAGAGATCATTTGAAATATAGTCATGAAATTTACATAATCTTGAATAGGCTCTATGAGAAATAAAAGGCAAGCAAGAGCACTTGAAATGAATACCGAAAGACGGAGTTACAACCAAAACAAGATATTGCTAAAAGCTAGCTCACTTCTCAGAGGGATAGTGAGCAATGGCTAACTATAGAGAAGAATAAGCTAACAAAATGACTAACTAAGTAAGGCGGCTATGTGTAGAAACTTTCTTACACTCTATAGTAACTCTAGGAAGAGAGTAGAGGTCATGTTCATGTTTCGGGACTTGGATTCATACATATATATGTTGTCAAAAAGTGCTCCTACAATTTTGCAAGAATCTCTCAATCAGCCTCTTTAACATTTTTAGTAAGCTATGGTTTAGAAAAAGTGGTTGAGGCTTCTTGATAACTAAAATTTGTGATATGAAGCCTCTAAATAATAGATCCACTTATCATCCATGCCTCCGAGACTTTTTCTATAATTTAGGAAAATATTTGGAACACTTGCACTAGAATAAAATTTTTGGTCATATTCAAAGCTTGATTTTTGACAACAGCTAGGTCATGGGCTCAACAACTTAGTGATTGTCCCTACGTGCTGAGTTCAGAGACTAGTGACTCAGAGATGTCATATAGTATGGAGAGGCCAATAGGTAGTTTGAGTGTTGCATACCTAGAAAATCTAGAAGGACCATATAAGACTCAATTGGATTACATCAAGACCAACCAGTCAAGTGCTTGCATCTATGAGGATGGTCTATTGTCCAACTTAAGAATCTAGACTAGCCAATTGGACTTAAACACCTAGTCATCAAGTTTGAAGAAGGCTCATACATTGATAAACAGGGAACCATGTACGTGGTCACGAGCTTATCCAATAAGATAGATGAGTTTGGAATTGTCATTCCCGAGATGGAAATGCGGCCTATAACAAGTTACCCTAGGAGGAGAGCCTAGGATCCCTAGAGGCGAATGAGTCTTAACTAGAGTGATTAATCCCAGAGTGGATCCCCCAAGATAATAAGAGCATAGAGTTATTCTTGAACAGAGAAAAAGAAGAGGCATTCTGGAAATATAAACTTGATGAGCCTAATGAAGTTAGGGCAATCACTATATATGAATTCAAACAAACACCTCAAGAAATAGTTTGACTTGTAGGAAGATGGTTTAGACAATACTTAGAGAGATGACCTATTCCAGAGTTACCTACACTAGCCAGACAAGTTGCTTTATTCCTAGATGGTTTGTTAAGTACCAAATGGAGATCTTATGTGTACTTGAAGGAACCTAGGTTCGTAGAACAATGTGTATGCATGTGCATAGACATTGAGGATAATCTGGGTGATGAATTGGAGGTTTCAAAAATCTATAAAGATTTACTCCAAACCATCTACATCTATTGAGGAACTTGCAGAGAAGGTAGCTCAACGGTTTGTCTCAATGAAACTATGCTACAATTGTGAAGGAGATCACATGGATAATGTTTGGCCAATTATGGAATAGCCTCAAGGGAACTCTAGTGGCCAAAACTGCACAATAGAAAGGAGGCACACTAACCACACTGCACAAGATTACCCATATAACAAGCAAGTGGTTTGGCAACACTACCCTCGACCATACCAACAACAAGGAAGAAATCCAAACTAGGATCCACTACAATAATACCTTAGGCCTTAGAAAACCTACTAGCCATCGTATCAATCTCAACAAAGGCCTCAACTAGTGTTAGTTCAACAACCTCCACCTCTAGCCAATGTGTTGGCAGTAGTCTTGGTACACCAGGACTCACAAGACGTGAAAGTCAAAGAAGGGAGTCAGAGCGAAGGGACAGCACAAGCAAACAGAGCAGTCAAAGAAGATCTGGCAAGTAGGCCAATATTTTTTCAAGGCACTAATGCAGATCAAAGAGATGGACATGCAGGGAGGAAGAGCAAGTAGAGAGCTCGAAGATATGTATGGCAGATCACTAGAAGAAATCCCTACAACAATAGTGATTCTTATCACTAACAATCATTGTAAATATCATTTCACATTTTTGTAGCTCCATTTTGTGCAAGCCAAGGAGTCCTTGAGCTTGAGGAGCCTTAGAAGTAGTTGCGTACCAATTTTCGTATTTTTTAGATCTCGTTTGAGCCCCCAAATAAGCCCTGGAACCTAATTTTTAACTAGGCCGGACACTAGGTCTGGACAGGGCCAAAACTAGTCAAAAACTATAAAAAGAGCTAGAGAGCTCATTTTTGAGGGTAGATTGTAATTGAAACGAACTTGTAAGAGCTATTGAAAGTAATCTAAAGAACTCCATTGATTCTCTCTCTTTGTCTTGCCGTGTGTGCGCGTGTGTGTGTATGTGTGTGCATGCTTGTGTGCTTCTCACTCACGCACTTGTGCCGCCACTTGCTCGAGGTCTTCATACCATCCTCACGTCTTCCCGGATTGACATTAAAGGAGGTGCTACTCATCACTGAGCTACACCAAATTTTGGCGCCATTGCCGGGGAACGAGCTTTGAGGACGAGCGTGTGATGGTAAGACGTAGAGTTGACGCATTGGAGTTGTAGGTATTTTCTTCACTCTCATCGATTTTCTTTTACTTTCTTTACCATCTTCATTTCCATCATCATCATCACCATCTCCCACCTCCATCTCCATCATCGCAAAAATTTTAGTTTTTTGACTATATCCCCATCTCCACCTCATTTCCCTCATTTCACTTGTGAGAGAGAGCGAGAGAGCGAATTTGCATGTGCTGTTTTTGCATGTTTTCTGAGTTGTCTTGCAGGTACAGGCTGCATCATCATCCCCAGCACTCCGCGCAGGTCCATTGAGAGCAACTGAGAGCGTACAAAGCAAGGTTTCTTTGCAAGCTTGAGAACCGGGTTCTTGAGCACCATAAAGCAAGGGATCAACAAGTAAGGTTGGAATATTCTCAACTCCCTCTGTCATTTCCTAGCTCAAGCTAAGAACGACTAGTGATAGGAGTAAGCCAGGGCGACGGTAGGCAGTTATCAAGTGAAGACTACCTAAAAACTCAAGTTCAAGTTAAAAACATAATCTCTGTACTGTCGATAACCTAAAGGAAAAGAACCTAACGTGGAACGATCAACCTAAAGTACGAAGAACATTCAAGTGTTCCTGACGACGTGATATCAGACAAGACCATAAACACAATAATTAACTAAAAAGAATCAAGTGACTGGTACCAATTGATCGGCAACGAGGTTGTACACTGGAAAAAAATTGGGCTAATCAGTTAGGCATATGAACCTTCGATCAGGACGACACCTAGCAAGAGAGAGACAAAGCCTTAGGTCTTCAGAGGCTAGTGTCAATCACACTGCAAGGTCTTGGGCCCAGCAGTTGAGCCACCACTCATACTACCCTAGCTCTGAGACCAGTGAGTCAGAAATGTCTCAAGGCATGGACAGACCTACGGGAAGTTCAGGAGTGCCTTATTTGTACAGGGTAGAAGGCCCTTACAAAACATAGCTGGAATATTTTAGGACCAACCGACTAGGTGCTAGCATCTATGAGGACGGCGTAGGAAGATCCGTGGTCCAGATTAAAAACCCTGACCAATCCATAGGACTAGAGCACCCAGCTGTCAAGTTTGAAAACGGTGCATACCTGGACAAGGAAGGAACTATATATGTAGTCACTAGTCACCCGGATAGAACAGATGACTTTGGGAATGTAATCTCAGAAGCGGACTTAGGTGACCCGGAACAAGGGAACATGGGTGCGGAACCTAGAACCCCTCGAGGTAAATCAGTTCTCACTAGGATTATCACGCCTGAGTGGGTCCCCCAAGACAACAAGAGCATAGAGTTGCTCCTCAATCGAGAAACTGATGAAGCCTTTTGGAGGTATAAATCCAATCAGCCAACTGATATAGGAAATATCATGATCTATGAGTTTAAGGATCCGGATAGCCCAGGTAGAGTGACCTACTTAGATCACACTTCGGAACGGATCTTTGTGGTGACAGAAAATGATAGGCATGCTTACACTTGGAAGGGTGAATATATTTTCCCCCAACCAAGATCAAATGTATCCTATGGTCACCCTGGGGCTGGAGCTTCCCAAGCTCATGGTACGCAAAGAGACAGAAGCAGAGATAGACCAGAAGTAAGTTTTGCCAACCCAGTAGGCAGAGAAAGAACGAGGACGGAGACGAACAGGGTAGAACCTGAGGTGCTAAGAGCTCACAGGAACCAAAGAAACGTGGATGGATTCCCTCTGCCGAGACCTAGAGAGCACACAAGAACTCTGAGACCCACCCAACTAGTTAAGTCCATGAAGAATTACTTTGATGGCACAGGAGATCCTTATGATCATGTGGCGGAGTTCAAACAAGTCTTGAGAACGGAACAAGTGGAGGATCTGTTCACACAGTACAATGCCTTCGGTCTAACCCTTAGGAACACCACACTTACATGGTTTCAGCCATTGGATGAGCGCCAGTTCAGGAGCATAGATCAACTCCTAGAAGCATTTATTATAGAGTTCTCTAAGAGCGGCATAAGACACAATACCTCCTCATTGATTCACAGCTTCAAACAGACCCCCCAAGAGACTGTCAGATTGGCCGGAAGAAGATTTAGACAATATCTTGAAAGGTGCCCTATTTCGGAGCTACCCACACCTGCTAAACAAGTAGCCTTATTCCTTGATGGATTGCTGAGTACGAAATTGAGATCCTATGTGTATCTAAAGGACCCTAGGACCATAGAAGAATGTGTACGCATGTGCATTGACATTGAAGATAACCTAGGAGAAGAGCTAGAGCTTTCCAAAATCTACAAAGATTCAGATAGTGCTTCTAGTCACTCTTCCACGCAATCCACATCGATTGAGGAACTCGCAGAGAAAGTGGCACAAAAACTAGGCGTCTCTAGCAAACAAATTCCGAGGTTTGCTCCTGTGAAAAGGTGCTATACATGCGGTGGTGAGCATATGGCGAATGTCTGCCCTATTATGGCTCAGCCCCAAGTAAATCCGAGTAGCCAGTACTGCACCATAGAACGGAGATACACCAATCACACCGCACAAGATTGCCCATACAACAAGCAGGCAGTTAGGCAACCCTATCCGCAACCCTACCAACAAGGCAGATACCAGAACCAAAATCCACCACCACAATATGCTAGACCCCAACAAACCTACCAACCACAATATCAGGCCCAACAGAGACCCCAACCTGTGCTAGCACAACAACCCCCAAACCCCGCTAACGTGATTCCAGTAAAGTATGCTGTTGCAGAAGAAAACCTGAATAGGGCCATAGTACCAGTAACCCCATTGATCTCAGAAAGTGACCCGAGTGACCATAGCTTTGATTCTACCCATGTCGATAGTCCCCAGGCTTACTACATGCAGTCTCCAGAACATGGTGAGTCCTACTATAGTGAAGAACCGAGTGAACCTAGTTGGGAGTCAGACTACACAAATGTCATGTATGCAAACCCCAACCCTAGGTCTCAACCTAGGCAGGTACGACCACCATTTCCTAGAGGACCATGCTACAGATGTCAGGGAGATCACTTCGTTCGTGATTGCCCCTTACCTCCACCTACACAAACTCAGTCCGTGACAATCCAAGGCTTTTGCCAAGATTGTGGAAAAGAGCATCTCTTACGAGATTGCCCAAAGAACCCCAATAATATGCCAAAAATCACGCCTATCAACGTTATTGGGTTAGTAGTAGATTCCACAGGAAGTGTCACTTCCACTGCTCCCGTACAGGTAGTCACTCGAGCTCAAGCCTTGCAGCAGAATCAAGGAGTAAACCAGGATAAGAACTCAGAGGCTAGTGAAACCGAGAGTATAACAAAGAAAAGGACTAGAGCATGGAAAGATAGTCGGGAAAGAATGAAAAGACAATGGGCTAAAAAGATGAGTGAACTTGAGGAAAGCATAAGAGAAACCAAAGCTAGGATAACTGAAATCACCTCTCAAATCCCCTCTCACACTACCCCGCCGCCACCACTCCCATCTCCATCCGACCCACCACCTTCCCCACCACGTCATACGATTCCACCACCTCCTAGGGTAGGATCAGTGTTAGCTGATCCCACTCCTGAAGACATAGACATGATGCTCAAAGCATATCAGGCCAGAATCCAAGAAGGGCCAAACGTCATGGATCATGACAAGTGCTATCCTAGAGCTGACCTAGAGATAGAAAGAACCAAACTGTGCGCGAAAATGGTCGCATTGGCTCAAACTATGTTTGAAGCCAGTCGCCTTTTCAATTACTCGGGCTCAGCCAAAACGCAATTACACTTGGATGGATTCCTAGAGAAGTTAGAGGAAATAATTGCAAGATCTGCCAAGGAAGAAAAAAATCAAGGAAAAGATAAAGCAAGCAAAAACATGAAGCATTCCCCATCAGAAGTGTATGTGGCCAATTCCACTAAACCAGACACCTTTCCCTCCTTAGAAAGATTAGAGAGGCTAATTGCACAGTCAGAAAAGGAACCTACCCCTCAAAGAAAGGAAAGGGCAAGAGAACGGAAAAGCCAGCCTCTTCAGGAAGCCCACGTGCCTTTCCAAGAAGCTTATCTTCCCCCCCAAAAGTCACAGGAGCCTCCCTCGAAAGCTTACGTACCTCCACAGGTAACCCACATTCCTTCCCAGAGAGCGTATGAGCCTGTTCGGAAAAGTAATAGCATAAGTAATCCTCCCCAAGAAGCTTGTGCTCCAGCCATCTATGGGAACGAGGAGAGAGCCAACGATAGAATAAGCCCTCCTTCCCAGGTTGCTTACGTGCCTAATTCTGCGGAGCCAGACACTTCCTCTTCTATGAATCGGTTTGCACCAGACTTCCTACGAGAGATTCAAGAAGACAAATGGGATAACGAAAGTGAGGTCGCCCCTCCTTTTGAACTTGTGGACGATGCACACGACCAATTCCCTCAAGACATCCCATCTATTTACGGGGAACATGAGAGTGCTCAGTCTCACGAGAGATTGGACTTTGAGTCTAATTCCATACAAGAGTTACCCCACTTCACAGGCCCATGGGAAGCAAAGTCCGCATGTATGAGAGCACCCACAGTCATGGTAAGGAACGACGACTCAGTCACACCAAGGAACACGGAGGTAGTAACGAACACCAAGGTGCAACGCGATCTCACTTTGGAAGAACTGCCTGAGGATAGACCAAATGCGCGGAAATATGCAGCCAGTCGAGTCACTGAAGTTGCAAAACCTCGTTCCCGGGCAGGATCCCATAGGACAGTGCCAGAAATTCCCTTGGATAAGATAGGAGATATGTGTGAGGGTGAAGAAGGGAACACCTATCTTCCCATCACCTACCAGGAGTACACCACCAAGGCAATCTTGGACTCAGGTGCAGGAGTTGCAATTGCCACCACCTCCCTATGGAAGCGTTGGGGCAAGCCAGCACTCAGGCCAACGAGAATGAAATTGCAAATGGCCGATGGTCACATAGAGAGACCCCTAGGATTGCTAGAAGGAATAACTCTCACCACTTGTGGTGTCGAGTTTGAACATACCTTTGCCATATGTGACTTCAGCAAAAATCATGCCTATGAGATGATTTTGGGAAGACCATTTATGCGACAGTTGCAAGTGGTACAGGATTGGGGGACCAATTCCTTGTATCTGCAACACTTGGGTGTTACCACCAAAGTTAATCTCAAGGATTATTCTCATAGAGATGTCCCTCCTATCCAATGGAATCCCATCCATAGAGCCAAAGACGATTCAGAATCGGTGCATTCCATAGGGTCTGGATCCTCATGGATGCATGAAGACACTCACTTATGGATGTGCAAGGTAGCGGTAGAAGAAGAGAAGAGAGAGAAAGCCAGAGAGGTAGGTGCAAAAGAAACCCATAGGCCAATCCAAGACCCAGCCTATGCACCTATAGTTTTTCCAGACGAAGAATTTGAACCTCACGGTTGGGCGGAAATCTTAGCAACCATGGACGTAGCCATCAATGAAGAACAATGGACACCTCACTGTGATGAGGATGGCTATGACATTTCAGTCTTCTCCATAGAGCCAATCATGGGAGAGGCAGTTCTAGAAGAATGTGAACCTAGCCCCGATGCATTTGAGGATGCAAGTGACTCTGATCTAGAGTCAATCATTATGGACCCACCATTTGCATCAGATGAAGAATACTTCCATGAAGTAGAATTTCAACCCCAGAGGCATGGAGAGGTTACAAATGATGTAAGATTAGCAACGCATATGACCCCAAGGGAAGAAGGAAAAAAACGAAAAAAAAGAGAAGTCTCACCAGAAGAGGAAGAATCTTTGTTTGAGGTCCCAGAAAATTTTAAGAAGTATGAGATAGACGACAGGAGAGTCATGATAAGGATGCCTAAACGAGAGGCACAAGTAGGAGAGGCCTATGATAACAAAGAAACCACCAAGAAAGTAGTTGTGGCCATAGAAGAAGGAGAGGAGAGATGCACGTATATAGGCCATGACCTAAGAGAAGAAGAGTACGAATTGATAGCCTTGCTAAGGGAATACAGAGATGTATTCGCTTGGAGTTACAAGGATTTGAAAGGGGTTGACCCGGACATATGCTCGCACACCATCCCCATGACTTCAGACGCCAAACCCTCTAAGCAAAAGCCTTATACATATAACGATAATTACGCTGCTAAGATCAAAGAAGAGATAGATAGACTGGTTGAAGCTGGATTTATCTACGAAATTGAGCACACTGAGTGGGTATCCCCCATCGTAGTGGTGCCCAAGAAGAATGGCAAGCTGCGTGTGTGCATTAACTTGAAGAAGGTTAATGCAGCCACTATTCGAGATAACTATCCGCTTCCCATCACAGAACATCTCTTAGAAAGAGTGGCAGGCAAGGAAGTGTACAGCTTCCTTGATGGATTTTGGGCTACAATCAAGTAGCCATAGCTCCAGAGGATCAGCATAAGACTGCCTTTGCCACAGAATGGGGCATTTTTGCTTTTAGAGTAATGCCATTTGGGCTTACCAATGCACCAGCTACCTTCCAGAGGCTGATGTGCCATGTGTTTAAGGAGTTCCTGAGGAAGAGTTTAGAAGTCTACGTTGATGATCTTTGTGCTCATTCCAACATTAGACAAACCCATATCCCTGAACTCAGACAAATCTTTGACAAATGTAGAGAATATCAAGTCTGCCTGAACCCAGAAAAGTGCGTTTTTATGGTCAGGCAAGGCAAGATTCTAGGACATATAGTGTCAAAAAATGGCATATCTACCGACGAAGAAAAAGTGAGAGCCATAGCAGAGCTACCTAGGCCTAAGAATGTCAAGGAAGTACAAGCTTTCATGGGGCATTGTGGCTATTACCGACGATTTATACACATGTATGCTGTCATTGCAAAGCCCATGTACGGACTTCTGACAAACTTTGAGTGGACGGATGAATGTGAGAATTCCTTCCAAGAGCTTAAACGAAGATTATGTTCAGCACCAATCTTGACCACACCAGATTGGAATAAGCCATTCCATGTTCATGTGGATGCATCCAATTATGCCATTGGATGTGTGCTTGCACAACCTACTGGTGAAGGTAATATGGATCTTCCAATTGCCTACGCCAGTAGACAATTGAATGCGGCTGAACGAAATTACACCACTACGGAGAGAGAAGGATTAGGCATGGTATACGCAGTTAAGAAATTTAGACACTATTTGCTTGCAAATAAGTTTAAATTTTTTACTGATCATCAGGCATTGTTATATCTCGTAAACAAGCCATGCAATACAGGAAGATTAGTGAGATGGTTTCTCTTGCTAATGGAATATGACTTTGAGGTTGTGGTAAGAAAAGGTAGGACTCACTTGAGAGCAGATCATCTCTCTAGGCTCACATCGGGAGAAGCCCCACAAGGAGTGCCAGATGACCTTCCTGATGCTTACTTGTTTAATTTGGAAGTTGTACCGCAGTGGGCTAAGTCATTGGTACCAGTATTGACATACGGGCCTAACCATCCAGTGGTAAACACACGGAATAGAGAGATTGTAAAAGCCCAAAAGTACCACATCATGGCAGGAAGCATGTACAAGCACACAGATCAAGGGATCTTGGCTTGTTGCGTAGAAGAGGATGAGTACGCTAAATGGTTGCAATTAGCACATATAGGTGCATTAGAGCAACACCATTCAAAGCAAAGAACTTTACAGACTCTAAAGAGATTCGGAGTGCATTGGCCCACTATGGAAGCAGATATCCAAAAGTTGTGCAAGGAGTGCCCAATCTGCTGCACTAAACCACCAGTGGAACACGCCACTCTTTATCAAGTATCCATTGTGCCAGATTGGAGTGAACCACTAGTATCATTCCTGAGGACAAACACATTCCCTCCAGACATGACTCTGGCTAGGAAAAGGAGTTTAGAACAAGAAGCCATTCACTCATTGGTGATAATCTATATAAGCGTGGTAAAGATGGTTACCTGAGACTATGTGTCCACAAAAGTGAATATCTGAAGATCTTGGAAACTGCTCACCAAGGTGTGGCAGGAGGACACTTTGGACCAGATCGGGTGATCAAGGCAATTCTATTTGCGGGCTTCTGGTGGCCTACCATTCACATGGATGCACATACCTATGTGAAACGGTGTGATGTCTGTCAAAGGACTCAGTATCCTATACGCAAAGATGAGATGCCACTGAAACCTATGATGGGTGGACGTGCATTCTCTAAGTGGGGAATAGACTTCATAGGTCCTATTAATCCCCCAGCTAAGGGTTCTCATGCGGAATACATCATTGTTGCGACGGATTATCTCACCAAATGGGTAGAGGTAAAGGCTACGACAAAGAACGATGCTCAAACAACTGCCAAATTCTTGTTTGAGAATGTATTCACGAGATATGGACTACCTATAGAGCTTGTAAGTGATAGAGGCACTCATTTCTTGAATGAAGTGATTGAAAATCTACTCCAAGAATTCTTGGTAATACACAAGAAGTCTGCCCCTTATCACCCTCAAGCTAATGGACAAGCTGAGAGCACTAATAAGATTTTATGCAATGTACTGACGAAATTAGTGAACACTAAACGCTCTGATTGGGACAAACAGCTACACCATGCTGTTTGGGCATACCGAGTTGCCTACAAAACGGTACTCCAAGCCACCCCCTTTCAGATGGTATTCGGCCAAAACGCTGTGCTACCCTTGGACTTCTTGATCCCTACATTGAGAGTAGCACAAGAGCACGAATGGACGGGTCATGAGCTCTCCTCTAGGATTTTTGACCTTGAACGATTAGGAGAAACGAGACTGAGAGCCGCAGCAGGAATATATGCAGCCAAGAAGAGACAGAAGGCATACTTTGATGCCCATGTGAAGGATAAAGGCCTGAAAGCAGGAGATCTAGTCCTAGTCTATACACTGAAACAACACGCGAGGAAGCTAGAAAAGAGAGGCTACGGACCTATGGTTATCAATAGGATCTCCACGAGTGGAGCAGTACAATTGGCCACATTAGAGGGTGATGTTCTCCCTAACTATATTAGCGGATGCAGAGTCAAGTTGTATCAGGAACCCCTCACGGAAGAAATGCTCAGCCGACTCAACACTGCTAAGAAACGCAAAGAGGAAGAGAAGCGAATTAGAGAAGAAGCTCAAGCAGAAGCTTTAGAACGCATTAGAAGGATGAAATTACGTAGGCAAGGTAGAGAGCAGCCTAGGACAAATGACTATGCAGATCAAGGATATCATATGGCAATGTGTGCAGTCGCAGGAACCAGCTCTCATAGGATAACTGATCGACGTCCTTTCGTAACCTTAGAGATAGGACAAGGAAAGAGTGCAAGGACCGTAAGAGCCTTGATTGACTCGGGTGCAGCCACTAGTGCTGTTAGAGTGTCTTACTGTCAAGAGCTGCAGTTAACTGTCAATCCTGTGGAAGCATATCTCATAGGATTGGGAGGCGTGGAAACCCCTTGCATGGGCGAGGTGGAACTTCCCCTCTACATTCATGATGAGGCAATGACAGTTAAAGTACTTGTGTGTCAGGATGAGGATCTCACGGAACCTCTTGTCTTGGGTCAAGACTGGATCTATGACCAAGTAGTCAACTTAAACCTAAGAAGTGGACTTCTTCAGGTATGGGTCAATCATAGTCGAGTTACAGTAGAATTAGACAATGGAGCACTCAAGGAACTAGGAAAGGCACAGACTCCTGGTCCTTCCAGGGGTGCACATGAAGTTGACCATGCTGTTCTTGTCCAAAACTATGTGTTGCAGAGGAAGGATATTCGCAAAAAAGGAGTCCAGGATGCAAAGGAATTCCCTTCTTTTCCAAAGGCCAGAAGAAGGCAACAACCCAAGGTGGATCACAGGCCGAAGAAGCAGAGTACTACCTATGTCGGGGATCCAAAGTACCTGCGCAGCAAAATGTCCCAGCAAGTGAAACAAGTGTGGGTGCGGAAAGGCGAACACCCGGTTGCACTCAAGCCAACCACACGAGCAAAGCCTCTTATTAGTAACCAACAACACGACACTAATAAGAAGTCTTTCGGAAATTCTTCTACTAACGTGAAATATATTTGGGTGCCCAAGAAGTCGATGAAGGCTAGCCCACAATCAAGACAAATTTGGGTGCCTAAGGCTTGCTTGATGGCACAAGTAGCTACGCTGAGGCCACAACCTAAACAGCATAACGCAGCTACGCATACTGCCAGTATTCACTCGTTCTCAACGCTCATGAACACACCAAGACCCAAGAGCGTGCATGTAATTAATTGTAAATGGGTCCCAAAAAGGCCTCGTTTTCAAACCACGACACCGAGAAAGCTCTCTAGAGCCTCTCCGAAACCGAAAGCAAAGCCCATTCACTGCATTTGGCAGCCTAGGGCCTGTAATAAACCCCCCGACCCCAATTTGTAAATTCATACCCACTTACTAACTGCAGTAGTCTCCTAGGACAACACAAGCACTAACTACACACACTGTCTTCGTGCACTTACTAACCACTAACTCACCATCTACCTCATGTTAATGTTGTAACGGGGACAACAACGGATTTATTCTGTCCATTACGATGTTAACACTTGGTTCTATATTCTCACAGAACCAACCAGCAAACAGGGCCATGGCAGAAGCAGGTACCAGTTCTCAAGCCGGATCTGGTGCCCAGATTGTGGACATAGAAACACTTCTCCTTGAGCCACGTCTCACCGCAAGGCCGCAAGAACTTCAAGCCGTGCATGTGCTCCCCATTCAGGATCCTCCTCAAGGGCACACTTCTCAAGTAGGTAAGCATGCGCATTGGTTCAGTGATGTCGCTGGACCACTGGGCGATGGAACCTATTTCTGGGAAGCAGAATTGGAATTTAATGGCAAATGGGGTCGATACCACTTTTTCACGCGCGAGTTTGAAAGCTATCAAAACGCCGAAGTCATGAGATCAGTTTGGATCAAAGCGGGTGTGGACAGCTATTTCAGGGTCCACTTACCAAAGCCGGATTTCTTACGATGTTCATATCTGATCAGTACCATCACGCCAAGCAGGGCCAAGGGAGGCAACAGCACCTTTGTGTTGCCATCACTGCTGCCGGGTCATGAGCTTAAAAGATTCAAGTTGACCCTCAATTTGGTAAGAGAAGCATTGGGTATGTATGGCATGCACATCCCAACAGAAAAGGAAACCATGGTTCCAGGTCGAATGAAGCACAAAGATCTTAATAAGTTGAAGGACATGGTAGCGATGACACCTACCATTGCGCTTCACCTGCGAACCATCATGCAACATTTTGCTTTTCCCGCCCAAGAACGATTCACAATGCCTCCGAAGAAAATATGGTTCAGCTTGTATCTAGCAGAGACAGAAAGCCTGCCCATCAATGTGCCACACTGGATCATAGATTAGATCCACCTAGCCCATCAAAGGTGGAACAAGAAGCAGAAAAATGTGCTCCACGGGTGTTGTGCTCTGACCAGAATAATCTATAGATGCTTGGCTTATGACGTGCCTGTTCAGCGGGCACTCGTATGGTCCCGGGCCCAAGAATTCCAGAGAAGACTATCAGATGCAGGTCCCCCATCAAAGAAGATGAGGGGGGGAGTCCAACTACCCTGTGCTCAACCAAGGGGAGCTACCACTACACCAGAAATCACCCCTCCCCAGACACGACGAGTTAGGCCATTCACAATCCGGCTACCAAGACCAAGCACAGAGGGGCCTAATCTGGTGTTTCCCCCCATTCCATCAGATTTGGAATTTCCACAGGGATTTACTCTTGAGGACCTCACGGATGAAGAAATTGCCAGGTTGATCTATGACTCTAATCTCGAAGCTGAAGCAGAGCGAGCTCAGGAACCACAACCCCAAACAACAACATCGGCCCCCACCCAACCACAAGTTGTAGAAGTCGATGTAGATGAACAAGAGGCAGGAGGAGACGAAGAAGAAGCCGACGAAGAACAACATCAAGAATATGACGAACTCTCCGAGTTAGCAAGTGCCCCAGCGTATTCGGCACAAATCAAGAGACTATATCGAACCATGCAACTGGTTCAGGAACAGCATAAGATGTCACTAGAATCGGGCAAGAGACTCATGAACGACTTGCTAGCTGAGGAAGGTGTGGACGAGTTGTTCATTGAGTCCATGAACCTTCATGCCGACGCCGTAGGATTGGATGAGGCCATTCATGAGGCAATGGCCTACATTCACAGGTTTGAGAAAAGGGTTCCCGTTCGTCCCAGGAGGTCCGGGAAGCAAATTCACATCAATGTATCAGCTCCAGGCGAGGCAGCGCAAGTAGAAGAATATCAGGAAGCACCGTTGTCACCACCATCCCCACCTCGCACTACACAATTCACTCCACCACAGGACACTAGCACTACCACGTCCACTACCACTACCATTGTCATGGGCATCCCACTCTCTCCGGGAATCCAATTCGGGGGAGTCACCATGCCCACCTTCACCACCCTGTTCACCGATGTCACATCCACTCCACCCACGATCCCCATCTACACCATCACTCAAACAATTGACACGATGGAAACATCACCTGCCACAGCACCGCTCCCTCCCCCCATGCCACCTTCATCGCCCATACCCCCTCCACCTACCTCTCCACTTGCATCCACATCATTCACATCTCCCATTCCCGCCCCCATTCCCCCTGCATCTTCACCCCTCCCAGCATTATTTAATGTAAATAGCATATTTTTAGCATTAAATCAATGTGTATACCAGCTCCAGAATGAGTACAGAGCTCTGGACAACCGGTATCAACAACTGGCAACGCACCATCAGAACTTACAAAGACAATTTCACATTCTACAAACAGAAAATGCAGAACTGAATCAACGCTACACGACGCTTGAGCAGGCTCACCAAACATTATTGGAGGCACCCCAACCATCGACAGAATCAGGTGTCAAACAACTAGAAGCTTTGCTCGCAGTATACCAAGCCGATAATCTCAAAGTCCGGCGTAACCTGGCACTTCTCAGAAAACACATGGCGGCCGCCCTTGAAGAGAACAAGAGACTGTAGCAGCAAAATGAAGCAAATCTAGAAGCAGCAATGGAAGGCTCTCCCCACGAAATTGATCCAGAGCAGTTTAAAGCTGTGCCCTTAGAGACAATGAAGACCATCTTGGACAGCTATGCAGATCTATTAGAAGCTCATGATGACTTGGAAAGGGAACGTGATGCGCTGCGCAATCAACTCCAAGAGCAACAGACAACACCCAGAGTCACAGAAACGACCACGACTTCAGAGGAAGTCAAGACATTGAAAGAGCAGGTGGCCGAATTACAGGCAAGATTACTCACACACGAAAGGCAGCCCTCTCCAGTTGTTGAGCCAGAACCCGAGGATTTGGTACCCATCGAGGTAGATGAGACGTATGAGGAACCATACGTTCCTATGCCAATGCCAGGTGGTGAGCAAACCGCAGAAGGAATGGATACGTTAGAAATTGAAGTACCTGAGTGGCTCCAAACACTAGAGAAAACAGCATCAACTCATGAAGATTGAGTGGCAGTTCAAATCCAATCTATGGCAAAGATAGAGGACACTATTATTAAATCAGAATACTTCCGTAGCATGTCCCACCATAGATGGATCGGAACCAATGATGATCAATACGTGCCATATTGTATACTCCTGGCGGACTACAATGCAGAAATCCAACAAAGATGTGGCAAACCTCCAACGTTTGCTACACAATTTGGGCCAGATGACATCCCCGAGAGCGCTCAAAAAGGATCCATTCATCAACCCACCTGGAGGATCCGACTCCTCGAAACCTACCCGGAGATGGTTCGCACCTGGACGAATATGCCTCTTTTTATTAAATATAACCCTTGTTATGTTCCTGTATTCCGCAGACGCACATGGCCAGAGTTTACCCTTGCAGTCAAGAATATCAAGGGCTGCGCCAAATGGTTAAACTACGTCTATCTAGCACCCCCTCAAGGACCTCTCACCGTCAATTATATGATTTCCACCATACGGCACTGGAGCATCCGATTAAGGAATACCCTCTAGCCAATGTGATCCCAATAAAGTATGCAACTGCTGAAGAAAATTTGAATAGGGCCTTAGTGCCAGCATCACCATTGATTTCAAAAAGTGATCGGAATAATCATATTTTGGACTTGATTCATATCGATAGTTCATCGGCTTACTGTATGGAGTTAGCAGAGCATAATAAGAATTACCTTTATAAAAACCCTAGTGAACCTACTTGGGAGTCAGAATACTCTAATGTCATGTGTGCAAATCCTACGTCTAGGCTGCAACCAAGATAGATAAGACCCCCAACACTTAGATTACCATGCTATAGATTCCAAGGATATCCCTTCATTCATGACTTCCCTATACTTGCACCTACGGAACCCCAATCAATGATAATTCAAGGTATCCATCTAGATTGTGGGAAGGAGCACCTTTTACAGGACTATCCGAAGAACCCAAACAATGTGTCGAAGATCACTCCTATAGATGTCATTGGGTTAGTAATAGATTCTAATGGAAGTGTGAATTCCACTGCCCTAGTGCAAGTAGTCACTAGAGCTCAAGCATTATAGCAAAGCCAAGGATTAGGTCACGAAAAGAGTTCTAAGGTCAGTGAGATTGAGAGTCCAACTCAGAAAAGGACAAGATCTTGGAAGGATAATCATGAGAGAATGAAAAGGCAATGGTTGAAGAAGATGAGTGAACTTGAGGAAAGCTTAAGGGAAACAAAAGCCAAGTTAATTGAAATCACATCTCAAATGCACTCACAAAATCTACCATCCCCATCCATCCAAAACCTTCCCATCAATTCACCACCACCTAGAGTAAGATTAGTTTTAGAAGATCCCACTCCATGAGGACCTAGACATGATGCTTAAAGCATATCAAGCCAGAATTCAAGAAGGGCCAAATGTGATAGAACATGAAAAATGTTACCCAAGAGTGGACCTAGAAGTTGAAAGAACAAAGCTTTGTGCAAAGATGGTAGAATTGGCTCAAACTATGTTTGAGGCCAATTGTCTCTTCAACACAACCTTAGCCAAAACATAGTTACACTTCAATGAATTATTAGAAAGATTCAAAAAGATGATAGCTAAGTCAAGAAAGCAAGCTACATCACTATAGAACCAATCCTATGTGATTCGGTTATCAAAGAGTGTGAGCCTCATAAGGATGAACTTGAACAAGCAAGTGAATCAGATTTAGAATCAATTATTATGGATCCTTTTGTGTGTGAGAAGAGGAATACCTGTAGATAGTAGAAGCTCACCCCCAAGGACAAGAAAAGCTTATGAACGATGTGAGGTTAACCACATAGGTGACCAATAAGAGTGAAGGCAAGAAAAGAAAGAAGAGAGAAATGTGACCAAAAGAGGAAGAATCTTTATTTGAGGTTCTTGAAAATTTTAAGAAGTATGAGGTAGAGGATAGGAAAGTCATGATCAGAATGCCTTAACGAGAATCACTCATAGGAGTGGCCTATGATAACAAAGAGACAACTAAAAAAGTTATTGTGACCATAGAAGAAGGTGAAGAATGATGCATGTACATAGGACACGGCCTGACTGAAGAAGAGGAAAATGATTTTATTGATTTATTAAGAGAATATAGAGACATGTTTGCATGGAGTTATAAGGATCTAAAAAGAGTAGACCCTGACATATGCTCGCATAGAATCCCCATGACCTCAAAAGGCAAAACCTCTAAACAAAAGCCTTATCCCTATAATGACAATTATGCCACCAAGATCAAGGAAGAGATAGATTGATTGATTGAAGCTAGATTTATCTATGAAATTGAGTGCACTGAATGGGTATCACCCATCATACTGGTGCCCAAAAAGAATGGCAAGTTACATGTATGCATTAACTTGAAGAAGGTTAACACAACCACTATTAGGGATAGTTATCCACTTCTTATGACTGAGCACCTATTAGAAAGAGTAGCAAGCAAGCATAGAACTTCCTTAATGGGTTCTCTAGCTAAAATCAAGTGGCCATTGCCCTAGAAGACCAACATAAAACAACTTTTGTCATAGAATAATGCATATTCGCATTTTGGGTGATGCCATTTGGGTTTACCAATGCAGCTGCTACCTTCCAAAGGCTGATGTGTCATGTATTTAAAGAGTTCTTGCATAACAACTTGGAGGTTTATGTTGATGATCTATGTTCTCATTCCAACATTAGACAAACACATATACCTAAGCTAAGACAAACCTTTGACAAATGTAGAGAATATTAGGTTTTCTTGAACCCAAAAAAGTGTGTTTTTATGGTTAGGCAAGACAAGATTCTAGGGAACATAGTGTCAAAGAATGGAATATCCATGAATCACCTTAGGGTTGACCACCTTTCAAGACTCACTTTAGGAGAGTTCCCTCAAGGAGTATCAGATGAACTTCTTGATGCTTACTTGTTGAACTTGGAAGTAGTGCCTGAATGGGCCAAGAATATAGTTGGTATTCTAACCTTTGGACCCTAGCATCTTGTATTGAAAGCCAAAGATAAAGAAGTAGTGAGGTCTCAAAAATATCACATACTAGTAGGTAGTGTGTATAACCACACTGATCAAGGCTAACTGGCTTACTGTGTGGAAGAAGACGAGTAAGCAAAATGGTCGCAATTAGCACATGTAGGTGCACTACAACAACACCACTCTAAGCATTGAACACTTTAAACATTATGGAAACTAGGAGTGCATTGGCCAACCATGGAAGCATATGTCCATAGGGTATGGAAGGAATGCCCAATCTATGCTGTTAGACCACTAGTGGAACATGCCACTCTATATCAAGTGTCTTTAGTGCCAAACTAGAGCAAACCTTTAGTAGCCTTTTTGAGGATCAAAACATTTCCTCAAGAGATGACATTGGACGAATGAAAGAGCTTAGAACAAGAAGCACTAGACTACGCACTCACTGGAGATAATTTATATCAGCACGAAAGAGATGGATACCTAAGGCTGTGTGTCCATGAGAGTGAATATCTAAATATCTTAGAAATTGCTCACAAAGGTGTGCGAGGAGGACATCTTGGACTAGAGATGGTGATAAAGGCAATATTGTTTGTAGGTCTTTGGTGGACAACCCTTCACATGGATGCACATACCTATGTGAAGTGGTGTGGCATTTGTCAGCGAACTCAATACATGATACAAAAGGATGAGATGCCACTAAAACTCATCATGGGCAGACATGCATTCTCTAAATGGGGAATAGACTTTGTAGGTCCTATTAATCCCCCATCAAAGAGTTCACATTCCGAATACATTATTGTTGCCACTAATGACCTAACTAAGTGGGTAGAGGTGAAAGCCACCAAGAAGAATGATGCGCAAACCAGAACCAAGTTCTTGTTTGAAAATGTGTTTACAAGATATGGTTTACCAATAGAATTGATTTGTGATCGTGGCACTCACTTCTTGAATGAGTTCATCAAATACCTGTTACAAGAATTCATGGTTATTCACAAGAAGCTAGCTCCATATCACCCACAAGCCAATGGTGAAGCCAAAAGCATGAACAAGACACTTTGCATTGTTCTAAATAATAATAAGCACTCTGATTGGGACAAACACCTAAATAATGCTATTTGGGCTTACCAAGCGTCTTATAAATGGTACTCCAAGCCACACCATTTCAAATGGTATTTGACCAAAATGTAGTGTTACCATTAGAATTCTTGATACCCACATTGAAAGTAGCACAAGAGCATCAATGGACAGGTCACCGACTTTGCTCTAGGATTTTTGACTTAGAACACGATTGAGAGCTACTGCAAGGATCTATGTAGGTAAGAAGAGACAAAACACCTATTTTGATATGCACATCAAGGATAAGGGCTTGAAAGTAGGAGACTTAGTCTTGCTGTATACTCTGAAGCAACATGCAAGGAAACTAGAGAAGTGTGGCTAGGGCTAATGATAATTAATAGAATATCAACCAATGGAGCAGTTTAGGTAGCCACCCTTGAGGGTAATGTACTACCAAGCTATATTAGTGAATCTAGAGTGAAATTGTATCAGGAACTTCTCATTAAAGAAATGCTTAGTTGACTCAACACTACAAAGAAATATAAGGAGGAGGAAAAATGAATTTGAGAAGAAGCTCAGGCAGAAACCCTAGAATGCATATGGTGAACGAAATTGAGGAGACAATGTAGAGATCAACCTAATTCAGATGTTCATGAATATTTTAGATATCCCATGGCCATGTGCCAAGCCTCAAGTGCAATTTCCCCTTGAATAATTGACCAACATCCTTTTTTGACCCTAGAGTTAGGACAAGGAAAGAGTGCAAGGATTGTAAGAGCCTTGATTGACTCAGGCACTAGTATAGTTGGACTTTCTTACTGTCAAGAATTTCAATCAAATATCAATCCTATAGAAGCTTATCTTGTAGGATAAGGAGGAGTGGAAACCCCATGTCTAGGTGAGGTGGAGCTTCCCATCTACCTTTAAGATGTTACAATGACAATCAAAGTGCTAGTGTGACAATACGAGGATCTCATTGAACCTCTCATCTTCGGTCAAGACTCAATCTATGACCATGCAGTCAACTTGAACCTAAGAAGTGGAATTATTTAGGTCTGGGTAAATCAACAATGCATCATAGTTGAATTAGCAAATCAAGCACTCAAGGAACTAGGAAAGCCACCCAGACCTAGTCTTTTTAGGAGCACTCATGAAGATAAAGATGTTGTTCTTGTTTAAAGATCTGAAATGCAGAAGCATGTTGATCTCAACAAAAGAGTGGGGGATAAGGTGGAGCTCTCTTCTCTTCCAAAGGCAATCAAACAAAAGCAAGATAAACAACTTTAGAAGCAGGGGATGCAAAAGATTAAATCCCTATTTAAATCATAGTTTACTACAAGAGGACTCAATGAAGGAAGGAAATTTGGAGACACAAGAGTGAAAAACCATCTACCCTCTTATTAGAACCACAAGTATGAACAATGCCAATGAAGCAGTCCAAGGAGACAATAACTCCATATTGTAGGAGTCAGCCTTGGGGTGTCACCTCCATCTGGATACCTAAGCAGTCAAGGAAGGTAGACCCCAATGCTAGATGAATATGGGTGCCTAAGACTTGCTTACACGCTCAACTTGCCACAAGAAATCCTCTACAGTCGAGGTAGTGATCACATGCACTCACTCAAGAGGGTATAAAGCTAAAACATGTCATCACAACACAAGCACTGCATTTGCACTTAGGAGTACTTGGAAATGGGTGCCTAAAAAACCCCAAGCCTAGGTAGAATTACCAAGTAAACCTCTAAACTTCATCTATGCAAAGACACATCATCCCATTAGGAAAATATGGATAATCAAATCTTGCACTAAATCCCCTGACCCAAAATCTATAAATGCCCTTGAACAAAGATAGATGCATTGAAGTTCATTGCACACCCAAAGTATGCATCTAGGAAGTCGACTACACTTCTAACTCCCATGCACATTCACTTGGTGACACTTGACTAACAACTAACTGGCACACATGTCATGTGGTACTGCAAGAGGAACAAGGTTTCATCTTTTCTCTATTGCAATATTAATGTGATCTTCTTGTTCTAGCATATAAGAAATAATGAGTTACCATCACAATAGTGGCTGATACATCAAACACTAGTCTGCAGGCAAGGACTAGTCAACCAATAGTTGCTAAGGAAAACTTTTCTATTGAAGCGCCACTGACCAAGCAACCAATAGAATTCCGTCACCTCCATCAAATACCTATTCAAGATCCATCGATACGACTAACAAAAAAAGTTAGCAGACATTCTCATTGGTTTAATGGGATGCCAGGGCAATCGATACGACTAACAAAAAAAGTTAGCAGACATTCTCATTGGTTTAATGGGATGCTTCATATATGTGGGAATCAAAGTGAGAGTTTGATTATCCTTAGGGAAGATTTTAGTTTTTCTCATGAGAGTTTGAGCAACTCTAAAACACCCCCGAACTCCAAGTCAATTGGCAACACAAAAGGTTGGTAGAGTATTTCAATGTGCCTTTACCAAAACTAGATTTCAAAAGATGCTATTATCTTATATCCACCTTGCAAGCTCGTGGTGTAAGGGATTGACCAAGAACTTTTGTCATTCCTTCTTTGTCATGGAACAACGAACTAAAGAAATTTGAGCTCACTTTGGAATTAGTTAGAGAAGCACTCAACATGTACGGTTCACACATAACTTTGGACAAAGAAACCTTAGTGTCACAGAACATGAAGGACAGGAAGATTGTCAAGCTCAAAGATATGGCTACTCTAACACCTAATGTTTCCATAGCCCTTCATCTCTACATGCAACAATTTGCATTTTGAGGTCAAGAACAATTCACTCAGCCACATAAGAGAATTTGGTTTAGTCTCTGGGTAAAAGCATGTTAATGTGAACACTTTTTAGGAGTACTTATCGCTTTTAAGCCCGCCACTTTTTAGATATTTCAAAAGTGTTTTAAATAGCAAAAAAAATAAATTCATAAAATTTCAATTTGCTAGACATACGATCACTACTCATGTGGCGGCCTGCAGGGTATCATGGCTGGAACATCGATATTAAATGTCATAGGTGGCGAGTCTAATGGAGTCTGTGCCAGTGGATCATGGAAGGTCCACACGACTTTGTCAGTCGCGAGAGAAAGCTACCATCAATGAAGCTATTCCATTAGACGACGAAGGTGAAACACAATCTCTTGGAACGAGTATGAGCAGGTATGGGGTCTAGCATCCATGCATGAACCATTTAGGTGCTTGCATGGCTAGGAGTAATTTCTATGGTTCTAATGTAAGAGCCACAATTTTCGGCAGAGGAGAGGCACCATCCATTAAGAGTCCATCATTGACACGGAAGCACTGGACCAGGTAAGCTCCAAATCTGATATCAATCAGTGTGTCTAATGTTCTGTAATTTAATAGGCTAGTTTTACAGCTAGTTAAATGGCAAGTAGCACCTGGTTCTCCAAGAAGCAAACAGTAGTTGCATTGTCATCAACAGAAGCTGAATTTGTGGCCTTAGCTCTCACGGAAAAAGAAGGCCTTTGGATCCAAACGATCATGCAAGAGCTCTTACCGACGACATAGAAAACAAAATTTGTTGATTTAAAGTTTCATTTTATATGTGACCTTGTAGAGTAGAAAAAACGTCATCTCTCATATGTATCAGCTCATCTAATGTGGGTTGATATGCTTACAAAGCCTGTGGGAGAAGATAAGTTCATCTTCTACAAGAAACATCTTGGAATCATTGAAATCAAGTAACATCTGTGTCACATTCCAGTACTCTAGTTACAGGGGAGTGTTGAAGCAGCTTAACTATGATTACGTGGATGTGCCACGTATGAACCATGTGGCCAAATGCCATATCCCGAAAATAATGGCTTAACAGCCGTGGCTCACTTATGTGCCGGATGATGTAACGATTCACATGTATGTAACTACTATATTGAATCATTAATACATACAGAAGTTGTTGCATGTATCTTTGCATTATCTGTGGGCCTGTGTAGGACCCTTCTTTTTTGCATCCATGAACTAGAAAGATATAGGGACTCTACACTCAATCTTTGGTGCTACGACTAGAGTAACAGCCATGCATTTATGAAACAATTTGCCTTGTTGATGCAAGTGGATATATCCAGCATATCCAAAAGTGTTAGACTACAGCATATTCTGCCAAAAAAAGGAGGATTTCCACACCGTTTACGGCCTGTCTATCGTTGGTGTAGATCCAGGTACTATGTCAAAAAAATCGGTTAGTGAGGCAGATTGGTTGTCTGTCTTCAAGGTAACTCGACTCAAGGGGAAGATGAAAGTTAAATATGTCAGGCAAGACTTCTATGATGCACTGATGATGTTACATCAGAAATTCTACCAGGAGGTACCAACAAACTACAAATTGTATGTACAACTCGCTAGAGCCTTTGCATTTGAAAACTGTACCACTGCTCAAACATCAAAAAATCTATCTATGTACCAAGTGGCATGGGCTATAGCTCAGAAGCTTCTATTGAAAGATGCAAGAAGATGGGTACACAGCAGTCGAAGATGCAAAGGTTTTACAATTGTTTGAACGATGATGCTTCACCACTTTTAGAGCCTTTAGATGCGAACTTGCAAGAACAGAAAGAAGATGTTGAGTTAAATGCTCGACAAGGTACGGCAGTTGCTGCCATAAGGCGAGTGGAGGGTACTACAATTATACATACTTTAGAATTGTTAATTGATAGTGAACATAATAAGTTGGATAGGGTCAAGCTTGATTTGGATCAAGCCAAGCTATCAAAGGCTATTGAGTCTAAGGTGACTTACAACACTTATTGAGATGAGAAAAAAGTTATACTATCAAAGGCTATTGAGTCTAAGGTTACTACAGCAGTCATTGAGATGAGAAAAAAGGTGACTACAGTAGTCATTGAGATGAGACAAAAGTTTATGAATATCCAAAGTAAGAAAGCCTTTCCTAATAGTAATGCTTTTCTTCAATGGTGCCTTGAACATTTCAATGTCTAGATTTGGAGTGCCTATGATCTAGACGAGATCAACAAATGTATTGATACAATCTTCCCGATGTTTAGGAGGAAATTTATGGATATTTTGGGGAGGGATCAGTGTTTTTGGAATTTTTCAATCCATTTCAAGAAACTAGCTCATTTTTGGAACAAGAATGTGGAGTACGAGCCTATCAATACATTGATAATTGATACTACTACTTACAGGTTATTTTACAACATTAGAAGATGTTGTCTAACGTTACCAAAGATGACAATCAGTGAAAGACTTAACTATTTGTCAGGAACTCTTTGTGATCAACTTTGGAAATGGTTAATAGCCCCAAATCATATTGAGTATGCAGATATTATTTCCAAATTAATTCCTCTTGATGAAGAGAGTTTGTCTATATATCATGGAATACGAGACCATAATCAATATTACAGACATAATCGAGATTACAGACATAATTGAGATTACAAACAAAAACACTAAGTAATGCCAACTCTAGGGTGGCTTTGAATGGTTCTATTTCTGAACCCTTCAATCTTTATAGATCTATAAGACAGGGTTGTCCCCTTGCTCCTCCTCTGTTTGATATTTCTCGTGATGCTCTGGGATGGTTAGTCAAAGATAAAATTGAACAAGGAATTATTAGAGGTATTTCTATGCCTGGATGAAAGTTAACGAGGGTTATACCTTAAATCTAGTGTTTGCTTCTAATCTTTGGTTTTTGTCACAAGACTCATTATGGACTAGACGGGTGAATGCTGAAGAAGCTTATCCTTTGCATTTTAAGATGAATAAGTGCAAGAAAAAAGGCTTTAACTCATGGAATAGCCTTATGTCTCGAAAAGATATTGTGGACCCTTTCTTCATTAATGACATTGCTGATTTATCTCTTGGTTGTAAACAGGTGCTTATGGATCACAGGGAGCTGCTCCTGAAAGCCACAGAGAAGTGCAACCACTACAAATATTATGGAGAGCACACATGGAGAGCACAAATATTATGGAACATCTTGGTTGGAAGAAATAAAAGATGCTTTGGAGATGGTAGTAGGAATCAAATTTACAACTGTTGGAAAGAAATGAAGTTTGTTGGACAGGCCTACCTTTCTAGTATCTCTAATGCTCTTGTGCATCAAGCCATGTATTCAAAAATCATATGTAATGTTAGATACCAACAGTGGAGAGTCACTCTCTCTAAGATGTATTATCCCAAGAGGGCTTGGCCCCTACACAGCTGTACAATATTTCCTAAATTTAATTTAATCTCTCTTTTCCATTAAAAAAATAATTTTAAGTCTATGGGTGGATTCAAACTATTCCGATGGAACATAAATGGCATTTCCTTCCAAAATCATGCTTCCACCCAGACATCAATTCATCTGTTTCAGGAGTGCATGTTTTGTTGTGAGGGGGTAACATGACACATTTTTCTTTTTTCCTTTTGAAATGGAGGTTCAGTCTAAGCCTACTCCCCCGGACTTTAATTTTGAAATTGCAACTGTACAAGTGAATAGGCATAGTACCCATGGGACCCCCCGTATCCCACAAAGCAAGGTTAGACGAGTTACATAGTGTCTTGCCATAGCCAAGGACTGAACCCCTGCCCCCGCCTCAAGAGGCAAAGAGACAATCCAACTGAACTGATCCACGCTCTTTTTGTTGAGTAAAAAAAAAAGAATATTAATATAGAAGAGTTACAAACTATGCTAGGGGCAAACCCTCACCAAATACAGATAAGCACTCCACCCTTTTTTTTAAGACAACAAGAAGATTAGATTAATGATGGTATGTGAAAGTGTACATGTTGATGTGTAAAACACCACAAGAAATGAATTAATGTGACACTAGAACACCTCTATGGTCACCATTAACTCATTGCCACTCCAAACTTTGAGAAATGATAGCCGAAACCAAGAACTTTGCTTCTTTAGATTTTTCTAGTCACTAGAACGACATACCTTCAGTATTTTGCTAATTTCTCTTAGTTCGAGTATTATTTCTCCATGAAACCTTATAGGCTGAAACTAGAAGAGTAGAGCTTTCCAACAAGCTATCATATGCATGAAATGGATCTCTAGAACTCAAGTTATGGCCCTCACAAGATGACCCTATATGACCTTCCAAAACTCGAAATCTTGCCTTCTTTAGTAAATTTCGGTGTCCAAAAATAAAAATTCGATGCCTAGCATCGAATTTCAGTCAAGGTCAATGCAGGGCATCGACTTTGAGCTTTTTTAGCCTCTTTTTCTACACCAAAAATAGCTTCTTTTACACACACATGAAGAAGACCACTTGTATGCTAGAAGTCGATGCCGGGCATCGACTTTATGCTGAAACTCGATGCTAGGCATCGAGTTGCTCCACAAACCTCATGTTTTTAAAAGATTCAACAACAGCTAACACACAGAGAATGAAAATAATGACTTATCAGCACAAACTCGATGCCAGGCATCGAATTGCTTGGAAAACTTGAACTTTTGAATTCATCACACAGTAGGCAAGCATGGAGATGATGGAGAGAGTCTCATACACAGAACTTTACTCAGTTCTTTCTCATAGCTATGAAAACTCGAAAGTTTACAAATGCTTTCTCACTCAGAGAAGCCCGACTATACTCAGTCGTATAAAATGAACTCCTTCTCTCTTTCTATCACTCTCTTCCACTCTTCTCTCTCTCCTCTCATGCCGCGTCAGTTGATACAAACTAACTTATATAGATTTTCGTATTCTCGTGATTTTAAAAAACTTATAGAACTAAAGTGAACTAACTTTACAAATATGATACACTTGTGAATTTGTCCCTTCACATAGGCATGGGGTTTTCTTCCTAAGATTTGACCTTCAAATATATGTCCAATTAGTGATTGTTTCTCCAACAGCTCCCCCTCAATCACTAATTGACATTCCCTCTTTCTTCATATCATCTTCTTTTCTTTTACTCCTGCCATGCTTTTGAATCTGCTGGTCTTCACACCATCCAAGCTCTTTGTCATTATGTCTGCTATCTGATCTTTAGTAGAAATGTACTCCACTTCAATCTCCTTCTCCATTACCTTTTCTCTGAGAAAATGATACTGTATCTCTATGTGCTTTGTCCTTGCATGAAAAACTGGATTTGCTGCAAGATAAAGTGAACTCATATTATCTCCATGTATTGTAGGTGTACCTTGATCAATGCCTAAGCTCTTGAACAATGTCTGCATCCATATGACCTCCTTAGCTGCTTCCACAAGTCCTTTGTACTCAGCTTCAGTTGATGATAATGCTACTGTATGTTGTTTCTTTGAACACCAACTTACAAGCTTATCACCAATGTATATCATGTAACCATGAGTTGATCTCCTATCATCTTGATTACCTGCCCTGTCTGAGTCACTGTAGGCTCTCAACTTCAAATATGATGTAAAAGGATAATATAATCCTTCCTTTATAGTTCCTTTGATATATCTGAGAACTCTTTGACCTGCAATCCAATGTGGGTCCTTTGGACAATGCATGAATTGTGAAAAGACTCCCACTGCATAACTAAGATCAGGTCTTGTTAGTGTAGCATAAATCAAACTACCCACAAGAGATTGATACTTCCTCATATCTTTGTATTCTACACCATCATATTTACTGAGCTTGTGATTAACTTCAAGTGGAGTTGAAGCTTCTCTGCAATTTTCCATATCAAACTTCTTCAATAGATTCAGAAGATACCTTTCTTGTGATACATATATGCCATGATCTATATAAGTAACTTCCATTCCAAAAAAGTATGATAACTTTCCTAGGTCACTGATCTTGAATTCTTTTTCAAGTAATCTCTTTACCTCCTTGATTCCTTCATCTGAAGTACCTGTGATTATAATGTCATCTACATAAATACAAATGTAGATTGTACCTTCCTCCGTTCTTTTGATAAGTAGACTTGGGTCTGCTTTTGAACTTTGATATCCAAGTTCATTCAGATACTTCACCAGTCTATAGTTCCATGCTCTTGGAGCTTGCTTCAATCCATACAATGCTCTTCTCAACCTGCAAACAAAATTTGGATACCTGGAATCTATAAATCCTTGAGGTTGTTCCATGTATACCTCATCTGGTATGTATCCATTCAAGAATGCATTCTTTATATCCAATTGAATTAGAGTCCATCCTTTTGAAGCTGCAATAGCAATGATTGTCCTTATAGTTGACATCTTAGCTACGGGACTGAATGTCTCATCATAATCTATGCCATAGGTCTGGGCATAGCCTTTCACCACCAATCTAGCTTTGTATCTGGCTATACTTCCATCTGCAAGCTTCTTCACTTTATAAACCCATTTATTTCCAATAACTTTCTTACCATTTGGTTTAGGAACAAGTTCCCATGTCTTGTTCTCCTCCAGTGCATTAAACTCTTCCTTCATTGCTTCTTACCTTTAGCTTCATCATAGTTCTGAGGTTCTTCATCATCTTTCACCATATATGCATAGTTCTTCTCAGTTATGTAAGAAGTATCATAAGAATACCTTTCTGGTTGTCTTCTAGTCCTGCTTGACCTTCTTGGTTCACATTCTTCATAAGTGTCTAGATACACTTCTTCATCAAATATAGGAGCTTCTTCATTTCTTCTTGTTAATCCACTTCTGGATGTACTTGCTTGCATATAGTCTTCATCTCTATTTACCTGCACAATTGATTTTCCTTTCTCACATATTCTTACCTGTTCTTCAAATTCTTCAGCTGTGTGACTTTGATCTGCATACCAACCTTTTTGTTCATCAAATGTAACATCTCTAGAAACAAGAAATTGTTTTGTTAGAGGATTCCACAACCTGTAACCCATCTGCTTTTCATCATAACCAATGAACACATATTTTTCTGCCTTTGGTTCAAGTTTATGCCTAAGCTGTGATGGCACATAAGCATATGCAATTGATCCAAACACTCTACAATGATCTAGTGTTGGTTTCTTACCCCACCAAGCTTCATATGGAGTCATTCCATTCAGAGCTGCACATGGTAATCTATTCACAAGACATGTGGCTGTATTTACAGCCTCAGCCCAAAGATAATTTGGACAGTTCTTCTCCTTTAGCATAGCTATAGCAAACTCAACCAAAGTCCTGTTCCTTCTTTCTGCTACACCATTTTGTTGTGGTGTATACCTGCAGGTTATTTCTCTCTCAATACGTAAAGATAATCATTGTACTCTTGGGAAAAGTATTCTCCCCCTCCATCAGACCTCAGTCTTTTAAGCTTTTGACCTGTGACTCTCTCTGCATATGCATGAAAATGCTTGAAAGCTCCAAACACTTCTGATCTTTCCTTCGAAACATATAATGTTATCCATCTTGTAGCATCATCAATGAAAAGAACATAATACCTTGAGCCACTGATAGATCCTTCTTTTGTTGGTCCCCATACATCTGTATGAATGAGCTCAAGTACTCCATCATGTTTGAATCCTTTCTTTTGAAATGACCTGTGTGCTTGACCCATTTGACATGCTTCACATTTATAAACCATATGTTGACTTTGCACATTTGGTAATCCTAGTACAGACTGATTAGCAACCATAGCTTTAATTCCTCTTTCATTGAAATGACCTAATCTCTTATGCCAGAGATCAAGTTTTGTAATCACTGCTTCACCATGTGTGAGCAAAGCTTGACCAATGTTCCCTTGTACTCTTAAAGTAAAGAGTCTACCTTCTTTCTTACCACAAACAATCTGATTATATCCATTCTCTGGATCTTCAACAAATACTCCTTCATTTGTAAACTTGACTTGAAAACCTTTTTCAACTATCTGTCCCACACTAATCAAGTTTTTAGGTATTGTAGGAACATACAAAACATTGGTTAGCAAATCTGCTCCACTCTTGCATTTCACTTTTCCAATTGAATGTACACTATGTCTTGTATTATCACCAATTTGAACTGTGTGACTAGAAATGCCTTTTTCCAATTCTGACATCAATTTTATGTTTCCTGACAAATGATTAGAACATCCAGAGTCAATGTAAAATACCTTTAGATCTTCTTTATCTGATGTGTTGATTGAGTTCATCATCAATGATGTATGACTTTCATTCTGTGTGTCATTTGCATAGTTGTAGTAGGTGGTGTTGTAGGATTGATTCTGTCCCCAACTTCTTCCTCCACCTCTACCATAGCCTCCTCTTTGACTTTGTCTACCTCTTTGGAAATTACTTTGATATCTTCCACCTCGACCTTTGCTATTGTTGTTTGATTCTGGTTTGATCCTTGTTGGTTGTGCCAACAGTCATGAGCCAAATGATTACTCAATCCACAGATCCAGCAAGCCTTTTTGTTGTTATTTTGATTACCTCTTCCTCTTCCAAAGCCTCTTGCTCTTCCTCTGCCAGTGCCTTTACCTCTTGCATAATAAACTTGAGAACTCGACTCCCTTCAAGTCTTGCTCATATGTGAGCATCAAACCAAGCAACTCGTTCAAATCTGGAACATAATGATTTAATGAAAGTTCCGTTGATAAGAAAAAAGGTTTCCACCTTTCATCCCCTCTCAAACCTGCAAGTAGCTGAGCAATCAATCTGTGATCTTCAACATCTTCATCTATGGATCCAAGACTATCTGCAAGATCCTTCATCTTAGTGACATAATCACTAATGGTTTGACTTGGCTTCTTCTTGAATGTTGTAAAATCTGACCATAGACTTGCTTTCCGTGCTTTAGTAGTACTTTGGAAATGATACTCCAATGCATTCCATATATCTTCAGATGATTCCAATCCTATGATGTGTGGTAGCAAATGATCAGAGATTGTATTGTAGGTGTATGCTTTTGCACTTGCATCCTTCTTCTGCCAATGCTTTAAAACATCAAGTTCCTCTTTCTTTGGTCGGCTTTCATCTTCAAATACTGGTTTCTCTTCTTCACCTGTTACATATACCATGAGATCCTTACTCATAAGTAAGGCTTCCATTCTCATTACCCATGTGGGGTAATTATCTCTGTCTAGTTTGTCAATGGAGATATGATCTGCCATAGTTCTTTCCTTCTGCTGCAGCCTGTGAGCTTAAAGGATAAAGGATAATACCTTTTGAAGTTCTTTGTGTATGAGGATACTTTTGAAGTAACCTTTTGATGTCTTGTGTCTTCAAATGCTTCACCTTTCAAACTTTAATGGAAAACTTTACAAAACTTCTCGTACCTTTGTCGTCTTCTGCTCTCGAGAATCTTTCTACTCTGATACCACTTGTTGATGTGTAAAACACCACAAGAAATGAATTAATGTGACACTAGAACACCTCTATGGTCACCATTAACTCATTGCCACTCCAAACTTTGAGAAATGATAGCCAAAACCAAGAACTTTGCTTCTTCAGATTTTTCTAGTCACTAAAATGACATACCTTCAGTATTTTGCTAATTTCTCTTAGCTCAAGTATCATTTCTACATGAAAATTTATAGGCTGAAATTAAAAGAGTAGAGCTTTCCAACAAGCTATCATACGCATGAAACAGATCTGTAGAACTCAAGTTATGGACCTCACAAGATGACCCTATATGACCTTCCAAAACTGGAAATCTTGCCTTCTTTAGTAAATTTCGATGTCCAAAAATAAAAATTCGATGCCTAGCATCGAATTTCAGTCAAGGTCAATGCCGGGCATCGACTTTGAGCTTTTTTAGCCTCTTTTTCTGCACCAGAAATAGCTTCTTTTACACACACATGAAGAAGACCACTTGTATGCTAGAAGTCGATGCCGGGCATCGACTTTATGCTGAAACTCGATGCCAAGCATCGAGTTGCTCCACAAACCTCATGTTTTTAAAAGATTCAACAACAGCTAACACAGAGAGAATGAAAATAATGACTTATCAGCACAAACTCGATGCCAGGCATCGAATTGCTTGGAAAACTTGAACTTTTGAATTCATCACACAGTAGGCAAGCATGGAGATGATGGAGAGAGTCTCATACACAGAACTTTACTCAGTTCTTTCTCATAGCTATGAAAACTCAGAAGTTTTACAGATGCTTTCTCACTCAGAGAAGCCCGACTATACTCAGTCGTATAAAATGAACTCCTTCTCTCTTTCTATCACTCTCTTCCACTTCTTCTCTCTCTCCTCTCACGCCGCGTTAGTTGATACAAACTAACTTATATAGATTTTCATATTCTCGTGACTTTAAAAAACTTCTAGAACTAAAGTGAACTAACTTTACAAATATGATACACTTGTGAATTTGTCCCTTCACATAGGCATGGGGTTTTCTTCCTAAGATTTGACCTTCAAATATATGTCCAATTAGTGATTGTTTCTCCAACAGTACAGAGGGCAGGATCCCACACAAGGGTCCCATAAATACTCAGCAAATACTGTTGGAGCAGGGGACATACATCTGGGTAGGATACAAGACAGAGAGATACAAAGGTTCCTGATACACAAGCTCATGTACATGAGAAAATCATGTCAAATCTAGAACTAGAGTACAACTTAAGTAATGAATCCATTATAGCAATCCTGAATGACCCCACCATTGACAGTGAGGTCATTCGAGCTAGAGTATCCCTTCTTGCAACATTTGTGCTCGTTGATTCCCATTTTGCAATTGTTCCACAGAGATAGCCATCCAATTTAGATGCTTTCCTAAAGAAAAAAGTCAGAACGAGTAAAGTACTTCTCATTAGGGAAACATGTCTTTTTAACCTCCATCCAAGCCTTCCATAATCTACAACAAAGGGAACTGCCTACAACAACAAAAGAGTGAGGAGACAAAATAATATCCCATAAAGAATGATCTTGCCAGGATTTATAGTTTTCTATATAAAAATGTTTAGTGTTTCTTTTTATGAGGTTAGCCCATATGTTAGAAGAATCCAGAGATCTAGCTATCCGTTTAGCAGCTTTATTAGGGAGGTAGAAAATTTTCCACTTGATTGAACTTCTCAACACAGAAATGGTTACTGAAGAAACTAGTTTATAATTATCTAGTCAAATTGTGTACTACATAGTGCCAAAAAAAAACTTGTCCAACATCACATGGTTATTACAAATTCGAGGGCATACTATTATAAACGGGCTCATACACATCACCATTTATGGTAAACATGTCTGTACAATCATGGATTGGTGACATGGGTATTTTAATGCATCTGACAAGATGGGAATACATATAAGCTGGTGGTCTTGTTTCTAATAGCCTGTATACATTTTCTTCTAGTCTCTCATAAAATAAACCCACCACATAATATGTTCTTGAAGCTATCAGGTTGTTCCACGCATCCAATACATTCTTCAAACTGAATTGTTTTCCTTGTGTGCACTTTAATAAATAGAAATCTGCACCTTCATCATTGTCCTCTTGTGCATTGACTGCAAAGTTGTCATCCACTGCCAATGCATCTGATAGGTAGTTTCCATCACCTTCAAATGTAAAATTGGAAAAGGATGAGCCTTCTGCTTCATCTGACTCACTGATAGGAGTCAAAGTATGGCAGGTCCAATTTTGAACGTGGCATTTGTTGATGCATCTTTTCCACTGAGCATGGATACAATGAAAGCAATAACATGTTAGTTCTCTGACACCAATGCAATGTCCACCTAACCTTGAATAGCCATGAATTGAATGCAAGGATTGAACTTGAGATATCCCCTCACAATCCAAAGCCTTCTCCCGGTTCACTTTGTCAATCTTCACTTCCCAAAAGACCCATGTGACATCTCTCCCTTTTGACTCTGACAAATTTCCCCTAAGAAATTTCACAACATCTGCGGCACACTTCAACATTGCACCTTTAGGTTTAAGTTGTTCATGGGTTAGCACCCTTTTCACAACTGCACATGCACCGTCATGTTCTCCCTTTCCGTGCCCTAACTCAAAGAAGTTCCATATCATAGTCATGCCTATTAGCCCTGGATATCTTCCTACAAAGTAAAATGGACGTTTAGCTTTAAATTGAGAAGTTGCACCATCTGACCATACCCAATGTTGGCTTAATTCAAGATTTAGCTCTCTCAAACATTGCCAATGTAATTGGAAACAATGTTGAACAAAAAACGTGTCATGCTTCTTGTCATCAGTTATGAAGAAGTGGATTACCTATTTAGAAATACCCTCCAAACAAAAATATGTGATATGCACAGAAATAGTTACCTGTACTGACCGCCAATGCATAGATTGTATTTCATTTTGCTCGCGGAATGTATATTTTTCTGCAAAATCAACCACTGAAGCCACAACATTTCCTGGGAATTCAGAGACACACATTTTAAACTGATTTGGTTGCCATAAATAAATGAAATTGTGCTTGATAAATTTCTTTAGAGTTTTCTCAAATAATCTTGTTGGAACTTTAGGACTCATCTCCCTCTTTATCAATTCTTTCCTTTTATGAACTTGTCCTTCATACACTGACTCAAAATCTTCAAAGATATTTATATGAATATGATATTCCTCAATGCTAGTCTCTCTCGGACACCACATAAAATGTCCTACTCCGCAATCAGAGCACTCACCCATCACACATTTGTACTGGTGGAATGTGGTATCATTTTGATGTGGACATAGAATACTCTCTATAATGCTGCTAATCGATCGAAATGTAGTTGCTGAAGCATTGCACCTTGATGTCTCCCCCACTTGACAAATAGAACAATCACATTTACAAAGACAGCTATGTATGACCGGGCTTGATTGATGTAGGAGATTGATTGCATCCTTAAGGTATGACATTTGAACGTGATAAATACAGCAACATGTGAATCTGTCTCTCAATCTCTTAACAAAATATGGCTTCAATGATTTGAACTTTGGAAGCTATTTATCATTGGATGCAATTGTTTGAAGTGTATAAATAGCTCCATCTACATTACACAAACAAGTGGTTATTAGTAATCATTAATTAGCTAGTTATCAATTTGCTATTACTAAGTAGTTCATGGTTAGTTGCTACAAGGTGTTAGATTGTTACTAGTTAGTTCTCAGTAAGTAGCTATTACTAATTAGCTTGTTAGTAATTAGCTATTATTAAGTACGTGGTTCTTGGTTAGCTATTTGTAATTAGCTATTACTAAGTAGTTGGTTCTTAGTTAGTTCTCAATAATTAGCTATTACTGAGAACAATTAGCTTGTTAGAAATTAGCTATTACTAAGTACCTAGTTTTTGGTTAGTTGTTTCTAATTAGCTATTACTAATTAGCTTGTTACTAATCACATATTACAAAGTAGCTGGATCTTGGTTAGCTGTTTGTAATTAGCTATTACTAATTAGCTTGTTACTAATTAGCTTGTTACCAATTAGCTTATTACTAATTAGCTTGTTACTAGTTAGCTATTACTAATTAGCTATACTAAGTAGCTGGTTCTTGGTTAGCTGCTTGTAATTAGCTATATTGTTACTTATTTGATATTACTACGTAGCTAGATCTTGGTTAGCTATTTGTAATTAGCTATTACTAATTAGCTTGTTACTAATAAGCTTGTTACTAATTAGCTGTTACTAATTAGCTTGTTACTAATTAGCTATACTAAGTAGTTGGTTCTTAGTTAGCTGTTTGTAATTAGCTATTACTAATTAGTTTGTTACTAATTAGCTATTACTAATTAGCTTGTTACTAATTAGCTATTACTTATAAGCTTGTTATTAATTAGCTTGTTACTAATTACCTTGTTACTAATTACCTTGTTACTAATTAGCTTGTTAGTCATTATCTTGTTACTGATCAGCTATTACTAATTAGCTTGTTAGTAATTAGCTATTACTAAGTAGCTTGTTCTTGGTTAGTTGTTTATCATTAGCTATTTCTAATTAGCTTGTTAATTATTAGCTTGTTACTAATTAGATTTTTACTAACTAGCTTGTTACTCATTAGCTTGTTACTAATTAGCAATTACTAATTATATTGTTACTAATTAGCTATTACTAATTAGCTTGTTACTAATTTGCTATTACTAATTAGCTTGTTAGTAATTAGCTATTACTAAGTAGCTTGTTCTTGGTTAGTTGCTTGTAGTTAGCTATTACTAATTAGCTTGTTACTAATTAGCTATTACTAATTAGCTTGTTACTAATTAGCTTATTACTAACTAGCTTGTTACTAATTAGCTATTACTAATTAGCTTGTTACTAATTAGCTTGTACTAACTAGCTTGTTACTCATTAGCTTGTTACTAATTAGCTATTGTTGGTGCAAGTCAACCACCAAGTGATGTTTTGGATAAAGACTTGAAGTCAAAGGATGAAGAAAAGACCAACAATTGAAGATTGAAGATAGAGCATGTTTAGGAAATGAAGACTTGTATACATATGTACATTAATTTGTAGTTAGCTCACTGATACCTTTTGTATGTTCGTGAGCTTGTACATGTATTCCTATATATACAAGTAAAAAGTCGGGGCAAGTATGCAAGAGCATGTGATGAGAAGAATTAGATGTTGTAATAGTCATTAGACACTTGAGAAATGAGGAAGAACTCTCTCATCATTCAGATGTAAAGTTTTCTGAACAGGAGAAAAAGTTGCACCCCATATTTTGCTGTGTTCTACTTCTGTGTTTGATCATTTCAAGAATCCTTTTTTAGATGTCTAATTCCATAGTTAATGCTTCTATGGTTAAAGTTTGAGAGTCTAATTGTAAACAGGCTAAGAGAATTATGTATAGGAACATTTGTATGTGAAGAAGTGTTGAGTGTCTTTTGAAATAGGTGCAACTTCGATGGTCAAAGAGTTGATTAGTTCTCAGTGCAGAGTGTAAAGTTTTGCACAAATGAGTCAAATCTAATTTGGAAGGTAAGACATCTATGGCTAAAAGCATTTTCTTAAATGGGTTCTATTTTGGGAGAACTGTGTGTTAGAAGTTGCAGGTGTCAAAATCGACTATACAGGAGAACAATTTCAGACATAGGTGAACTATTTGATTCATTTCACAAGATTTACTGAATCCTTTGAGAAGATTTAGCTTTGAGAAGGTGCAAAATCTTTAGGGGACACCTTGTGCAAATTTTTATAAAAAACTTTACACATTTGATTAATCAATGAGTGAGTTATGTGTAGTAGACTTTTTGAGTAGTGACTCTCTTCATAGTTAGTTCAAGATTTTGATAATCTAGTATTGATCCTCCAAATTGGTAAAGGTTTTGAGTTGTTCTTGATATAGAGGTGCTCTAACATCAAGGATAGCTTGTTCTTTTGGACATTAACACTCTCCATTAGTGGTATCAGAGCAGGAATCATCAAAATAGAAGAAAGGAGGACCCTGACTGCTGCACTCATAAAGAAATCTACACTTGAAGGTTCAAAAGGTGATAGTTTAAAGAGAAAGCTTGAGAAGAGGTCTAAGGCCATCAAGAAGATCAGAAGGAACTTCATTCGAAGTAAAGGTACACTTATTTCTCATAAAGTTTGAAGAATTTAATACATAGGTAAAGAAAGGATGGGAGATTCTCTTCAGATAGAGAAATTGGATAGAGAAAACTATCCAACATGGTCAACGAGGATGGAAGCTCATCTCATGAGCAAAGAACTAATAGGTTACATGAGTGGTGAAGAAGAAAAACCACAATTCAGAGATCCTAGTGTTCCAACTAGGGATGAACTTTCACATTTGAAGACTTGGATGAAGAAGGATGCTCAAGCAAGGAGCATTATCTACATGGGAGTCAATGACTACTTGCTACCTCATATTAGAGGACTTGAAAGTGCAAGTGATATATGGAATGCTTTGGAGGAGCATTTCCAAAACACTAGAAAGTCAAGGAAGGCATCTTTGTGGGCATAGTTTACCACATTCAAGAAGAAGGCCTCTCAATCCATTTCTGATTATGTAACAAGGATGAAAGACATTGCAGATGCATTAGGAGCAGTTGATGAAGATATTGAGGAGGATAAATTGGTAAGGAAAATCCTCATAGGTTTGAGAGGAGATGAGAAATGGAAGCCATTCATTTTGTCTACTCAATTGTCACTAGATCATTTCACTCCTGATTTAAATCAGTTGCTAGGACACATGCTAACTTTTGAGCAGGATGTGAAAGCTGATGGTGATAAAAGTACAAGTCAAGCAATGCATTCAAAGGATAAGAAGAAGAATAGCAAAGGCAAGCAACAAGTAAATGAAGAAGAAGGTACAACTAGCCAAGCCAACTTCCTAAGAGGAAGAGGAGGTGGCAAAGGTAGAGGAAGAGGCAGAAGCAACAAAGATAGAGCGAAAGCTTGCGGGATTTGTGGTAAGGCAGATCATTTAGCTCATGATTGTTGGCATAATAATCAGAATAATGGAGGATATAATCAAAATTTTAATTCAAGAGGAAGAGGTGGCAGAAACCAAAGAGGTAATTTCAGAGGTAGAGGTAGTAGAGGTTACTTTGGAAGAAATGCAGGTAGAGGTTTCCAAAGTGAATCCTACAACAATACCTACTACAATTATGCTTCAGATCAGAAGGAGGATTCAACCTTAATCATGAATGCAACTTGTGAAAGACAAAGTGAAGATCAAAGAGTCTTCTACATTGACTCAGGGTGTAGCAATCACGTGAGTGGTAACATAACTTTGATGATTGATTTGGAGAATAAGGTAACTAATCATGTAGTTCAAATAGGTGATAATACAAAGCACAATGTGAAGTCAATTGGATCAGTGAAGGCCAAGGATGGAAGTACTCTTCTAAGTAAGGTCTTGTATGTTCCTAAAATTCCAAAGAATCTGATAAGTATAGGGCAATTTGTTGAAAAAGGTTATGAAGTAAGGTTCACTAATGATGGAGTTTTTGTGGAAGACCCTAGCAATGGGTATAAACAAATTGTTTCAGGGAAGAAAGAGGAAGACTCTTCACATTGAAGATTCAAGGTATTATTGTTCATGCCTTGTTCACTTATGGAGGACATAAGATCTCTGAGTTAGATCTTTGGCATAAAAGGCTTGGACATTTCAATGAAAGAGATATAAAGGATATGGTTAACAATCGTTCAGTGCTTGGATTACCTAATGTTGTAGGTCAACATATGACATAAAGATGTGAGGCATGTCAATTAGGTAAGGCTCATCATAAGCAATCAAATTCTAAGCATGGATTTATGTATTTAGAGAAGCTTGAGTTGATACACACAGATGTGTGGGGACCATCAAAGGATTTCAGTATTAATGGCTCAAGATACTATGTGATTTATGTTGATGATGCTACCAGGTGGATCACTATTTATGTGATCAAAGATAAATCAGAGGTATTTAATACATTCAAACATTATCATGTGTATGCAGAAAGAATCACATATCAAAAGTTGAAGAGACTAAGGTCAGATGGAGGGGGAGAGAATTTCTCTAATGAGTTCAGTGATTACTTATGGAATGCACGTATAAAAAGGGAAGTTACTTGTAGGTAATCTCCTCAACAAAATGGTGTAGCAGAAAGGAGAAATAGAACTCTTGTTGAGTTTGCAAGATCAATGATGAAGGAGAAAAATTGTCCAAACTATTTATGGGCTGAGGCTGTAAATATAGTTACATATTTGGTCAATAGGTTACCATGTAGAGCTTTGCATTGTATGACACCATATGAGGCATGGTGGGGTAAGAGACCTACCTTAGATCATTGCAAAGTGTTTGGATGTTTGGCTTATGCATATGTGCCATCTCAGTTGAGGCATAAATTGGAACCTAAAGCTGAAAACTATGTGTTCATTGGATATGATGATAAACAAATGGGTTATAGGTTGTGGAGTCCATCCAAAAAACAATTCATTGTATCAAAGGATGTTACATTTGATGAGCAAGGTACTTGATATGTAGGAACAATCAATAATCATGCAGGTGATGAAGAAGTTTTGAATCAAAAGAAAGGTAAATCAAAGGTTCAGATATTTGATGAAGAAGAGAGCAATGAAGTACAAGTTGAAGTTGAAGAAGTGCCAAGGTTTGATCCAGAATGTGATGAACCAGAAACTTCAAGAAGTGGAGAACTCAGAAGGTCATCAAGACACAAATGGCAACCTACAAGGTATACCTATGACACTTCTTTTTTTACTACTAGAGATTATGCTTACATGGTGAAAGCAGATGAAGACCCTTCTACATATGAAGATGCAAAAGGTAAGGAAAATTGGGAGAAAACTATGCAGGAAGAGTATGATGCATTAATAGAAAATGAGACATGGGATTTGGTTCCTAAACCAAATAGTTAGAAGATCATTGGATGCAAATGGGCCTACAAGACAAAGAGGTATGCAGATGGAAGTGTGCCTAGGTATAAAGCTAGACTTGTTGTGAAAGGGTATGCTCAGACATATGGTATAGATCATGATGAGACCTATAGCCATGTGGAAAAGATGACAACCATCAGGACACTCATAGCCATTGGTGCATGTAAAGGTTGTAGACTATGTCAATTAGATATGAAGAATGCTTTTCTTAATGGTTATATTTCAGATGATGTTTTCATGGAGCAACCACAAGGGTTCAGAGATAAAAGGTATTTAGAGTATGTATGTAAGCATCAAGAGAGCTTTGTATGGTTTGAAGCAGGCCCCAAGGGCATGGAATTATAGACTTGTGAAGTTCTTGAAGGAACTTGGTTTCCAAGTATTTAAAGCAGATAGTAGCTTGCTTGTTAAAGCAAGTGATGATGGGTTCATTTACATGTGCATATATGTTGATGATATAATCCTTACAGGTATAGATGAGAAGGGCATACAAAGCCTTAAGAAACTAATGGAGAAAGAGTTCAAGATTAGTGACTTGGGAGACTTCTCATATTTCTTGGGCATGGAGATCTCATATACTCAACATGGAGTGTATGTGACTCAAGAAAGGTATTTGAAGAACTTGTTTATCAAGTTTGAAATGGAAGATTGCAAGGTGGCACCTACTCCAATGGAGGTGAATCATAAGTTGAGCAGATATGGAGGAGAAGAATTCAAGGACATAAAGCTATATCAAAGTCTGGTTGGTAGTCTAATCTATACAACTCTAACTAGGCGTGATTTGTCATATGCAGTTGGAGTATATGTCTCAATTCATGCATTGTCCTAGGAAAGAACATTGGGGTGCAGGACAAAGAGTGTTGAGATACATTATGGGTACTCTTAACTAAGGTTTTTATTATGGTTTTACATCAGATACAAACATCAAGATATATAGTGATATAGATTGGGCAGGTAATCCTGATGATAGGAGATCAACATATGGATACTTGTGTTATGTGGGAGATAATTTAATCTCTTGGTGTTCTAAGAAGCAACACACAATTGCTTTGTCATCTACAGAGGTAGAGTACAAAGGTATGGTTGAAGTTGCAAAGGAAGTCATATGGTTAAAGACTCTCATGAAGAGTTTTGACATCACTCAGAATACACCCACTATACATGGAGATAACATGAGTTCATTATATCTAGCTGCTAACCCTGTTTTTCATGCTAGGACTAAACACATTGAGATTCAGTATCACTTCTTAAGAGAAAAGGTGATTGAAGTAATACATACTTCAAAAAAAGATCAGATTGCAGATATGCTAACCAAAAGCTTGGATGGACCAAAGCTACAAAGATTTAAAGACATGGCAGGTATAAAGAAGACAGAGAAAACCTCAATTGATGATTGAGGGGGAGCTGTTGGTGCAAGTCAACCACCAATTGATGTTTTGGATAAAGACTTGAAGTCAAAGGATGAAGAAAAGATCAACAATTGAAGATTGAAGATAGAGCATGTTCAGGAAATGAAGACTTGTATACATATGTACATTAATTTGTAGTTAGCTCACTTATACCTTTTGTATGGTCATGAGCTTGTACATATATGCCTATATATACAAGTAAAAAGTCGGGGAAAGTATGAGAGAGCATGAGATGAGAAGAATTAGATGTTGTAATAGTCATTAGACACTTGAGAAATGAGGAAGAACTCTCTCATCATTCAGATGTACAGTTTTCTGAATAGAAGAAACAATTGCACCCGATATTTTGCTGTGTTCTCCTTCTATGTTTGATCATTTCAAGAATCCTTTTGTAGGTGTCTAGCTCCATAGTTAATGCTTCTACGGTTAAAGTTGGAGAGCCTTATTGTAAATAGGCTGAGAGAATTATGTATAGGAACATTTGTATGTGAAGAAGTCTTGAGTGTCTTCTGAAACCGATGCAATCTCAATGGTCAAAGAATTGATACATTCTCAGTGCACAGTGTAACGTTTTGCACAAATGAGGAGTCAAAATCTAAGTTTAAAGGTAAGCCATCTATGGCTAAAAGCATTTTCTTAAAATGGTTCTAGTTTGGGAGAACTATGTGTTAGAAGTTGCAGGTGTCAAAATCGACTATACAGGAGAACAATTTCAGACATACGTGAATTGTTTGATTCATTTCTCAAGATTTACTAAATCTTTTGAGAAGATTTAACTTGGAGAAGGTGCATAATCTTTAGCTGACACCTCATGCAAAGTTTTGTCAAAAGCTTTACACATTTGATTAGTCAATGAGTGAGTTATGTGCAACAGACTTTCTAAGTAGTGACTCTCTTCATAGTTAGTTTAAGATTTTGATAATCTAGTATTGATCCTCCAAATTCATAAAGGTTTTGAGTTGTTCTTGATAGAGGTGCTCTAACATCAAGGATAGCTTGTTCTTTTGGAGATTAACACTCTCCATCAGCTATTACTAATTAGCTTGTTAGTAATTAGCTATTACTAAGTACCTGGTTCTTTGTTAGCTGTTTGTAATTAGCTATTACTAATTAGCTTGTTACTCATTAGCTTGTTACTAATTAGCTTGTTACTAATTAGCTTGTTAGTAATTAGCTATTACTAAGTAGTTGGTTCTTGGTTAGCTATTTGTAATTAGCTATTACTAATTAGCTTCTACTAATTAGCTATTACTAAGTAGCTTGTATTTAATTAACTTGATAGTAATTAGCTATTACTAAGTAGCTGGTTATTGGTTAGTTGTTTGTAATTAGCCATTACTAATTAGCTTGTTATTAATTAGCTATTACTAAGTAGTTGGTTCTTGGTTAGCTATTTGTAATTAGCTATTGCTAATTAGCTTGTTACTAATTAGCTATTACTAAGTAGCTTGTCACTAATTACCTATTACTAAGTAGCTGGTTCTTGGATAGTCGTTTGTAATTATCTATTACTAATTAGTTTGCTACTAGTTACCTATTACTAAGTAGCTGGTTCTTACTTAGTTCTCAGTAATTAGCGACTACTATTTAGCTTATTAACAGTTAGTTATTTTTAAGTAGCTAATTGTTGATTAATTGTTTGTAATTAATTATTACTAATAACCTATTACTAATAATCTTGTTACCAATTAGCTATTACTAAGTAGCTAGTTCTTCGTTAGTCGTTAGTAATTATATACTACTAATTAGGTTGTTAGTAATTAAATATTACTAAGCAACTAGTTCTTGGTTAGTTGTTTGTATTTAGCTATTACTAATTATCTTCTACTAAATAGCTATGACTAAGTAGCTGGTTCTTGGTTAGTTGTTTGTAATTAGCTATTACTAATTAGCTTGTTACTAGTTACCTATTACTAAGTAGCTAATTCTTAGTTGTTAGTAATTAGGTATTATTATTTAGCTTGTTAAGAGTTTGTTATTATTAAGTAGCTACTTCTTGGTTAGTTGTTAGTAATTAGTTATTACTAATTATCTTGTTACCAATTAGCTATTACTAAGTAGTTGATTCTTGGATGGTTATTAGTAATTAGCTTGCTACTAATTGGCTATTACTTAAGAGCCAGTTTCTTGGTTAGTTGCTTGTAATAAGCTATTTTGAAATAACTTGTTACTAGTTAGCTATTACTATTAGCTAGTTACTAGTTAGCTATTACTATTAGCTTGTTACTAGTTAGCTATTACTATTACATTGTTACTATAAGTTACTTGTTACTAGTTCTTGTATAATTAGCTAAAATCCTGAACTGATGATTGAAAATAGGGTTACCTGAGATACATCAAGAAGGTGAACATGATGCTCCATATATTGATTTCTGCCAAGTCAGGTATGCTTATATCCTTCTTATTTGGTGACACCCTACTCTCTGTTGTCCAAAACGTGATGATCAGATGCTTGACCTCTTGTGTGATACATGTGGTACGTGTTGCCCTACCAGTTTCCTTCAAAAAACTATGATCAGACTCAATTGTACTTAACCGTCCAATCGTATCATAGACGACTTTCGTGCTTACTATCAATACCCTAGAAATTCTTGAAATATTTATCTAGTTTGTTGATGAATATGCGTCACTATTTAGAGCCATCATCAATGTTGATCTCTTCAACACAAGGTCATAAGAATTCTTTCTCATACTTTGCAGTGTATTCCAAAGATTGATGAAAAGGGCACATGTTACATGATCTTTGTTACTACCCATTGCATCAAAAAGTTGCCCAATACATGGACTCTACAACATCCTATTTAGTGCCTCGATTTTATCTTCACAACATAAGTGTCTAGATTGATTTTTAAAATACTTGATGATCTCATCCACAATGCCATCCAAGTTGCTTGAACTACAATTAGCATTACGCTCCACATTAGTGCCCGACCTTGACATTATTGTGTCTCTATATTTCCTTTTCTTTTCCTTCCAATAACATCTTAATGCTTGTTGATCACTATCCACTGCTGGTATTCTATTAACTTCCATCAGTTCACTTCTCCGAGATTGCCCTGCATCAACACACTACAAATGATGAAAAAACCATAAATACAATAACATCTACCACTCATCAATCCACTTTATTATATTGACTTTACATTGAGTATGCTCACCTGATATCATTATGTGCTCCATCACTTACGTGTGTAGACTTGTTATACCACTTTTAAACCTACAACAATCATCTAAAACCTCAGATGTTAGATACAATGAATGAACAATATGAAACTAAATGAACATTTTTAGGCATACTTTTAAACTTGCAACAATCATCCACAATCTGAGATGTTATTCGTATATAACTTCCCTTTTTTTAGAGAACATGAAAAAATTAGATTAATGAGGGAATTGTACAAAATGTGGAGGGGCCAAGAGCCCACACATCACCATAAAATCAATGTCATCAGTCTTTACATCGAGAAGCTGCATCATCAGACCATACCCAATGTTGGCTTAAGTCAAGGTTTAGCTCTCTCAGCCATTGCCAATGTAATTGGAAACACTGTTGCACAAAAAAGGTGTTATGCTTCTTGTCATCAAATATGAAGAAGTGGATTACCTTTTTAGGAATGATCTCCAAACCAAAATATGTGATATGCACAAAAATAGTTATCTATACAGACTTAGGATGCAGCACATAGAAAAAATACGTATAGTGATGGAGTCCCTCTCATTGTTCCCACTCAACATGCAGCACATAGAAAAACTCATAGGCGAGAACAGGTACTATGACGTACTCTCCAACATGCAACACGCAGAAAAATAGTTATCAATATTCCCCACTCATGATGCAATGTGCAGAACAAATGCCTATAATGATGGAGTCCCTCTCATTGTTCCCCACTCAACATGCAACATGCAGAAAAACTCCCTAGCGAGACGAGGTACTATGGCGTACTCTCCAACATGTAGCACACGAAAAAACCCACTTCATGAATGCTCCACGTAGGGAGTTCGAAAAGCATTCCTACTCTGCAACCCACAGAAATCGCATCAAGCTTTGTAATGTCTTTTTTGTCCCAAGGATACATGCTGGTGGTGGCTTCCAAAGTCTGTTTCTGGCTCTTAACATCAATTTTCCACTTCAACTTGGGCTAATAATATCCAATACAGAGCTTTTGGGTGGATCCTATTCTTGGCAGCGTGAAAGTTAGGGAACCTGAAGCACAATGAGCAGAAGCAAATGCAAGAACCGATTCTTTAGAGTTGATTAAAGCCTCCAATTTTGTGTTGTGCACGTACGTCTTCCATCGTCCATCAAGACAATCATTGAAAGATTCGGTCGTGACTCGTTACAACAGCACACGATAAAAAAAACAGAAGCCAAGAAAACTTCTACCTTGCATGCTCCATAACAAATGTATGGCTACCAAAGACAACAATCATCTACGCAAAAGAACTCCTAGGCGAGATGAGGTACTGCGGAGGACTCTCCAACCTCCAGCAAGTAGAAAAACCCACGTCATGAATGCTCCAACATGTGTATTGCTGCCTACTCTTGTCCCACCTCCTCGCTTTTACTCCTCTTTCAAGAACCATTGCACAATGTTCAGCTAAGAAGGATTTCGTTTTTCCAGCTAATTAACTATGTCTCGGACATCACCTTTTTGTAACCATTAACATGCTTTCACCCCTCTATTTGGTAGAGATAGGCTCACTAACTATGAAGCTTCCCATTTGGATCATTCAACAATTATTGAACCTAATAAGAGGTGGTTCATGAAACCAGTCTTAAATGGGTATTGTGTAATTACACACATTATATGCAGGTGCTTATTGTATGATGTGCCCATAGAATGTGCTCTTACATGGTCTCAATTACAACTTTTCAAAGGTAGCGGATCTTCAGCTCATCAATCTAAGAGTATGTGAGGCACTATCCATGTGTCCAACCATGAGGCATTTTCATTACCCTAGATATCTCATCAACAAGAGAAGGCATAGTGCCACCATTCACTGTTCAAATTTCTAAGTCGGGTTCTGAGGAAACTACACAAGCAACACCTTCTACTCCACCTCTTCCATTAGAATTCGAATATGCCTCCACCGAAGATATCAAAGGGGTGGGAACATTTGACTTTGAGTCTTTCTTACAAACCACTCAAATTTTGGATGTTGAGTTCTTTTTAGACACAGAGGGTCCTGTCACCTCCACACAAATGATGGGACAATCAAGAGTATAACTTCATGCACATTGGGTAGAAGAGGAACAACAAGCACAACAACAAGGAACACGAGAAGGCCAAGAAGAATTGGAAGTCGAATCTGAGGAGGAGGAAATTGAAGCTCTGGCCTACACTAAAATACTCAACAGATTGCATGATATTATAACACAAGTACAAGAGAGAAGTAGGCTCTCATTAGAGGCAAGTGAACTACTAGTTAATAAAATGCCGGTAGAAGAATATGTCAAACCCCAATTCATAGATTCATTCAAGCTACTAGCAAAAATGTGGCGTTACTGAGGCTATTCACACAATAATGCAACCAGCTCCGATGCGATACAAGCAATGAAGGTTACATACATGCTTCAGAGTAGGTTAAACTATTCATGTTTGAAAGAACTTGCAGAAGCTTGTAGGAGGTAGAAAAGTGAGTTGCGAAGCGTCGAAGTTTGGTTTAGCCAGCTAGCACAAGACTAGCCCTTGAGATTATGGAGACTCAAATAGACCTTATATGCATGTGATAAGTGGAATAAAATGCATTATGAATTTTGGAGCATCAAGGAGAAAGAGTCGATACAAAAGAGATAGATTTGCACATCGGCTAGCTCAAAAAACTTACTATCTTTGGATGAGACAATGAACTTCAAATGATCATAGCGGCCAACGTGATTACAATTAGAAAAAAATCCTTTTGTGGGAGTGATATACATAGGGTTGAGTGTATAGAATGCACAAAAGGATAAGGAATAAGCAAAATATGCTTTTGGAATGAACTAGAAACTCAATAGTGGTACCTCCTATTTTTTTTAGGAATATGCAGAGATTTACCCCAAGATAGAAAAATCTAAAACTTCTCCCCATCTACTGAACCAAATGCTTTGAAAATTAATATGCATAGACTAGAAACTAATACCGTTCCAATGCATCCTCTTTCATCCGATTTGGAGCTGTGTAGAGAGAGCAGTAGCCTTTGTAATATTACTGTTGTTGAAGAAGATGATTCAAAAAATTTAAGGACAAAGACAATGATGGCCACATGTATGTATATTGCTTCCATGTAATGTACAAGTGATTTGAATTCTTTATATAGACATGTCAAGTGCTCCATGAATTCTACAAGTGGAGTTTGAATTCAAATGAAGTCAGTAAAGGTTGTTGGAGGGAATCAATTCACTTTCCTACAATCTAGGAAAAGCGAAGATCTAGTTTGATCTACTTTTAGGTGATTGATTGATTGATTGCAACTCAACCACCACAAATTCGTGGAAGATTAGTTATCCTTTTATACTTTTACATGTGTAAAGCTCTAGGATTTTACGATGGTAAAAGATCCATGAAAAATCTTTTAAAAAAATACAATAAGTGAGCATAAGTAAAAGAACTCTCCAACAGATATTTTTTCCACATAATCCAAGTGATAGCTTTTGTTGTAGATCAAATCCACCTCAAACATAGTGTAAGCTTGATGTTCCAATAGCTCCCCCCAAGCTAAAGTATGCTTGAGTCTTCATTATCTAATAGGTTGAATACCTACCATAGCTTTGAATCTACAAAGCTTTATTCCATCAAGTGCCTTCATCAGCATATCGGCTACTTGCTTTTTAGTTGGAACAAAAGAAATGTCAATGTCCTTTGCCATAAGCTTCTCCCTAATGAAGTGGTAATGAACCTCTATGTGTTTGTTTCTTGCATGGAAAATAAGGTTTCCTGCTAGATGCATGGAACTTACATTATCTCCAAATATGTGAGGTTTGGAACTCACAAGTCCCAAATATATATACAATGCTTTTAACCATATTGCCTCTTGAGTTGCTATGTTCAAACATGTGTACTCTGCTTTATTTGAGGATAAAGCAATTGTTGGTTGCTTCTTGGAACTCCATGACACTAGCTTTGAACTTGCAAATGCTAAGTAACTAGAGGTTCTTCTTCTATCATCCTTACCTCCTGCCCAATCTGCATCTAAATAGATTTTGACATCCAAATCTGAAGATTAAGGATATAATATACCTTCATTGATTGTACCTTTGAGATACATAAGTACTCTCTTAGCTGCATCCATGTGTGGTCTTCTTGGAGAGTGCATGAATTGACTAAGCACTCCTATCCTATATGAGATGTCTGCCCTTGTATGAGTAGCATATATCAAGCTATGTACGAAGCTTTGATATTCTTTAATGTCTCGAATTTTATCACCTTCATAAACACTAACTTTATGATTCATATCCAAAGGTGTAACTTTAGGTTTAGTGTTTTGCATTTTGAACTTAAGAACTAGATCCTGAATGTATCTTCTCTAAGTCAAATACATTCCTTCATCTGTGTATATCACATGCATACCTAGGAAATATGTGAGCTCACCTAAGTCACTGATTTTGAACTCCTCTTACATGTGTCTCTTGATCCTTTGAATGCCATTCAAATCATCACCTGTCATAATAATATCATCTAAATATACATATAGATAGATAACCTCATTGTGATCCCTTTTGATGAATAAAGAAGGATCTGAGTTTCTAGGTTTGAACCCTTGATCTTGAAGGTATGTAACCAACCTATAATTCCATGTGCTAGGAGCTTGTTTCAATCCATACAATGCTTTCTTAAGTCTACAAACATAAGATGCATGATTAGGGTTTTCAAAACCTGGTGGTTGTGACATGTATACCTCTTCACTTATTCAACCATTTAGAAATGCATTTTTCACATCAAGTTGGAGGAGTCTCCAATTCCTTGTGGTAGCTACAATTATTAATGTTTGATTGTAGTCATCTTTGCAACTTGTGAGAATGTTTCCTCATAGTCCATACCATGAGTCTATGAACATCCTTTGGCAACTAATCTTGCCTTGTACATGCAAACTGATCCATTTGAGTTTCTTTTAACTTTATATATGCATCTGCAACCAATTACCTTTTGATTGGATGACACTGGAACCGAATCCCATGTGTCCATCTCCTTCAATGAATCTATTTCTTCTTTCATGGCCTTTTCCCAATTAGGGTTTCCCTTACACTCTTCATAGGTTGAGGGTTCCACTGAAATTGGAATCATATCCATACCTTTCTGGTTGTTTCTTCTCTCTTGTTGATCTTCTAGGAGCTTGCTTAGAGCATTCTCCACACTCCTGCATCTTTGCTTTGCCTCTTGACTTCCATAGTTTGTAATCCTTTTCCCTTTCATCTTGGCCATCATCTATACAACTTCTTGGATCTTGGACCTGTGTATCATGCTTGCTTCCTAATTGATGAGAATCAAAGTCAACATCATATGGTAGAGTTACATTTTGTTTGTCTTCATCATACCGAGACTTGTTTTCTTCAAACGTGACATTTCTACTTGTAGAGAATTGCTTGGTTGAAGGATTATAGAACCTGTAACGCATATGAGTTGATTCATAGCCAATAGACATTGCCTTTGTTGCCCTTTCATCTAGATTACCTCTTATTTGTGATGGTACATGAACATAAGCTAAAAAACCAAACACATTGCAATGTCCAAGACTAGGTTTTCTTCCATGCCATGCTTCATAAGGAGTCATACCTTGAAGTGATTTGGATTGTGGTCTATTGTCAAGGTACACCACAATTGAAACAACCTTTGCCCATAGATAATGTGGCAACTTCTTCTCTTCAAGCATTGTTCTGGCTGATCCAACCAATGTCTTGTTTCTTCTCTCTACAATTCCATTAAGTTGAGGAGAGAACCTGGTAGTCACTTCCCTTTTGATACCTTTATCTTGCAAGAACTCATCAAACTCTTTGGAGAATTATTCACCCCCTATATCAGATCTAAGCTTCTTGAGTGATCTACCTGTATGATTCTCCACATGTGCTAGATACTTTTTGAAGCAATCAAACACTTCATTCTTACTCTTGATAAAGTAAAGAAGAGTCCATCTACTATGTCATCAATAAATGAGACATAATACTTTGAACATGCCAATGAAGGTTCTTGACTTGGTCCCCATACATATGTATGTACTAAGTCCAATACATTGTTGTGGATGGAGCTTTGTGGTTGAATGGTTATCTTTGTGCCTTCGCAATCTAACCTACATCACACTTGTTGATCATGTGTTGCTTTGATATGTTTGGCAATCCCAGAACACTTTGATCCTTGCATATATCCTTCAAGGCTCTTTCATTGACATGAGCAAGTCTCTTATGCCACACTTCAAGCTCACTTAGGGTTTGAGACCCAAAAGTGAATAGAGCTATGTTCGTGGTTTCTCCTACTTCAAAAGTAAAGAGCCTACAATGCTTTTCACCTCTGTCTATCTTCTTGAAGCCTTGACATGGATCTTCCACAAAATCTCCATGTTGGGTGAGCCTAACTTGCAAGCCTTTTTCAACTATTTGGCTCACACTTATTAGGTTTTTAATGATAGTGGGTACATAGAGAACCTTACTTATAATGTTTGTCTTGCCATTGGAAGATTTGATATTGTCAATATTCTCCACATTATGCTTTGTGTCATCCCCTATTTGAAATTCATGTCTATGCTTTGGACTTTCCAAATTATATAGAAGAGCAATGTTCTTGCAACATGATTTGAACATCCAAAATCTATGTAGAAAAAAGGATCATCTTCTTTACCTTCTTTGTGTCTTTGCCTTCGTTGTGGCTTTGGATTCATAAGAAGCAATGAGTCTTCATGTGATCGATCTTCAGAATAATTGTTCTAGTCCCTTCTATTATGGCCTCTATTGTTATTCTCAAAGTTGTGTCCACCTCTGCCTCTATTGCTGCCATATCCATTTCTTCCACTTCCTTTCGGGGTCTTCCCATTGAACCAACAATTTTGAGTGGTGTAATTTGTCTTATTGCAGATGGCACAAGGTTGAACATTTTGACCTTTGGCTTTTTCATGCTTTGGTCCTTTCTTCTTCCCTTTCCACTTGCTCTTGCTTGAGAAGTTGGCTTGGGAAGTCTCCTCTACATCTTGTTCCTTCTTCTTGCCTTTCAGCTTCTTGTCCTTCTTATCTACATAAAGAGCACTAGTTGAATAACCATGATAGGAGTTACCTTCCTTTATTCCATTTTTGGCATCTTGATTGAAGATTTTTCCAAGAAAGATGTTGAAGTCTAGAGTTTGCACATTATGAAGAGATGGATTGGTACTTGATGAAGATGAGATGGTTCCACAAAATCTTTGCACTACACTAGCCAAATGAACTCTAGATTTGTGTGGTGGGCCCTTTTAGCTTCCCAATGGATTTATTAGATACCCTATGTTCCTTGGAAGATCACTTGCAAATAGATAAATCAAAACAGATAAGTTTGACCAATGGTCAACTTGAAGAAGCTTTCTATTTTGGTCATATGTTCTTTAGTATTTTACTCAGTGCTCTCTCTAATAAACGAGAGACCTTTTAGAATAATTTAGTTAGGAAGCAAAGCAACATATTGGGAGATATTTCAATAAAAATGATTGAACATACTAAGAGAAATCAATTTAGCGAATCATGTATTTTGTTGGTATCATACAAGAAGAAGCAGGTATGGACATACATGCAGACCTAGCAGTGAGGCAACCCATTAAAAGTTTTCCAATCCTTACATCATTTTAAAAGTGATTCTCATCACTAGAAACCCTTGTAAATACCATTTCACCTTTTTGTAGCTCCATTTTGTACAAGCCGAGGAGTCCTTGAGCTTGGGGAGCCTTAGAAGTAGTTGCCTGCCAATTTTCATATTTTTTAGATCTTGTTTGAGCCCTCAAATAAGCCCTGGAACCTGATTTTTAACTAGGCCGGACACTAGGTCTAGACAGGGCCAAAGCTAGTCAAAAACTATAAATAGAGCTAGAGAGCTCATTTTTGGGGCTAGCTTCTTGTAGTTTTGAGCTTGTATGAGAACTGGGTTATAATAGAAGTGATTCCATTGTCTTAATCTCTTTGTTCTTGCCGTGTGTGCGCATGTGTGTGTATGTGTGTGCATGTTTGTGTGCTTCTCACTCACACACTTGTGCCTTCACTTGCTCGAGGTCTTCACACCATCCTCATGTCTTCCCGGATTGACATTAAAGGAGGTGCTACTCATCACTAAGCTACACCAAATTTTGGCGCCCTTGCCGGGGATTCGAGCTTTGAGGACGAGCGTGTGATGGTAAGATGTAGAGAGGATGCATTGGAATGATAAGAAGTAGGTAATTTCTTCTTTTCATCTCCATCTCCATCTCCATCTCCATCTCCATCTCCACCTCCATCTCCTTCTCCACTTCATATTCCCTCTTCCTTGTCATTCTCCTCATTTGCTTAGTGCGAGTTTGAGAGAGAGCGAGCGTTCTTGTTTTTGTGTGTTTGTGCATGTTCCTTGCAGGCACCATCTCCAGCAAGCTCAGCAGGTACGAAATCTTTCTGCGCAAGCCCCGAGGTGTCGAGCTCAAGCTATAGCGACACATCAAAAAGTTGGCCCAATCACTATTCTGAGTGCACCACGACACTGCGCAGGCTGAGAGCTCCTAGAATCACTAGACAAATCAGAAAAATTCACCATATCCCGACCTATCACGACACTCCCAAGTATCGCGACACTTCGACCTATCGCGACACTCCCAAGTATCGCGACACTCCCAAGTATCGCGACACTCCCAAGTATCGCGACACTTCGACCTATCATGACACTCCCAAGTATCGCGACACCCCGACCTATCGCGACACTCCCAAGTATCGTGACACCCCGACCTATCGCGACCTCCCAAGTATCGTGACACCCCGACCTATCGCGACACTCCCAAGTATCGCGAAACCCCGACCTATCGCGACACTCCCAAGTATCGCGACACCCCTACCTATCGCGACACCCCGACCTATCGCGACACCCCGACCTATCACGACACTCCCAAGTATCGCGACACCCCGACCTATCGCGACACTCCCAAGTATCGCGATACCTCGACCTATCCCGAAACCTCGGCCTATTGTGACACACTGACCTATCGCGACACTCCCAAGTATCACGACACATCAACCTATCACGACACTCGCAAGTATCGTGACACACCGATCTATCGCGACACTTCCACCTATCGCGACACTCCCAAGTATCGCGACACACCGACCTATCGCGACACTTCCACCTATCGCGACACACCGACCCGACCTATCGCGATACACTGGCTTAACGCATGAATTTTTAGGGTGAATTAATGGATGGGATTGAGGTAATTTTGGGATTAAACTTTGGACACATTGGGATGATATTAGAGCCTTAGAAGTGGGCAAAATACCTAAAAACCAGTGAGGAATTTCCTGAACCCTGAGAGCCTGTTTTGACCCCTAAATGCCTGAATGGTCATAACTTCACCATACGAACTCCGATTGATGAGATTTTTGTCTCGTTGGAAAGCTTGTTGAGTTTTAGAACATGTATTTTTAAGTTGGACTTTAGGTGGGACTAGGTTGTCATAAGATTTTGGGGGTACAGTGAGTTACTCCAAGGGGGGCCTGTAATTGTTGATGTGTGTCTTTCAATCCATTGTGGTAAAAGAGCTATATTAACTTGTGAACCTTTGCAAGAACATTGTGTGCACTCAAGGCATTCCAAGGCAAGCTAGCAAGGGTGAGTACCAAGCTTGGGAGAAGGCTTCCTGGGCTCGTGTACCAGTCTGAGCAACCCGAGGATTGAGGTTGGAAGTTCTCTCAACCCTCCTTTGTCAATTCCTAGCTTAGGCTAGTGCGACTTAGGTGTGGTGATTAATTAGAGCAACGCTAGGCACGAATCCAGTCCAAGAGAACTAATCAACTAAGTACAAGCATTAAGTAGAGCTTAAGTGAAAAAATTCTAAGGAACAAAAGTAAACTTGAATCGAGCAAATATCAAGTACGAAATTCACTTAAGTACTCCTGACGACATGATTTCAAACAAGAGCTTAACACAGTATTCAACTAAAAAGAACAAAGTGATTGGTGCAAATTAACCTGCAACGAGAGTGTACTTGGGACCAAGGGGGTAGAGAAACCAGGCATATGAAACTTAGGTCAGGCAGACACTTAGGCCGAGACCGACAAAGCCTCAGATCTTCTAAAGCTAGTGTCAATCACACTGCTAGGTCTTGGGCCTAGCAGTTGAGTGATTACCCATACACTCCCAGATCAGAAACAAGTGAATCTGAGATGTCCTATAACATGGAGAGACTAGTTGGTAGTTCAGGGGTGGCGTATCTAGAAAAGGTAGAAGGACCTTACAAGACTCAATTGGAATACATCAGGACTAATAGTCTAGGTGCTCGCATTTACGAAGATGGCCTGAGAAGATCTGTGGTCTAGATTAAGAACCCCGATCAACCCCATGGACTAGAACACCCGGTAGTCAAGTTCGAGAATGGAGCATACCTAGATAAAGAAGGGACTATTTATGTAGTCACCACTCTTCCAGATAGAACAGACGAGTTCGGGAATGTGATCGCAGAAACCGACATGGGTGATATAGAGCAAGGGAATTTAGAGAGAGAGCCTAGGACTCCTCGTGGTAAATCAGTTGACCAGGATCATGACTCCAGAGTGGATTCCCCATGATAATAAAAGCATAGATTTGCTTTTAAATCGAGAAACCAATGAGGCTTTTTGGAGATATAAGCCTACCTAGCCTCATGATGTAGGTACTCTCACAATCTATGAGTTTAAAGACCCTGATAGCCCAGGCAAAGTAACCTACCTAGACAATACATCAGAGAGGGTCTTCGTGGTCACTGAGCATGGCAAACATGCCTACACATGGAAGGGTGATTTTTTTTTTCCCCAACCTCGGTCCAATGTGTCCTACAATCACCAAGGAGCTGGGACCTCCCAAGTTCATGGAGCTCAAAGGGATAGAAGTAGAGACAGACTTGAGGTAAGCAATGCCTGAGCTTGCAGAAAAGGTAGCTCAAAAACTAGGAGTCTCTAGCAAAAAAATCCCAAGATTTGCCCCAGTTAAGCGGTGCTATACTTGTGGAGGTGACCATATGGCAAGTGTATGTCCCATTATGGCTCAACCCCAAGTGAATCCTAGTAGCCAGTACTGCGCAATAGAGTGAAGGTACACCAACCACACCGCACAAGACTGCCCTTATAACAAACAAACTATCAGGCAAAATTACCCTCAGCCATATCCACAACAGGGTAGATACCAGAATCAGTACCCACCACAGCAATACGGCAGACCACAACAACCTTATCAGCCACCTTATCAAGGGCAACAGAGACCTCAACTAGTCCTTGCCTAGCAACCCCCTGCTCCAACCAATGTAATCCTAGTAAAATATGCATCTGCTGAAGAAAATCTAAACAGAGCCATAGTTCCAATCACACCGTTGCTATCAGACAGTGCTCCAAGTGACCATAGTTTTGACTCCATGCATATTGACAGCCCACAGGCTTACTACATGCAGTCACCTGAGCATAACAAGCCATACTATTATGAGGACCCAAGTGAAAATAGTGGGGAGCCTGAGTATGCTAATGTCATGTACACAAACCCCAACTCTAGAACTCAACCTAGGCATGTACGACCGCCATTTCCTAGAGGACCTTGCTTCAGATGTCAGGGAGATCACCTCATACGTGATTGTCCACTGCCTGCCCCTACACAACCCCAACCAGTGACAATTCAAGGCTTTTGTCAAGATTGTAGGAAAGAGCATCTCTTACGAGATTGCCCGAAGAACCCAAATAACCTACCAAAGATCACTCCTATCAACGTCATTGGGTTAGTGGTAGACTCTACGGGAAGTATAACTTCCAGAGCCCTCATGCATGTGGTCACTAGGGCTCAAGCCTTGCAGCAAACCCAAGGAGTAGGACAGGAAAAGAGTTCTGAGGTTAGTGAGATAGAGAGCCTAACAAAGAAGAGGACAAGATCTTGGAGAGATAGTCGGGAGAGAATGAAAAGACAATGGTCACAGAAAATGAGCGAACTTGAAGAAAGCTTGAGAGAAACGAAAGCAAAGATAAGTGAACTCGCATCTCAAACCCACTCTCACACTACACCACCACACCCCTTTCCATCACCCTCCAACCAATCACCTTCCGTTCCCTAACTTTCTAATCCACCACACGTAGCCCACCCACCACCTAGAGTAGGATCAGTCCTAGCGGATCCCACTCATGAGGATCTAGACATGATGCTTAAAGCATATCAGGCCAGAATCCAGGAAGGGCCAAATGTGACAGATCATGAGAAATGTTACCCTAGAGCCGATCTAGAGATAGAGCGAACAAAGCTTTGTGCTAAGATGGTCGAATTGGCGCAAGCCATGTTTGAAGCCAGTCGCTTGTTCAATGGCTCTAGCTCCACAAGAACACCCTTGCATTTCGATGGTCTGTTGGATAGATTTGAGAGGTTACTTACAAAGTCTGGGAAAGGAGTCACCTCCCAGATTAAGGAGAGTGCAAGAGATAGAATAAGCATTCCTCCCCAGGAAGCTTATGTGCCTAACTCCACTGAACCCGACACCTCTTCTTCTATGAATAGGTATTCACCAGAGTTCTTGAGAGAAATTCAAGAAGAGAAATGGGCAAAGGAAAGTGAAGTCCCTCCTCCCGTTGAACTTGTGGTAGATGCGCATGATCAATTCCCACAAGACATCCCTTCTATTTATGAAGAGCAGGAGAGCACCCAATCTCAAGAGAGATTAGACTTCGAGTCTAATTCCTTACAGGAACTACCCCATTTCACAGGCCCATGGGAAACCAAGTCAACTTGCATGAGAGCACCCACGGTCATGATAAGAAACAAAGATTCGATCATACCTAGGAATACTGAGGTAGTAAAGAACACTAAAGTGCAGTGCAATCTCACTTTAGAAGAGCTACTCAAAGTTAAGCCAGAAGTGTGGAGACACGTAGCCACACAAGTGCCAGACATAGCAAAATCGTGTTCCCAAGTACGATCACATATAGAGTGCCAGAAATACCATTGGATAAGATAGGAGATATGAGTGAAGGAGAAGAAGGAAATACCTATCTCGCAGTTACCCATGAGGAATACACAACCAAATCTATTTTGGACTCAGGTGCAGGAGTTGCAATTGCTACCACTTCCCTATGGAAGCGTTGGGGCAAGCCAGCACTCAGGCTGACGAGAATGAAATTGCAAATGGCCGATGGTCATATTGAGAGACCTTTGGGATTGCTAGAAGGAATAACTCTCACTACATGTGGTGTAGAGTTTGAGCATACATTTGCTATATGTGACTTTAGCAAAAACTAGGCCTATGAGATGATTTTGGGGAGACCATTTATGCGGCAGTTGCAAGTGGTACAAGATTGGGGAACCAATTCTTTGTACTTGCAACACTTAGGTGTTACAACCAAAGTCAATCTCAAGGATTACTCTCATAGAGATGTACCCCCCATTCAATGGAATTCCATCCATAGAGCCAAAGATGATACTGAGTCAGTGCATTCCATAGGATCAGGATCCTCATGGATGCATGAAGACACTCACTTATGGATGTGTAAGGTAGCAGTAGAAGAAGAGAAGAGAGAGAAAGCCAGAGAGGTAGGTGCAAAAGAAACCCATAGATCAATTCAAGACCCAGCCTATGCACCTGTAGTTTTTCCTGACGAAGAATTTGAGCCTCACGACTGGGCTGAAATTTTAGCAACAATGGATGTAGCCATCAATGAAGAACAATGGACACCCCACTGTGACGAGGATGGCTATGACATTTTGGTCTTTTCAATAGAACCAATCATGGGAGATGCAGTTTTAGAAGAATGTGAACTTAGCCCTGATGCATTTGAGGATGCAAGTGACTCCGACTTGGAGTCAATCATTAAGGACCCACCATTTACATCAGAGGAATAATACTTCTATGAGGTAGAAGTTTACCCTCAGAGACATGAAGAGCTCACTAATGATGTGAAATTAACCACCCAAGTGACCACCAAAACTGAAGGCAAGAAGAGGAAGAAGAAGGAAGTCACTCCGGAAGAAGAAGAATCCTTGTTTGAGGTCCCTGAAAACTTTAAAAAATATGAGATAGACGATAGGACAGTTGTGATAAGAATGCCTAAACGTGAGGCACAATCAGGAGAGGCCTATGATAGCAAGGAAACCACCAAGAAAAAAGTGGTAGCCTTAGAGAAGGGAGAAGAAAGATGCACCTACATAGGGCATGACCTGTCGGAAGAAGAAGAGCAAGAGTTGATAGCGTTGCTAAGGGAATATAGAGACGTTTTTGCTTGGAGTTACAAGGACTTGAAGGGTGTCGACCCAGACACATGCTCACACACGATCCCTATGACCACAGATGCGACACCCTCTAAACAAAAGCCATACACTTACAATGACAACTATGCTGCCAAGATCAAAGAGGAGATAGATTGCTTGGTTGAAGCTGGATTCATCTATGAAATTGAGCACACTGAATGGGTCTCCCCCATTGTAGTGGTGCCCAAAAAGAATGGCAAATTATGTGTATGCATTAACTTGAAGAAGGCTAACGCAGCCACTATCAGGGATAGTTATCCGCTTCCTATCACTGAGCATCTATTAGAAAGGGTAGCAGGCAAGGAAGTGTACAACTTCTTGGACGGGTTCTCTGGCTACAGTCAAGTAGCCATTGCACCAGAAGACCAGGATAAGACGACTTTTTCCACAGAGTGGGGCATATTTGCTTTTCGGGTAATGCCATTCGGGCTTACCAATGCACCTGCAACCTTCCAGAGGCTGATGTGCCACGTGTTTAAAGAGTTCTTGAGGAAAAATTTGGAAGTCTATGTTGATGATCTTTGCACTCATTCCAACATTACACAGACCCATATACCTGAACTCAGACAAATCTTTGACAAATGTAGAGAATATCAAGTCTGCATGAACCCAGAAAAGTGTGTTTTCATGGTCAGGCAAGGCAAGATCCTAGGGCACATAGTGTCAAAGAATGGCATATCAACGGATGAGGAGAAAGTGAGAGCCATTGCATAACTACCTAGGCCAAGGAATGTCAAGGAGGTACATGCCTTCATGGGGCATTGTGGTTACTACCGCCGGTTCATTCACATGTATGCCATCATTGCAAAGCCGCTATATGCTCTTCTAACTAACTTTGAGTGGACTGATGAATGTGAGAACTCTTTCAAGGAGCTCAAACGAAGATTATGTTCAGCACCAATCTTGACCACCAGATTGGAACAAGCCATTCCATGTCCATGTGGATGCATCCAATTATGCTATTGGATGCGTGCTAGCACAACCTACAGGTGAAGGTAACATGGATCTTCCAATTGCCTATGCCAGTAGATAGTTGAATGCAGCTGAATGAAATTATACCACCACTAAACAAGAAGGGTTAGGCATGGTATATGCAGTTAAAAAGTTTAGACACTATTTGCATGCAAATAAGTTTAAATTTTTTACTGACCATCAAGCTCTGTTGTACTTGGTAAACAAGCCATGCAATACAGGAAGATTAGTAAGATGGTTCCTCTTACTAATGGAATATGACTTTGAGGTAGTGGTGAGAAAGGGCAAGACCCATTTGAGAGCAGATCATCTCTCAAGGCTCACATCAGGAGAGGCCCCACAAGGAGTGTCAGATGACCTACCTGATGCTTACTTGTTTAATTTGGAAGTTGTACCGCATTGGGCTAAGCCATTGGTACCAGTATTGGTCCTAATCACTTGGTAATGCACACAGAAGATAGAGAGATAGTAAAAGCTCAAAAGTATCATATCTTGGCAGGAGGTATGTACAAACATACAGAGCAAGGAGTACTAGCCTGTTGTGTGGAAGAGGACGAGTACGCTAAGTGGTTGCAATTAGCACATGTGGGTGCATTAGAGCAACACTACTCGAAATAAAGAACCTTATAGACATTGAGGAGACTTGGAGTACACTGGCCAACTATGGAAGCTGATGTCCATAGAATGTGCAAGGAATGCCCAATCTGCTACACTAAACCACCAGTGGAACATGCTACCCTTTATCGAATATCTTTAGTACCAGATTGGAGTGAACCATTAGTAGCCTTCTTGAGGACAAAAACATTCCCTCAAGATATGACTTTGGCTAGACAAAAGAGTTTGGAACAAGAAGCCCTAGATTACGCAATCATTGGTGATAATTTATACAAACGTGGTAAAGATGATTACCTAAGATTGTGTGTCCATGAGAGCGAATACCTCAAGATATTAGAAACTGCTCACCAAGGTGTAGCAGGAGGACACTTTGGTCCAGATCGGGTGATCAAGGCAATACTATTTGCAGGATTCTGGTGGCCCACACTTCACATGGATGCACACACCTACGTGAAGAGGTGTGAGGTTTGTCAGCGGACTCAGTATCCCGTATGCAAGGATGAGATGCCATTGAAGCCTATGATGGGCGAGGACGTGCATTCTCTAAGTGGGGAATAGACTTTGTTGGTCCTATTAATCCCCCAGCTAAGGGTTCACATGCTGAGTATATCATTGTGGCCATAGACTATCTAACCAAGTGGGTAGAAGTGAAAGCCACTACCAAGAACGATGCTCAAACAACAGCAAAGTTCCTATTTGAAAATGTGTTCACTAGATACAGACTACCTATAGAGTTAGTTAGTGATAGAGGGACTCACTTCTTAAATGAAGTCATTGAAAATCTTCTTCAAGAGTTCTTGGTGATACACAAGAAGTCTGCCTCCTATCATCCACAAGCTAATGGACAAGCTGAAAGCACAAATAAGATTTTGTGCAATGTGCTCACCAAATTAGTGAATAATAAACGCTCTGATTGGGACAAACAGCTAAACCATGCTATTTGGGCATACCGAGTTGCCTATAAAACGGTACTCCAAGCCACACCCTTTCAGATGGTGTTTGGCCAGAATGTGGTGCTACCATTGGACTTTTTGATACCTACATTGAAAGTAGCACAGGAGCATGACTGGACAGGCCATGAACTCTCCTCTAGAATCTTTGATCTTGAACGTTTAGGTGAGACACGATTGAGGGCTGCAACTAGAATCTATGCAGCCAAGAAGAGGCAAAAGGCTTATTTTGATACACACGTGAAGGATAAAGGCTTGAAAGCAGGAGACCTAGTCCTAGTCTACACATTGAAGCAACATGCCAGAAAGTTAGAGAAGCGTGGCTATGGACCTATGATCATAAATAGGATTTCAACTAGTGGAGCAGTACAACTAGCCACTTTAGAGGGCGATGTTCTCCCTAGCTATATAAGTGGATGCAGAGTCAAGTTATATCAAGAACCCCTGACTGAAGAGATGCTAAATCGACTCAACATTGCCAAGAAACGCAAGGAAGAAGAAAAGTGAATTCGAGAGGAAGCACTGGCCGAAGCTTTAGAACGCATCCCACGAATGAAATTGAGAAGACAATGTAGAGATCAGCCCATGCCTGACTCTCAAGAAGTTTTAGGTTATCACATGGCCATGTGTGAGGCTTCAGCTGAACGTTCCCATAAGGTAGTTGACCGACGACCTTTTGTGACCCTAGAAGTAGGACAAGGAGAGAGTGCAAGGACCGTGAGAGCTTTAATTGATTCAGGAGCAGCCACTAGTGCAGTTTGGTTTTCTTACTGCCAACAATTGCATTTGGAGGTAAAACCCCTAGAAGCATATCTCATAGGGCTTAGAGGAGTTGAAACCCCTTGCATGGGAGAGGTGGAACTTCCCCTCTACATTCAAGAGGTCCTCATGCCAGCAAACGTGCTAGTATGTGAAGACGAGGATCTTACCGAACCTCTTGTTTTGGGCCAAGACTGGATCTACGATCATGCAGTCAACCTCAACCTAAGAAGTGGACTTCTTCAGGCTTGGGCAGGCCAAAGACGTCTTACGATTGAATTAGAAAATCAAGCACTCAAACCATTAGAAAAGGCACCAACTCCTGGTCCCTCCAGGAGGCCACATGAAGATAACGATGCTGTTCTTGTCCAAAGTTCTATGGTGCAGAGGATTGTCACTCATGAAGGTACAGAAGTCAAGGAGGAATTTCCGTTCATTCCAAAGAAGATTCTGAAGGGGCAGGCTCAGCAACACAAGACACTGAGGATACCGATGATCAACAAGCATGCAAAGCAACTTGGGCAACATGAAATACCTCGCATCATGAAGGAGATCTGGATACGCAAAAGGGAAAAAACCATGACCCCAGAGGCAGGTTCTCAAAAGAGCATCAAGCAAGCCACACTCTCAAGGACTAAAACTAAGGAGTTCCCTAGGCAACAATCTAGACATACCATTTCTATTTGGGTCCCTAAGAGGTCAATGAAGGCAATCCCTAATGCTAGATGGATATGGGTGCCCAAGGCTTGCTTACAAGCCCAAATAAATTCACCTTCAGTCACTAGCTTAAATCAACACTCACAAGTAATCTTCGCAAATAGCTCAAGGCAGATACCTACACCTCACACTGCTACACCTTCGGTCAAACCTAGAAATTTTTGGAAATGGGTGCCCAAAAGGTCCCAAATCCAGCACAATCTAGTTCATAAATCTTTCCCTGCCATCAGCTCTAATAACTAAGAATCCTCAATCAAAGTGTGGAGACTTAAAACCTGTATTAAACCCCTTGACCAATTTTGTAAATCCATCCACTCTGATGTAGGTGCATTCTGAGTACATTGCATATCCAAAGCATGCATCTAGGCTGACACTAACCACTAATCACCACTCACATCTCTCATAAACACTTCATCTCTAACCACTAACCACCTGGATTGTCATGTTAGTATTGTGGAGGGAACACCATTACATCCTGTTTCCTATGCAACACTAATGTCCCTTTCTTCTTATAGCAGATAAGCATCAGAAGTCTCATGGCAACGGCAGTAGGAACAAGCTCCTAGGCGGGCACTAGTACTCAAAGCAATTGGGATACCATGCATGTGGAGGCTCCACTGACAGCGAGGCCTGAAGGGTTCCTGAATGTGCGAAGAATCCCCATCTCGAATCCACCGAGTGGCCTAACAGAAAGAGTGAAAGGACATTCTCATTGGTTCAATGAGATGCCCAGTGACTTGGGGGATGTAGATCATATCTGGGAATCCAAGTTGGAATGCGGAGGAGTTTGGTGGACCTTTCAGTTCTTCTCACGAGAATTTGAAGCATTACAAAATGTAGCCCCTCTCCAAGATATCTGGCAAAAAGCGGGATTGCAAGATTATTTTAGTGCAGCTTTGCCTAAACCTGATTTCCTTAGGTGCTATTACTTGATTGCAACTCTGAAGGCTACAGGAGATAAAGATCATTCAGGCACATTCCTGGTGCCCTCTCTATCAAGCCAGGAGGAAATGAAGAAGTTTGAGTTGAATATCACTGTAATCAGGGAGGCCCTTCAGATGTATGGCACCCATGTACCCTCCTATCGAGATCCTTTGATACCGGAGTCTATTAAGAATAATAAACTCAAGAAGTTGAAAGAAATGTGTGCTCTCACCCCCAACATCGCCATACCACTGCGGATGTGCCTTCAACACTTCACATTTCCAGTGCAAGACTGATTCACACAGCCTCATAAGAAGATCTGGTATGGGTTATACCTAGCGGAGACTTGAAGCTTACCTATTAAAATGCCTGTGTGGATCCTTGATCATTTATATGAAGCAGGCAAGCGAGGAGTGAGGAAGCCTACTTTGAATGGCTGCTCCGCCATTACAAGAATCATCTATAGATGCGTTGCTTATGATGTGCCAATCGCACGAGCCCTCAAGTACTCACAATTGGAATTCTTCCAGGGGTGGAAATCAGGGGTTCAACCCACTAATAGAATGCGTGGATCACTTTCACAGGTTCTGATTCCTCGGGAAGTCGCCAGAGAAGCCTCCTGTAGAGAAGAAGAACAAGTAGCCCCTTTCACGATTCACCTCCAAGGACCACCATCAAGGGGCGTGGTACAACCCACTCCATCAGCCCCTCCACTACCCTCAGATGCTGAGCTGTTATCCATGGCTACATTGGGAGAGGATACATCCTTCGACTTTGAGAGATTTTTGCAAACAGGACATTTATCTGAGAGTGAATTCTTTTTTGACAATGACGGTCCAGGATCATCATCCCAGAGAGAACAACCACACAGCACGGCATGAAGATTACATTGGGAGGATGAGGCACAACACACTCAGGCAGGAGGCACACATGAACAAGTGGAGATGCAGAGGAATGAATCGGAGGAGAGTGAGGAGGAAGCCCCTGCTTACACCGCACAACTCAAACGGCTCTACAAAACGATCAAGCAGGTACAAAAGAGGCATAAGCTATCAGAGGAGGCAAATAGAGCGATGGTGAATCAAATGCTTCAAGCAGAGAACGCGGACCCCCATTTTGTGGAGTCATTGAACCTTTTGGCGGAGACATATGGGATTATAGAAGCTATGCGGATCATGTTACATCGCAACCCTCCTCAATACGATCAACGAAGGATCGATACACAACCACGAAGGGGGAAGATGATTCAAATGGAAGCCTCTACGATCTACGAAGGATCGATACACGACCACGAAGGGGGAAGATGATTCAAATGGAAGTCTCTACCGCCCTCCCCACCACCACTCTAGAAGATGTTCACATGGCCAGCCCAACTAACCTTGATGAACTAGATGTAAATATACAGATACCATCTCCACCGTCACCTCCCATTCAGCCCACTGAACCCCTCACTACTAGCATTCCGGAGCAACCAATATCCACCCTCAGTGAACCTATATCACACACCACCATTTTGTCATCCTTACCTATCCCTACCTCTATCATTGCGGGTCCATCTTCCCAACCTCATATAGGTCATCCTACCACCCATCAAACCATATTAGGTCACCTAGCTTATCAACCAGCTCTTGGACAGCCACATCTCCCTACAAAAACTTTAACACCCCCATTTCCCCTCACCACTACATTTCCTCTTTCCCAACCCCTAACCAATGAGCCCCTCTTAACCTCCTCAGAACCAACACAAACCACCCTACCTCCATTATTGGCAAACCTGGTAAATATGATGCAACAACTTGATGATTATCATAGAAATTCCCTTTCCCATCACACCTCACCCACATTCACACCCACTACTAACACACCACCCACCATTCTCGTATTCACGATTCACACTTCACACTCCATCACGTCGGATCCCATGGACATTTCACCATCCACACGACCACCCAACCCCACTTTTGTTCCAATATCATCACATATCACTTCACTCACATCACCATTTCCACTCACTGTAGGCACAACATCCACTTTTTCCTTCCCCATTTCCCAACCCCTTGCATTTTCCACCTCTACCCCTACATCCACCTCATTTAGTCATGCACTAGACACCATGTTCGAAGCTGCCACACAACTTAAGCAAGAGTATAGATTATTGGAAGACAATAACAATGAGCTCTGCAATTTATCTGCTCACCTTCAGGCACGCGTCAATGCCTTGGAGTTGAATAACACTGCGTTGCAACAAGAGGTTACTACTCTCCAACAATTGCATGTGAAGCTTGAAGCCAAGTATGCAGAGACGGGTAAGGCGATGGAAGAACAACTCAAAGATCAGCTAGCCTGCAATGCTAGACTACAAAGAAATATGACTCTACTCCGACGCCATCTGGCAGCCGCTCAAGAAGAGAACAGAAGATTACAACAACATGATCAAGATAATCTCGAAGCAGTCATAGAGAATACTCCAGGGGCACCAATTGACCCTGCTAGCTTCCAGGCCATCCCCTCAGAAAGCATTCAGCAAATATTGGAAACCTATGCCAACCTCTTAGAAGCACATGATCAGCTGGCCGACCAAGTGAAAGAACTACAGAAACAACCAAGGCTTGTACCACACACATCAGAACCAAGAAAGGTGGTCAATGCTGCTACTTCACCAGAGCTAGACTCTTCCACGGCCAATGAAGTACTTGAGCTATGACAACAAGTGGCAAAATCAAAGATCAAGTTGTTACAGTATGAACGACCCCCCTCTCCACCTAATCAACCAATAGAAGAAGAAGCAGTAATCATTCCAGTGGAGGAAACATTTGAAGACAATTATGAGCCTCAACCCCTTCCAGGAGGCCGAATCACGGAGGAAGGACAAGACACATATGAGGAACCCCCTTCGGCATGGATGAAACAGGTAGAAGAAATGGGGCCAACTCATGAGGAACGTATATCCACTCAAACGCTGGCAATGAGGACCATTGAAGAAACCATACTTCAATCAGAGTATTTCAGACACCTTGCCTCTAGAAGACTGATAACTAGTTCAGAGTTACAATATAAACCCTATTTTGTATTATTGGCCGACTACAACGCAGAGATCAAAAGAGTCACCAACAAGTGCCCTACTTTCGCAAAACAGTTTGAACCAGAGGATATCCCAGAGGAAGCCAGAAAAGGGGCTATATTCCAACCCACCTGGAGGCAAAAATTACTTGAAACCTATCCAGAAATGCTACAAACATGGGATCACGCTCCCATGCATTTGAAATATAACCTGTGCTTTGGGCGAGTACAAAGAAGAAGATCATGGAAATCATTTGCCATCAAGGTTCAAAACAATGCAAATTGTAAAAAATGGCTAAGTTATCCCTCCATTGCACCCCCAACAGGCACACCAACAGTATCATACATGATGGCTACCATCAGACATTGGATGCCACGCCTCCACCCCATGCCAGATGTCGCCGCACAGATGATGCTCAAAATCTTAGACATGATGCAAGTGGTGTTAAAGACTTTCCGAAATGTACGTAATATCTAGCCTCCAATTCCGGGCTTCATCAATGGTAACTATGAATTACTTTATGATATGAGCACGACCCCGAGTATCCGTGTGGCTTATGCATGGCATGCACGAATAAGATATCTCCCTGCCTGTTACAAGCAAACTTTTGATGACATGTTCACCACGGGTTTCTGGGAAGCACACTCAGAAGTGTTCGCGCCACGCCCAACTCATCTACTACAATTATTCGCCTGCGAACAAACAATGCATTCAGAGCTCTACACCACGCCACAACCTGACATACCTGGCGCACTTCATTGGGAGGCCCTGCAGAGAGACCTGGTCAAGGGACTGCGGATTAAAGAACAAGAATTGGCAACCGACATACGATAGTAGTACATTGATCAAACCGTGGAGCAGAGGTCTGTCAGAGGCGATAGACGCTAGGGGGGGAGAGTGCTAGCATCATACGGGAAGAAGCAGGTATGGACATACATGCAGATCTAGCACTGAGGCAACCCATTAAATTTTTTCCAATCCTTACATCATTTTAAAAGTGGTTCTCATCACTAGAAACCCGTGTAAATACCGTTTCACCTTTTTGTAGCTACATTTTGTACAGCCGAGGAGTCCTCGAGCTTGGGGAGCCTTAGAAGTATTTGCCTACCAATTTTCATATTTTTTAGATCTTGTTTGAGCCCTCAAATAAGCCCTGGAACCTAATTTTTAACTAGGCCGGACACTAGGTCTGGACAAGGCCAAAGCTAGTCAAAAACTATAAATAGAGCTAGAGAGCTCATTTTTGGGGCTAGCTTCTTGTAGTTTTGAGCTTGTATGAGAACTAGGTTATAATAGAAGTGATTCCATTGTCTTACTCTCTTTGTTCTTGCCGTGTGTGCGCGTGTGTGTATGTGTGTGCATGTTTGTGTGCTTCTCACTCACACACTTGTGCCTTCACTTGCTCGAGGTCTTCACACCATCCTCATGTCTTCTTGGATTGACATTAAAGGAGGTGCTACTCATCACTGAGCTACATATTTAATCCCGACTTTTCAGGAAGCTGAAGATGCAAATACACAGGTGACTTTTAACGAATGTTTCTCACAATTGAGAATTCCAAATACAACTAAACTCTGGGATCTTATAGAAGACTTAGGTAGCTAACATTATCAATTTAAATCACTCAAAATGATGCACCATGCTCAAAGAGATCATCTCTGCAATCTTACTGAAAAGCTGAGATTTATGACAGTGAACAATTCACTCACATAGGCATGAAGATATGGTCACAAATGATCATAAAATCAAATGTATATTGAATGGAAATTAAAATGGACTTACTGGTACATGTGTGTGCCTTGAGATCACACTCTATTATGGAAGAAGCTCTTCTAATGTGTGTCAATCCCACGATTAAATCACATGTATATATAGTGAGGATTGGAACCAAGATTTGATTTTGAAATCTTGCTCACCTAAATCACTTTGCCTATTTCTTCGTGATTGAATCTCAACTAACTCAATCAAGAATCTGTAGATCCTCTTTTTCCTACTCATCAAGTGGATTCAACCACTTTTGATTCTTCAACTTTAAGATAAGATAAATGCTCAAAGAGTTACAAGGGTGAGTTCATAAGTGAACTCCTCATGTCTTTAATATTTTCTTAAATTATAGCATAAGTTTCTATGAACTTTGGAGACTCAAGCCAATACTTAGACTTTCCATGTACTTGTTCTCATGAGGAAGGAGATAAGGAAGAGAGCTCACACACACACTCTCACTCTCAAGGAGAGGCACACACACAGATTGAGGCAAGGAAGAATGATGATCTTCTTCTTCTTCTTCTATTACGTAAAAAGGAATGTACAAGAATGACCTAAAAACAAGAATACAACAAGTGCAGTGTATAAAGATCAGTACATAAGGAAAAACCTAATGTCCACCAATGAGTGAGTTGGCAAGGAAAAAATGTGCCATCACTCTCGATAGATAAATCTAATAAAGCTCAATGAAGTATCCTTGACATATACGAGCGTGACCACTATACCTGTCAGAGTAACAAAAAACTGGTACGTGTCATCCTGGATCATCATATGTTGAGCTTGATATCTCAACACTCCCCCTCAAGCTCAATGCCATATCCTATAATCCAAGCATCTCCCGAAACTTTTTCAACTTCTCAGCTCCAAGTGCCTTGGTGAAAATATCAGCAACCTGCTCATCTATTCTCACTAAACAAGATCAATATCACCTGCTAATACCTTCTCTCTGATGAAGTGATAATGTATCTCGATATGCTTTGTTCTAGCATGGAAAACAGGGTTCCGTGCTAGCTGCATGCTGCTAAGATTATCACAATAGATAGTGATAGGCTTTTGCACTTCCACACCTAAATCTATAAGTAACATCTCTAGCCATGATGCCTCACATGCTGCCATTGTAGCACCTCTATACTCAGCCTCTGTACTCGACAAGGCAATAGTGAGTTGCTTCTTGCTGCTCCATGTAACAACTGCTCTCCCAAGTGAGAATACAAAATCACTAGTGGATCTTCTATCTGGAATGCTACCAGCCCAATCTACATCGTTGTATCCATAAACCTCCAAATCTACACCAGCCTCATAAAACAATGCATAATCGAAAGTAGCACTCACGTAACATAGAGTGCACCTCAGAGCATCCAAATGTGGCTTCCTGGGAACCTGCATAAATTGACTTTCAAGTCCAATAATATAGCTTAGATCAGGCCTTGTAATTATACATAGTAGCATTTTCCAATGCTTCACCTGATGTAGTATCCAACTTCAAATTGTGATCTAATGGCATTGAAATTGGCTTACAACCATCCATACCATACTTTTGCAGCATATTCAAGGCATATTGCCTTTGCGACATCCATATACCTGTTTCTGTATGTATAAACTCAATGCCCAAGAAATAGTGCAACACACCAAGATCTTTCATGTCAAATTCTTGCATAAGAAGTTGCTTTACCTCTTTGATGCTTCCTTCATTATCACCACCTACAATCAGGTCATCAACATAAATAGCCACAATAGTGATGCCATCATCAACCTTCCTTGCATATAGTGAGTGATCTGCATCATAGATAGAAAACCCAATGCTGGTTAAGTAATCAGCAATCCTTGCATGCCATGCATGAGGGGTTTGCTTCAGCCCATACAAAGCCTTTTGCAACCTGTAAACATATTCTGGATGCTTTGAATCCTCATATCCTTGTGGCTGGTCCATATATACTTCTTCCTGTAACTCACCATGTAGGAAAACATTCTTCACATCCATCTGATGCAAAGTCCATCCTTTTGCTGTAGCTAATGCAACAAGTGTTCTGACAGTAGACATTTTAGCTATAGGGCTGAATGTTTCCTCATAATCAATGCCATATGTCTGTGCATATCCTTTAGCTACCAATCCAGCTTTATACCTGCTTATGCTACCATCAGCATTATGCTTTACCTTGTAAACCCATTTGTAGCCTATGGGTTTCTTTCCTTGCAGCAATGGAACCAGCTTCCATGTATCATTTCCATAAAGTGCAGCCATCTCCTCATCCATAGCGTTTTCCCAATCTGCAATTCCAATTGAATCTTCAAAGCAAGAAGGTTCAGCATCTTGTATTGCCTTTGTCATGTAGGCACAATGACGAGCCATGTAACTATCATATGTCAATTGTTGCACTGAATTCCGCATCCTCCCAGATCTTCTTGGTCCTAGGTCACTTCTCCTTGTATCATCTGCATGTTCCCTTCTTACTCATGGAGTCTTCACAGAGGGTAGTCCAAGTTCCTCATCAAGAATCTTTTCTGAACTACATGAATCTCCATCAATGTCTTCAAAACCTGCACATGTTTTATGACCAGCAGAAAGCTTTTCTTTACCTTTCTTGGATGTATTTGATGAATTTTCTGGACTGAAACTTCCACATAATCTTCCACTCCATGGATTTGAGTTGGAACTATTGCTTGGTGATGCATCTGGTCCGCTCAAAACCTGAGATTCTGCACTTGATTTTTCAGAATTTTCTTTGTCATTTGGTTCATGACTCAGTCCTTCTTTGGCATCTGCATAGAAGCTTTACATTTCATCAAATACCACATCTTTGCTCACCTTTACATGTCGTGTGAGTGGGTTATAACATTTATATCCCTTTTCCTCAAGGGAGTATCCAATGAAGACACATTTTTCTGCTTTTGGATCAAGCTTCTTCCTTAATTCATCTGGGACATGTACATATGCAATACAGCCAAAAACTTTCATACATGATAAGTTTGGCTTGTTACCTGTAAACTTCTCTTCATGTGTAACTTGATGTACAGTAGTAGTCGGAGTTCTGTTCATGATGTATACAGTAGTATGCATAGCTTCTACCCAATAACAATGAGGCATATTCTTCTCAATCATCAAGGCTCTTGCTATTTCTGCAATATGTCTATTTTTTGCATTCAACAATGCCATTTTGTTGTGGTGTGTACCTGCATGAAAATTGATGCCAAATTCCATGATTTTAAATAGAAAATTGATGTATTCATCTCCTCCATCAAATCTTAATGTCTGAATGTACTTCCCTGTTTGCTTTTCCACCATAGCTTTAAAATTTTGGAAGTGAGTGAACACCTCGCTCTTCTCTTTCATGAAATATACCCATACTTTGCATGTATGGTCATCAATGAAAGTAACATAAAACCTGCAACCGCCCACAGATGTGGTCTTTGCTAGACCCCAAACATCTGTATGTACTACTTCTAGTACATTCTCACTAACATGCTTGTCATGTGGAAATGATGCTCTTGACTGTTTACCAAATTGACATGCTGCACATACTTTTTGCATTTTTGCGACTTTGAAATTTGGTAGTCCATGGACAATCTCCTTTGACTGCATCAATTTTAGCCATTGCAAGTTTGCATGTCCTATCCGTTTGTGCCACATCTCTATATCTACAATAACTCCTGCATCTTTTGTAAACATGGCTGCATTCATTTCAGGAATCTTCACATTTAAGGTGAACATTCTACCCACTTTGTTTCCTTTGGCAACCAATCGTCCATCCTGCTTGTACTCTTCTACATATAATCCATCAACATTGAACCTTACTTGTAATCCTTGGTCAACCATTTGTCCAACAGAAACCAGATTCTTTGTTATATTTGGAACATGCAGCACATCAGCAAGATGTTTTACCTTCCCGTCCTCCATAGACAATGCTATGTTTCCTATATTCTCAATAGGATGCAATGTATCATCACCTGTTTCAACATATCTAGGAACTGATATTTTCTGCAAACTACTAAACCATTCTGCATGATTGGTCATGTGATTTGAAGCACCTATATCAACATACCAGACATTATCATTCGATTTTGAAATATCAACAGACATTGTATTCATCATGTGATATTGAACCATGAACAACTTCTCAGAATCATCTACGCTTGTGGATGCATAGTTGTTTTGATGCCTTCGGTTATTTTGATTCTTCAACCTGCAATCATGTTCAAAGTGTCCAGGTTTACCACAATTCCAGCACCCTTTACTATCATTACCTGAATCATTTCTTTGGAAATTTCTGTGACCTCTTTGGCTCCCTGTGCCTCGAAAATCTCCTATTCCTCCTGCATGATTCTATTGTTGACCTTAGTCTTGGTTATTATTTCTTCTTCCACTTCCCAAGCCTCTATCTCTGCCTCTTCCTCTGCTAGCGTAGAATACCTGCTCATAACTAGGCTTTCCTTGGGAGTTTGAACAGCTTGTTCTTGAGTTGCAATTTTTGTGCCTTTGTATTGGTCTCATACAATGTGCCCAAACTGTTCCAAGCCTCTTTTGGAGTCTTGGCATCCTGTATGTGTCCAATCATGCTATCCTATATGCTAACAGATAGCCAGTACATTACCTTTCGTGCTCCTTGATTCCATTCCTCATATGCTCTTACCTGATATGTAGTTCGATTTCTTTTTGGTAACTATGGGGCATTGTCATTCTCTCCTTTGATGTACTTCCAGTAGCCTTTTCCCTATTGGAGGATAAACACTCCTATGTGCACAACAAAAGCAAATGAACCCTCCTAGGATCCTGAAATTTTTCAGACATAGGCTCTGTATTTTCTGAGTTTCTCTGAGTATATGCAGAGATTGAAAATGAAATTTTTCAGGCATAAACTAGACTTTAAGAGCTTTCAAATGGGAGTAAAATCACTCCATTTGGATACTGGATGATGCCTCAACCAGCTGCAACAAAACAGATAACTTGATCTCTTCACAGAGTATGAGCTAACTGGACAGACACTGTTCTGGACATTTCTCTGCAGATGTGCAGGCACTGAACCTGAGACTTATACCAAACAAAGTAGAACTTATAAGCTTTCCAACAAGACAAAAATCATTGCAAATGGATTCCGGATGAAGGAGAAACAACAATTACAAGACCGGGGGGTCTGCCAAAAACATCTAGATAGATAGAGTGTGTAAAAGTGAAATTTCTGCAAAATATGCAGAGAACAGCTAGTAGGGGGTGTGCTTAAGCAAGGGGGCAGCTTGGGCACGTATTTCCACGACTCTAAGTCATAATACAACTCATTAGAGGTTTTAAAGACCACCTACTAACCTCTTTAACCAATCAAAAACATATACATGTCAAAAGTGAGGTCCAATCACATCAAGAGGTGAGCTAAATCTTCTCTAATCAACTTCTTTCCATTATGGGCATAATTGGATGCCTCAAACTCATGGAAATCAGCCTCCTTTGATTGTGGATGATGTGGAAGGTTCAATTTGGGGCATGTTCCCACACTCTTGAGCTTGAAAAACTTTCAACACTCCCCCTCAAGCTCAAGTCTTTTCCTTTGTTGCTTCAGCCTATGTCTCTTATGTTGATAGCTTCCTTGAATCCTCCAAGCTTTGTACCTTCAAGAAACTTTGTCATCATGTCTGCAACCTGCATTTTAGTGTTCACATACCTTATATCTAGCTCTTTTGCCATCACCTTTTCTCTAACGAAGTGGTAATGAACCTCTATGTGCTTGCTCCTTGCATGAAACATGGGATTGTTAGCTAGATAGATGCTTGAAATGTTGTCTCCATAAAGAGGAAACTCCTGCACTTCCACTTCCAAGTCCTTAAGTAGCTTCTTAAGCCATAATAGCTCACATGTATCCAATGCTAAACCTCTGTACTTAGCCTCTGTGGATGAAAGAGCAACAGTGGGTTGCTTCTTACAGCTCCAAGAGATCACTTTTGTACCTATCATGAAAACATAACCTGATGTACTCCTTCGATCATCCTTGCTACCTGCCCAATCAGCATCACTATATCCTTTGACACTTAGATCAGCATCATATGAGTAAAATAGACCTTGGTTGATGGTGTGCTTGATGTAACGAAGCACCTTTCTTGCCGCCATAAGATGATCATGAGTAGGTGCATGCAAAAATTGAGAGAGAACACCTACTACATATGCAAGATCAGGTCTAGTGAATGTAGCATAAATTAATGAACCAATTATGCTTCTATATAGTGTAATATCTTGTATAGCCTCTCCTTGACCTGCAACCAACTTTGTATTGGGCTCCATGGGCTGAGAAAGTGGCTTACGACCACTCATACCAAACCTGTATAGCACATCCAACAAGTATTTTCTTTGAATCAAGAAGATGCCATTGTGTGCATAGATTACCTCTATTCCCAAGAAGTACTTTAGTGGTCCAAGATCAGATATCTTGAACTCCTTCCCTAGCTTTGATTTGATATCTTTAATACCTGCAATATCACTTCCTGTGATGATCAAATCGTCCACATAGATGCATATGTATACCATCTTGTCTCCTTGCTTCTTCATGTAAAGTGATGGATCTGCAACACTTTCTTTGTATCCACAACTTGATAAATAATCCACTAACCTCTGATTCCAGGCCCTTGGGGCTTGCTTTAGTCCATATAGTGCTTTCCTTAGCTTGCAAACATGATTTGGGTACCTCATACTAGCAAATCCTTGAGGTTGGCTCATGTAGACTACTTCTTCAAGCTCTCCATTGAGGAAGGCATTCTTCACATCCAACTGATATAAGCTCCATTTCCTTGATGTGGCCACTGCAATCAAAGTCCTAATTGTTGGCATCTTGGCTACGGGGCTGAAAGTTTCATCATAATCTATCCCGTAGCTTTGGAAGAAGCCTTTCGCCACCAACCTTGCTTTGTACCTAGCAATGGAACCATCTGAATTTCTTTTATTTTGTAAACCCACTTATTACCTATCACCTTCATGCCTTCTTGAGCTGGTACCAAGCTCCAAGTATGGTTCTCATCAAGTGCTTTGAGCTCTTCCTTCATTGCCTCTTGCCATTCCTTGCAATCCTTAGCTTCTTCATAACTAGTTGGTTCTTTGTCCTTGATTACCTGAGTCATGTATGCATAATGCTTTGCAATGAAATTATCATATGTTAACCTTTGTACTGGATATCTTACTCTTGAAGACCTTCTTTCACTTCCTTTTGGTGTGGTTGCCATCTTCTTTCTTTGTTTAGCCACTCCTGGAGTTTGAACTTCTTCTATCTCTTCATCTTTCAACATGCTCTCGTCCACATAGCTTCCTTCTTCATCTGAAATCTTCTCTTTGCCTTTGACTTTGCTTTCTTCAGAGCTGGTCTCTCTTTCCCTAATCCTTCCACTCCATGGTGAGGGTGTCCTTGTGTTGCATGAGTTGCTTGGACCACTCAAATCCATGCTTTCTTGAACTCTATCATCAGTCTTCAAATCTGTCTCACCTATGTCTTCAACCTGCAATGGACTTGTGCATGCATACCAAGGCTTCAACTCATCAAAGACAACATCCCTACTTACCTTCAGCTCCTTGGTGATGGGATTATAGCATTTATACCCCTTTTGTTCCATAGAATATCCCAAAAAAATACACCTTTCAGATTTGGCATCTAACTTTGACCTCAACTCTTGAGGTACATGTACATAGCATATACAACCAAAGATTCTAAGATGTGAAATGCAAGGTTTTCTTCCACTCCATGCTTCCTCAGGGGTTAGATGATGTATACCTGATGTAGGACATCTATTCATGATGTATGTGGCTGTATATGTAGCCTCTCCCCAATAACAATGCGGCATATTCATTTCATTGAGCATACACCTTGCTACCTCTGCTATGTGTCTGTTCTTTCTCTCTGCTACCCCATTTTGTTGAGGGGTATACCTGCATGTAAATTGCCTTTTGATGCCATTGACCTGCAAAAATTCAGAAAATTCATGGGAGAAATACTCTCCCCCTCCATCGGATCTCAAAGTTTTGATAAACTTGCCAGATTCCTTCTCCACCTGTGCTTTGAATTTCTTGAAGTAGTGGAACACATCTGATTTGTTTCTAATGCAATACAACCACACTTTTCTTGAAAAGTCATCAATGAAGGTTACAAAATACCTATTTCCAGCAAGGGATGCTTCTCTTGTTGGACCCCAAACATCCGTGTGAATGAGGTCTAAAACATTTGCACTTACATAGGTACTCTTCTTGAAGGGCAACCTTGATTGTTTTCCTTGTTGGAAAGCTACACAAATTTCATGCAACATTTTAGATGTAAAATTTGGTAGGCCTCTTACCAAGCTCCTCCTTTGCATGTCCTTGAGCTTTTGTAGGTTGATGTGACCTATTCGTTTATGCCATAGATCCAAATCTGCTATCCTCTTGTCTCCATATGTGACATACATTGAATCGTGTGGCTGATTTATGTCCATTATGAACATTCTCCCTTGCTTTTTTCCTTTTGCTATGAGCTTGAAACCTGCCCTTGGATCCTCAACAAAACATCCTCTTTCATTGAACCTAACTTGATAGCCTTTTTCTACCATTTGGCCTACCGAAATCAAGTTTTTGGTAATAGAAGGACATGTAATACCTCTGATAAGCACTTTGCTCTTTGATTTCCTTCCAAACTGATATCTCCCACATGTTGAATGGTATGCTTTGAGTTATCACCTGTTTCCACATGCCCTTGATGCTTTGGGACCTGCAAATTACTAAAAAGATCCTTTCGACATGACATATGATTGCTACATCCACTGTCTACATACCATACATCTTCACTAGCTTGAGTTGTATCTTTACCATACCTCATGGCAAGTAAATAATCATTCCCTTGGCTGGATGATGTGTTTGCATAATTACCTTGCCCTCTATAATTGTTGTTGTTGCTTTGATTCCCTTGTCTTTGAGCTCTATGATAGCATTCATTTGCAAAATGACCGGGCTTACCGCATACAAAGCATCCATTTGAAGTGGCTTGTCCTCTTCCACCAAATCTTGCACCTCTTCCTCTATTTGTGGCTCTTCCACCTCTTTGACCTGCATTTTCTTGTTGTCCTTGACCTCCTTGGTTGCTTTGATATCTTCCTCTTCCTCTTGTAGCACCTCGGTTGTGTCTTCCTCTTCCTCTACCTGCATACAACAATTGCCCTTGGCTATCCTTGGCATTATGACCACCAAGGTTCATCTCCTCTGTCACCATGAGAGTGATTAGTTGATCAAAATCAGGAAGAGAGTCCCTTACATACACTGAAGTTGTGAAAGCCCTCCATTTTTCATCATCCCTAAGTCCATTTAGGGTGTGGGCGGCAAGATCGTCATCATCTAGGGCACAACCGATTGACCCTAGTGCATCTGCAAGCTCTTTAACCTTTAATATGTAATCATTAGCACCTTGAGAGGGGCTTTTCCTAAGATTATTTAGCTCATTCTTGAGCTGAATTTTTCTAGCTTTTGTGGAGGTTGAATACAATCTCTCCAAGCACTCCCACACCTTCTTCGATGTATCCAAATCTTGAATATGCCCTACCATAGAGTTGCTAATATGCTGAGATAAAATGAAAATGACCCTTTTGTCCCTTTCATCCCACTCTCTTACTGCTCTTCTCTGGTCATTGGTTGGATTTATCTCATCTATGTAGGGTTTTGGCTCTCCACTACTCACAAGTCCCCACAAACCTTTCCCCATCAAAAAATTGCTTATTCTAAATCGCCACGGTTGGTAGTTTCCTTTTTCGAGCTTCTCGATCTGAGCATTGAGATCAGCCATGGTGCCTCCTAACTCTTTTGAACCTCCCCCTTGATGCAATGAAGTTGAAAAGGATGGCTTTTACCTCAAAAAATAGAGCTACTCCTCTTGATAAAGCTTCGTCTTTGATTTGATGATGTATTTGCTTCCCCTTGTTGTTGACGTGCCCGTTCTTTGCTTCCTTCCTTCAAACTTTGATGAAGTCTTTACTTCACTTCAGTAGCTCCTTCTTCTCTCTTTGATACTCCACTTATAGCTCTGATACCACTGTTGGAGGATAATCACTCCTATGTGCACAACAAAAGCAAATGAACCCTCCTAGGATCCTGAAATTTTTCAGACATAGGCTCTGTATTTTCTGAGTTTCTCTGAGTATATGCAGAGATTGAAAATGAAATTTTGCAGGCATAAACTAGACTTTAAGATCTTTCACATGAGAGTAAAATCACTCCATTTGGATACTGGATGTTGCCTCAACCAGCTGCAACAAAACAGATAACTTGATCTCTTCACAGAGTATGAGCTAACTGGAAAGACACTGTTCTGGACATTTCTCTGCACATGTGCAGGCACTGAACCTGAGACTTATACCAGACAAAGTAGAACTTATAAGCTTTCCAACAAGACAAAAATCATTGCAAATGGATTCCGGATGAAGGAGAAACAACAATTACAAGACCGGGGGGTCTGCCAAAAACATCTAGATAGATAGAGTGTGTAAAAGTGAAATTTCTGCAAAATATGCAGAGAACAGCTAGTAGGGGGTGTGCTTAAGCAAGGGGGCAGCTTGGGCACGTATTTCCACGACTCTAAGTCATAATACAACTCATTAGAGGTTTTAAAGACCACCTACTAACCTCTTTAACCAATCAAAAACATATACATGTCAAAAGTGAGGTCCAATCACATCAAGAGGTGAGCTAAATCTTCTCTAATCAACTTCTTTCCATTATGGGCATAATTGGATGCCTCAAACTCGTGGAAATCAGCCTCCTTTGATTGTGGATTGATGGAGAGTGTTAATCTCCAAAAGAACAAATTGACCTTGAATTTAGATCACCTCTATATCAAGATCAACTTTACTCCACCTAATTTAGAGAATCTTCACCAAATTATCAGGAAATTGATTATTCTGAAAAATTCAGTTTCTTCAGAAAAGTCTGCTGCAGATTAGTCACTCATTGACTAATCAATCCTGTAAAGTTTTTGATAAAACTTTGCACAACACTTCGCCTTAAGGTTGCGCAACTTTGCCAAGTTAAATCTCTCAAAAAGATTAAGTATACACTGAGAAATGTGTGAAACACTTTACCTATGTCTGAAAGTGCTTCTCTGCAATGGCGACTTTGACACCTGCAACTTCTTAGCACTGGTTCTCCCAACTCTGAACCCGTTTGATCAAGATCTTCTAGCCATAGATAGCTTATCTTCCAACTTAGATTTTGAGCCCTCACTTGTGTAAAACTTTACACTGTGGACTGAGCACTGGCCATTTCTTTGAAGATGAAATGTGCGCCAGATTTCTCGACTCTCAGAACATCTTCACATATGAATGTTCCTAAACATAATTCTCACGACCTGATTGAAATTAATCTCTCAAATTCTAGCCATAGATAGATTAGCTATGGACTTAGATACGTGCAAAAGGATTCTTCAAAAGATTAAGCACAGAAGGAGAATGGGAGAGAAGATCGACGCGCAGAATTCTACAAAATTTTCTTCTTCATTACTTTTCACACATATGGTTGATGATACATACAATGTTCATCACCTCTTCACCTATTCTTCTCTATCTGATCTATATCACTCTCTCTACTTATGAATACGTATCTGTAGATATATACGAGTCTAACTCGTCATCCTTTTCAAAATATATTGAACTATTTACAAAAGTAATATACAAAAGAGACATTTCTGATTCCATTTTCTTCCTCTGAAAATAATCTTCATTCTTCCATATGTCTTCTCACTTTGATCTTCATAAAATCACTATTGATGATTGTTCTGCTCCAACAGCTCCCCCTCAATCTTCAATTGTGATTACCTGCATCTTCTTTATTCCTGCCATATCTTTAAACCTCTGCAATTTAGGTCCATCCAAACTTTTAGTCATCATATCTGCAAGTTGATCTTTTGTAGGGGTGTGTATGACTTCAATTTCCTTCTCAATGACCTTCTCTCTCAGAAAATGATATTGTATTTCAATATGCTTAGTTCTAGCATGAAATACAGGATTAGCTGCCAAGTATAATGAACTCATATTGTCTCCACAAATAATAGGAGTACTCTGAATCACATCAAAAACTTTCAAAAGTGTCTTTAGCCATATTACCTCTTTTGCAGCTTCCACCATACCTTTATATTCTGCCTCTGTGGATGACAAAGCAACTGTATGTTGCTTCTTGGAACACCATGAAATCAATTTGTCTCCTACATAGCACAAGTATCCATGTGTTGATCTTCTATCATCCACATTACCTGCCCAATCTGCATCACTATATATCTTGATTCTTGTATCTGAAGTAAACCCATAGTACAACCCTTCTCTGAGTGTACCCTTGATGTACCTAAGTACTCTTTGTCCTGCAATCCAATGTTCCTTTCTAGGACAATGCATGAATTGTGAAAGCACACCAACTGCATATGACAAGTCAGGCCTTGTCAATGTAGCATAAATCAAGCTACCAACCAAACTTTGATAGAGTTTCATATCTCTGAACTCTTCTCCTCCAAACCTAGACAATTTATGGTTCACTTCCAAAGGTGTAGGTGCAACCCTGCAATCTTCCATTTTAAATTTGGTTAGCAAATTTTTAAGATACCTTTCTTGGGTCACATATACTCCATGTTGAGTATAAGTGATCTCCATTCCCAAGAAGAATGATAGATTCCCCAAATCACTGATTTTGAACTCTTTCTCCATCTGCTTTTTGATCATTTGTATCCCCTTATCATCTGTTCCTGTAAGTATTATGTCATCAACATAAATACACACATAAATGAACCCATCTTCACTTGCTTTGACTAGCAAGCTACTATCTGCCTTTGATGCTTGAAAACCAAGATCATTCAAGAATTTCACAAGCCTATAATTCCAAGCCCTTGGGGCTTGCTTCAACCCATACAAAGCTCTTTTGAGCTTACACACATAATTTGGACTCACTTGATCTTTGAACCCATCTGGTTGCTCCATGTAGACTTCATCTGAAATGTAACCATTTAAGAAAGCATTTTTAACATCTAATTGAGACAACTTCCAACCTTTACAAGCAGCAATTGCAATGAGTGTCCTGATGGTTGTCATCTTTGCCACAGGACTATAAGTCTCATCATAGTCCACTCCATATGTCTGTGCATACCCTTTCACAACAAGTCTAGCTTTGTACCTAGACACACTTCCATCTGCAAATCTCTTTGTTTTGTAAACCCACTTACATCCAATAATCTTCTGACTATTAGGTTTAGGAACCAAATCCCATGTTTGATTCTCTATCAATGCATCATACTCCTCTTGCATAGCATCTTCCCAATTCTTCTTCCCTTTGGCTTCTTCATATGTAGAAGGGTCTTCATCTGCTTTTACCAAATAAGCATAATCTTTAGTAGTCAAGAATGAAGTGTCATAGCTATACCTTGTAGGTTGCCATTTGTGCCTAGATGATCTCCTAACTTCTGCACTTCTTGAGGTCTCTGGTTCATCACATTCTGGATCAAACCTTGGCCTCTCTTCAACTTCAATCTGCACTTCATTACTCTCACTTTCATCAAGTAATTGAACCTTTGCTTTACCTTTCCTTTGTTCCACTATTTCTTCATCATCTGCATGTACATTATATTTACCTGCATACCAAGTACCTTGCTCATCAAATGTAACATCCTTGGATACAATAAATTGCTTTGTGGATGGACTCCACAACCTGTATCCCATTTGCTTATCATCATAACCAATGAATACATACTTCTCTGCCTTAGGTTCCAACTTATGCCTCAATTGAGATGGCACATATGCATATGCCAAGCATCCAAATATTCTGCAATGATCCAAGGTAGGTTTCTTACCCCACCAAGCTTCATATGGTGTCATACCCTGCAAAGCTTTACAAGGCAATCTATTAACCAAATATGTAGCTGTATTAACAGCCTCAGCCCACAAATAATTTGGGCAATTCTTCTCTTTCATCATGGACCTTGCAAACTCAACAAGAGTCCTATTTCTTCTTTCTGCTACCCCATTTTGTTGAGGAGAGTATCTGCAAGTAACTTCTCTCTTTATACCTGCATTCCACAAATAATCATTGAACTCATTTGAAAAATACTCTCCCCCTCCATCTGACCTTAGTCTCTTCAATTTTTGACCTGTAATCCTTTCTGCATATGCATGATAGTGTTTAAATGTATTAAACACTTCTGACTTTTCCTTAATCACATAAATTGTGATCCACCTGGTAGCATCATCAACATATATGACATAATATCTTGAACCATTTATACTAAAGTCCTTTGAAGGACCCCACACATCTGTATGCACCAATTCAAGTCTTTCTGAATACATAAATCCATGCTTGGAATAGGATTGCTTATGAGCCTTACCTAATTGACATGCCTCACATCTGTATGTCATGTGTTGACCTGCAATGTTAGGCATTCCAAGCACTGAATCATTGTTAATCATTTCTTTGATACCTCTTTCATTAAAGTGTCCAAGTCTTTTGTGCCAAAGATCCAATTCTGACACCTTCTGCTCTCCATATGTGAACATAGCATGTCCAACATTTCCTTGTACCTTCAATGTGAAAAGCCTTCCTTCTTTCTTTCCTGCAATAACTTGTTTATACCCTTGACTAGGGTCTTCCACATAAACTCCATCATTTGTGAACCTTACCTCATAACCTTTTTCCACAATTTGACCTACACTGATCAAATTCTTTGGAATTGTGGGAACATAAAGTACCTTACTCAGAAGAGTGCTCCCATCCTTAGCCTTGACTGAACCAATTGACTTTACCTTATGCTTTGTATTATCACCTGTCTGTACTGTATGATTGATTGCATTATGATCTAGGTCAGTCATCAAAGCAATATTTCCACTCAAATGATTACTACATCCTGAATCAATATAAAACACTCTCATGTCCTCATGTGAAGTTTCACATGTATTCATAATGAGAGTCGAATCCTCCTTTTGATCTGATGCATAGTTGTAGTAGGTGCTATTATAGGATTGATTTTGGAAGCTTCTTCCTCCACCTCTTCCAAAAGAATTCCTACCACCTCTACCTCTGAAGTTTCCTCTCTGAAATCTACCTCCTCTTCCTCTTTGATTAAAGTTCTGATAATTACCATTGTTTTGATTATTATGCCAACAATCATGAGATAGATGATTGGTCTTACCACATATCCAACAAGCTCTTGCATTCTCTTTGTTGTTTCTGCCTCTTCCTCTACTTCTGCCATTTCCTCTTCCTCTTATGAAGTTTGCTTGGTTTGAAGTACCTTCTTCTTCACCTGATTGTTGCTTTCCTTTGTTGGCTTTCTTCTTGTCTTTAGAATACATTGCATGACCTGCACTCTTATCAACATCTCCTTTGATATCATTCTCAAAAGTTAGCATATGACCTAACAATTGATTCAAATCAGGAGTAAAGTGATCTAATGAAAGTTCTGTAGATAAAATGAAAGGCTTCCATTTCTCATCTCCTCTTAGTCCTGTGAGTATTTGTCTTACCAATTTGTCTTCTTCAATATCTTCATCAACTGCACCTAAAGAATCTGCAATGTCCTTCATCTTTGTCACATAATCAGAAATTGATTGTGAGGCCTTCTTCTTGAAGGTAGTAAACTCTGCCCATAGTGAAGCCTTCCTTGATTTGGTTGTATTTTGGAAATGCTCTTCCAAAGCATTCCAAATGTCACAAGCACTTTCAAGTCCTCTAATGTGAGGAAGCAAATAGTCATTGACTGCCATGTAGATGATGCTTCTTGCTTGAGCATCCTTCTTCATCCAATTCTTTAAGTCTGCAAGCTCCTCCCTAGTTGGAACACTAGGATCTCTGAATTCTGGCTTTTCTTCATCTCCTGTGATATATCCTATCAAATCTTTGCTCATAAGGTGAGCTTCCATCCTCATAGACCATGCAGGATAGTTCTCTCTATCCAACTTTTCAATTTGGAGACTATCCCCCATCTTTACTTCACCTGTAGCTTCAAATCTTTAACCTTTACAGATAATAAATGTACCTTTACTTCGAATGTTGCTTCTTCTGATCCTTTTGATGCTCTTTGTATGTCTTCCTTCAAGTTTTCTTCAACCTTTACCCTTCTGCACCTTCAAGATGTAAAGTTTTGTACTTCTGCAATAGTCGGAGTCTCCTTCACTTCAATTTTGACACAACCTGCTCTGATACCACTGATGGAGAGTGTTAATCTCCAAAAGAACAAATTGACCTTGAATTTAGATCACCTCTATATCAAGATCAACTTTAGACTCCACCTAATTTAGAGAATCTTCACCAAATTATCAGGAAATTGATTATTATGAAAAATTCAGTTTCTTCAGAAAAGTCTGCTGCAGATTAGTCACTCATTGACTAATCAATCCTGTAAAGTTTTTGATAAAACTTTGCACAACACTTCGCCTTAAGGTTGCGCAACTTTGCCAAGTTAAATCTCTCAAAAAGATTAAGTATACACTGAGAAATGTGTGAAACACTTTACCTATGTCTGAAAGTGCTTCTCTGCAATGGCGACTTTGACACCTGCAACTTCTTAGCACTGGTTCTCCCAACTCTGAACCCGTTTGATCAAGATCTTCTAGCCATAGATAGCTTATCTTCCAACTTAGATTTTGAGCCCTCACTTGTGTAAAACTTTACACTGTGGACTGAGCACTGGCCATTTCTTTGAAGATGAAATGTGCGCCAGATTTCTCGACTCTCAGAACATCTTCACATATGAATGTTCCTAAACATAATTCTCACGACCTGATTGAAATTAATCTCTCAAATTCTAGCCATAGATAGATTAGCTATGGACTTAGATACGTGCAAAAGGATTCTTCAAAAGATTAAGCACAGAAGGAGAATGGGAGAGAAGATCGACGCGCAGAATTCTACAAAATTTTCTTCTTCATTACTTTTCACACATATGGTTGATGATACATACAATGTTCATCACCTCTTCACCTATTCTTCTCTATCTGATCTATATCACTCTCTCTACTTATGAATACGTATCTGTAGATATATATACGAGTCTAACTCGTCATCCTTTTCAAAATATATTGAACTATTTACAAAAGTAATATACAAAAGAAACATTTCTGATTCCATTTTCTTCCTCTGAAAATAATCTTCATTCTTCCATATGTCTTCTCACTTTGATCTTCATAAAATCACTATTGATGATTGTTCTGCTCCAACATGGATGATGTGGAAGGTTCAATTTGGGGCATGTTCCGACACTCTTGAGCTTGAAAAACTTTCAACATTCCCATCAGGAAATTCTTCATTATGAGTCGTCAAGCATGGAAGTCGTTCTTGTCTAGTTTATCACTCATAAGCTAACTCATTCCATCTGCATTTGCCATTTCTGTAGCAATTCACAATATTGCAAAACACTACAAGCAACACTTCTGCTTGAACACTATTACACTATGGCCTGATAGTTTGATCTCAGAAAAACACAGGAAATTTTGGATCTAGAATATATGAGTGTTAACAAACATAATGCAAGTTACAATTTCTAAAATTGACCTAATTTTTTTGCAGACCTCGCCTTGTAGGCTCAAAACGGAGGTCGAGATGGCTCCGAGACTTCGATCTGACAAAAAGGAGTGACCCTAAAGGGATAACTCACAAAAATATTTTGAGGTCTTCTACCTTCACGCGGATTTTCGTAGCAAATGGAGGTCGTTTGTGAATCGCGTTTTCTCCATGCCGTGCTGCATACTCTTCATCGTCGCCTTCTCCACGATCTCTCTACAGCCACGCTGGCTCTGATACCATGTCACGAGGAAGGAGATAAGGAAGAGAGCTCATACAAACACTCTCTCTCAAGGAGAAGCATACACATAGATTGAGGCAAGGAAGAACGATCTTCTTCTTCTTCTTCTTCTATTACATAAAAAGGAATGTACAAGAATGACCTAAAAACAAGAATACAACAAGTGCAATATATAAAGATCAGTACATAAGGAAAAACCTAATGTCCGGGAATGAGTGAGCTGGCAAGGAACAAATGTTCCATCACTCTCGGTAGATAAATCTAATAAAGGTCAATGAAGTATCCCTGACATATACCGACGTGACCACTATACATGTCAGAGAAACAAAAAACTGGTACGTGCCATCCTGGATCATCAGATGTTGAGCTTGATATCTCAACACTTGTTCCAATAGCTCCCCCTCAAGTCAAGTAAGCTTGAGTTCTTCAATCATCCAAGATTACCTACAAACCAATCATAGATTTGAATCTGTTGAGTTTAGTACCATCCAAGGTTTTAGTCAACATGTCTGCACATTGTAAAAGTGGATACATAGGATAGCTAAATTTCTTTGCTCAAGATCTTTTCCCTTACATAATGGTAGTGTACTTCAATATGCTTAGTCATAGCATGAAATACTAGATTGGCACCCAAGTGTATGGAGCTCATATTATCTCCAAATATATGTGGAGTTCGAAACTCCAACCCAAGATCTATGAATAGAGTCTACATCCACATTGCTTCCTGAGTAGCTATGGAAAGACCTCTGTATTCAGCTTCTATAGAAGAGAGAGCAATTGTGGGTTGCTTCTTAGATGACCATGAAACAAGTTTTGACCCCGCAAAAGTAAGGTATCCTAACGTACTCCTTCTGTCTTTCTTGGAGCCAGCCCAATCTACATCAAAGAACAACTTTAGACCTAGATCAGATACATAAGGGTAATATAACCCTTCAATTATGCTTTGAGATATCTGAGTATCTTCTTTGCAACATCCATATGTGGTTTCCTGGGTGTGTGCATAAATTGACTTAGCACACTTACACTATGACATATATCTACTCTTGTCCCTGTGGCATAGTTCAAACTACCCACAAGGCTTTGATAACTTGTGATGTCTTCTATGAGTTCACCTTCATGTGAGTTTATGTGATTAACTTCCATTGGAGTGCCTACAATCTTATAATCTTGCATCTTGAATTTTGTTAACAAGTCTTTAATGTACTTCCTTTGAGTAAGGAATATACCATGATCCTTGTAAACTACTTCCAATCCTAGAAAGTATGTAAGTGAACCCAAGTCACTTATCTTGAACTCTTCTTTCATCTGATCCTTGATCTTCTTTATTCCATCTGCATTTATTTCTTTTAAGTATAATATCATCCACATGCACACATAAATAGATGACTTCACATTATTGATGGATTTGTCTTGCTAGATCGAAATCCGTTGTCCTGCAAAAATGAAACAAGCATGTGATTCCAAGCTCTTGGAGCTTGTTTGACTCCATACAGAGCTTTATTAAGTTTACACCATAATTAAGATATAATTGATTCTCAAAACTAGGTGGTTTGTGCCATACACACTTGTTTTGTTATCCGTCCATTAAGAAATGCATTTTTTACATCCAATTGGAGTATCTTCCAATTCTCGGAAGAAGCAATACTAATTAGGAATCTGATTGTAGGCATCTTTGCCACAAGAGAGAAAGTCTCTTCATAATCAATTCCTTGAGTTTGTGCAAAGACCTTTGCTACAAGCCTTGCCTTATACCTATTAATGGAGCCATTAGAGTTCTTCTTCAATTTGTAATTCATCTTGAACTTATCACTTTCATTGATGAAGTCTTTGGAACCAATTCCCAAGTGTTTTTTCTCTCACATGCTTCAATTTTCTCTTCCATTGCATGCTTCCATTCTGATTTCTCCTTGGCTTCCTTGAATGTTGAGGGTTCCTTTGTTGAAAGTTTTTCAAGCTCAAGAGTGTGGGAACATGCCCCAAATTGAACCTTCCACATCATCCACAATCAAAGGAGGCTGATTTCCACGAGTTGGAGGCATCCAATTATGCCCATAATGGAAAGAAGTTGATTAGAGAAGATTTAGCTCACCTCTTGATGTGATTGGACCTCACTTTTGACATGTATATGCTTTTGATTGGTTAAAGAGGTTAGTATGTGGTCTTTAAAACCTCTAATGAGTTGTATTATGACTTAGAGTCATGGAAATATGTGCCCAAGCTGCCCCCTTACTTAAGCACACCCCCTACTAGCTGTTCTTTGCATATTTTGCAGAAATTTCACTTTTACACACTCTATCTATCTAGATGTTTTTGGCAGACCCCCCGGTCTTGTAATTGTTGTTTGTCCTTCATCCGGAATCCATTTGCAATGATTTTTGTCTTGTTGGAAAGCTTATAAGTTCTACTTTGTCTGGTATAAGTCTCAGGTTCAGTGCCTGCACATGTGCAGAGAAATATCCAGAACAGTGTCTGTCTAGTTAGCTCATACTCTGTGAAGAGATCAAGTTATCTGTTTTGTTGCAGCTGGTTGAGGCATCATCCAGTATCCAAATGGAGTGATTTTACTTTCATTGGAAAGCTCTTAAAGTCTACTTTATGCCTGCAAAATTTCATTTTCAGCCGCTGCATATACTCAGAGAAACTCAGAAAATAAAGAGGCTATGTCTGAAAAATTTCAGGATCTTAGGAGGGTTCATTTGCTTTTGTTGTGCACATAGGAGTGTTTATCCTCCAACAGTGGTATCAGATCTATAAGTGGAGTATCAAAGAGAGAAGAAGGAGCTACTGAAGTGAAACTACCAACCATGGCGATTCAAAATAAGCAATTTTTTGATGGGGAAAGGTTTGTGGGGACTTGTGAGTGGTGGAGAGCCAAAACCCTACATAGATGAGGTAAATCCAACCAATGACCAGAGAAGAGCAGTAAGAGAGTGGGATGAAAGGGACAAAAGGGTCATTTTCATTTTATCTCAGCATATTAGCAACTCTATGGTAGGGCATATTCAAGATTTGGATACATCGAAGAAGGTGTGGGAGTGCTTGGAGAGATTGTATTCAACCTCCACAAAAGCTAGAAAAATTCAGCTCAAGAATGAGCTAAATAATCTTAGGAAAAGCCCCTCTCAAGGTGCTAATGATTACATATTAAAGGTTAGAGAGCCCCACACCCTAAATGGACTTAGGGATGATGAAAAATGGAGGTCTTTCACAACTTCAGTGTAACAAAGTGGATTTTTTTATGAGGCTCAATTCTTCTTGCAATGACAAGGAGAATCCTTAGATCGTGCTACTCGTTCCTTGGGCACCCTGATATGCAAACACAATAGACTTGGTAACTAAACAATTGCTTGGGATTTTTGTCCTCCCTTGTACTTTTTTGCATTTGGATTCATCCTGATTTACAAATGGTGGCTTGGGTATGTCTACAACACCGCAGATAGGATCAATAATTTTTGTGAATCTTGTTAAGGATCAAGCCATTAAGTGAGGAAGAAAGAAAAACTATACTATGAAATTTTTCTTTCCAACTTGATTTTGATTTTTCCATTGGCTATGTTTAGACCTATTGAGTTGTCAAATAGACAATCTTGTCCTAGGATGACCTGTTTGATTAGATCATCATATTTGTAGGCTAGAACTTTTATAGATAATATTGCTTTGGCCAAATGCATGGGAAGTGTAATTTGTCCAACACATGGGCTTTGAATACTTCCTAAGCCTATCAATTAGGTTTCAATGGGTTTTAGTTTAGCCTTCAAAGTTTGTATGAAAGACAATCTTATCATATTAGCTTCAAAACCCATATTTCTAATAAATTAGAGCATATGTTTAGGGGAGTGCCCTTTATGAGCAGCTGTCCATGGTCTTCAATCTTTGTTTGACTTTGCACTTGAGTTCAAAATGACATCCTTTGGTAGTTGGAATAATAGGACTAATAAAGTATATCTTCCATTTTGCAAAGATGCATCCCACCATCATAGGCCTTAAAGGCATTTGATTTTAATTAAAGGGATATTTAGCTCTTTGACATGTATCACACCTACTCATGAATGCTTGAGCATCCTTGTGAAAGATGGGCCACCATAGACCAAAAAACAAAAGCATTTAAATTGTCTAATCTACCAAAAAATGTCCTCTTGCAACACCCACATGGTTTCCAAAAGTGGCAAATAAACATCTTCATGTAGACAGACCCATAGGAAGTTATCCTTGTCTTGCTTGTAAATCATGTTTCCAATAAGATCATAATCTCGACTCTCTTCATGTAAGGTTCTTTGTTTAGGTATGATCATTTCAAAGGGGTAAGTGTCAAATTTCAAATAATCAACTATGATTTGACTCCATGTGGGGCATGCAAAAATGTAATACAAGGTAGCAAACTTGATGGTGGGAATGACAATTGGTAGAGCAAGCACTGATGTGACCATGTATTTTTTTTCCATATGTGGCCAATAGATGCCATTTCTTAGCCACGCTGCCAACGCCTTTTACTTGTAGAAGGACTAATAACAAGAGCTACACATGCTATGATCTGTGAGCAAACTTTTGACCAATGGACATTGTTTCCAACATAAAGAGCAGATATACAATACCTCTCATCACTAAAAGAAGCTTATTTCTCTCTTTCGGTCTCCTTTGCTACCTCTTTTTGTAGGTGGACAATCTAGTGCTAGTCCTAATGAGGCAATTTCTTGACCTTCGTAGGTTTCATGTGATGATGCACATCATCCATTTACGATGCAGATTTACATGATGCACTTGTTGATGAGAGAGTTGATATTGACGAGGCAAAAACTATGCCAAAATGGCTAATGCAGACCTTACGTGACAACAAATTAGATGCACTTGTGTCATATCATACTCGTTTAGGCTCTCATAGTGCCTCTTTTACATCAGATTGCTATGCTATGGCTGCATCTAGTCTCTATGATGAGAATGAGCCTCTTTCGTTTGATGAAGCACAAAATTAAAAAAATTGGATGGTTGCTATGCAATCTGAATATGATGATATAATGAAGAATGGTACTTGTTCTTTGTGTGACTTGCCTCCTGGCAAGAAGGCCATTGGCACTAAGTGGGTCTACAAGCTGAAACGTAAGCTTGATGGAACATTTAGTGGTTTTTGCTTCATGCTTGGTAGCTCATGTATATCTTCGTTGAGCAAGAAGCAGCCTATTGTGGCCACTTCCAATTGTGAGGATGAGTATAGGATAGCTTTCACAGTGACTGTTGAGTGTGTGTGGCTCAGATTGCTTATCGCTAATTTGGGTGTTGGTCAGTCTTACGCCACCACCATCTTCACTAACAGTCAGAGCGCATTGGCAGTTATGAGGAACCCTGTGTTCCATGCTCACACTAAGCACATTGAGGTGCATTATCATTATGTCAGGGAGAGGTTCTCTACTGGGGAGATCAGCTTGGCATATATGCCCATGCAGGAGAACATTGCAAACCTTCTCATGAAGGCTCTACCTAGGGAGAAGTTTGAAGCTTTTCGTAAAGCTTTGGGCTTACTTCCTTTTATGGAGTCATTTCCACATAGCTTGGCACTTCCTTATACATGAGTTCCAAATCCTTGTTCACCGCATCACTCCTACGGGGGATTTGTTGATATAGTTAGGTAGTGATGTGTGTGAACACTCTAAGACCATCGGGGCACTTTTTCCCTCGTTAGGAGGTTTTTTCCCCGGCTTGTATATACGACTATTGCCCTAATGGGCTACTCATCTTTGTACATTCTAGTGGTGATACATTCAATATTGTGTGTTGTGCTCCAAGCTTCTTCTTCTTCCTTGTGCTGTTCATGTGCTTCTACAGATGTCTAACTCCAATAGCTCGCTCATGGCACTATGGAACAGGATGGCTTCGGGCAGTCATAGCAGATTATGGTGTGCCAAATATGGTATTGCTCTGGACCTCAATTTCACATGGACCCACAGGGCATGTGCCAATGCTTTATATTTTCATAGCATTCATCCCTACAACAATGATTGCAATGCTCTACTACTTTGACCACAGAGTTGCTTCACAACTTGCTCGACAAAAGAGTTTAACTTAAGAAGACCTTCCTCATTCCATTATGATTTGCTACTTTTGCCCATCCTAGTGGCAATCTATGGACTTGGAATCCCTCCAACCAATGGCTTTATACCTCAGTCACTAATGCACACAAAGAGTTTGGCAACGTTAAAAATTGAAAAAGACAAGGAAATGAGAGAAGTTTTATGCTATGGATGATTATGAAAACATCCATTTAATGGCTATCATAAGAAGAAAAATATCGCTCCAACCATAGTCATGAACCCTACATAGACAGGGAATGATGTAGATGAAGATTTTGGACATTCTCTATCTCAACTATCATCCCTCCATAGTGGCCATGATGGTCAGTAAGAAGGTACCTGGTGTTCTAGATGTTATGCTTTAGCCACTCACATAGAAATGTTACCAGTTTCAAGGCATGAAACTCATTGTTATGAGAGGTGTCATGGTAGGACATCCTATCAAGGTCCTCTTTGACATTGGTTCCACACATAATGTCATTAGTTCTTGTCTCATCGGACGGTTACATTTAGAAAATGTGCAATCAAAGTATGACTACACAATGGAGTTGGCTGACAAGAAGGGCATTGAGACATGGGGGTGATGAATAGTTGGTCTACCCCTTTAGATCGAGTCCTATGAAGAGAAATTGAATTTTGAGATTGCACAATTGGCACATTTTGTTGTAGTTCTAAGTAAGCAGTGGCATGTTAGGAAACAAACAATCATAGAATTTGCTTTGCATGTGTATTACTTTGAGCATGAGGGGAGGAAACTACTGATCTTTGAAGACCCATATCTCTAAGAGATAGGATTGGTGATTGCAAATAAGCTGCTTAAAACTGATTGTAAGTATATTATTTTTTATATTTTGTGTATTCATCATGTGTAGTAATGGATTCTCAGAGTCAAGGAAGATCTAGTTTGAATGCTCAAGTACTTTCAGATAAATTAAGAGCAAAATTCTAGGAGTTGTTTTCAAAAGAGTTACCGTTTGATTAAACTCCTTGCAAGAATATTGAGCATAGGATTGAATTGGAGCCAAGAGTGAGTTTGACTGCTCAACCACCATTTTGCATGAGTTTTCAAGAAGAGAATGAAGTGCACAAGGTCATGGATGATTATATTAAGAAGGGGCTAATCAAACCCAATTATTTTCCCTTTGCACCACAAGTTCTTCTAGTAAAGAAGAAAGATGGATCTTATTGGATGTGTCTGAACTACAAATCACTCGATAAGATTAACACCAAGCATAGATACTCCATACCCAAAATAGATTATCTTCTTGATGCTCTAAGTGGAGAAATTGTGTACAACAAAATAGATTTGAAGAGTGGCAAGATTAGCGCTAAAGAGCAAGATGTACATGAAATAATGTTTAGAACATATTTTGGGCATTATGAGTGTTTAGTTATGCCATTTCGTTTGACTAATGCACTTGCTACTTTTATGATGTTAATGAATGCTGTTTTATGTCTATTCATTGGTAATTTTAATGTTGATGTTTTATATGATTTTTTAAGTGTATAATAGGTCTGTGCATGAGCATGAGATTCATTTAAGGTTAGTATTAAATAAATGAAAGGAAAATCAATTGTTTGTAAATCCAAATAAGACAATATTTCTTCAAAAGATAGAGTATATAGGGCATGTAGTTTCAATGGATGGGTTCACTATGGATCCTACGAAGTTTTAAGCTATATTGGCATGCCCAACTCCTCAAGATGAGGGACAAATTCAAATATTCTTAGGAATTTTTAATTTTTATCAAAAATTCATCTTAATCATCAATAGTAGTACGTGCAACAAAGTTTCTTGAAGGAAAAGTATCTTTTGCATGGAAGAAAGAGGAACAATACAATTTCAATACTCTAAAGCAAGCATTTCCAACAAAGTGGTGGGTCCACAGAAGCCATTTGAGTTGGAGATAGATGCTAGTGGCATAGCCATAGGGATAGTTTTGAGCCAAGATGGTAGGATGATAGCTTTTGAAAGTAGAAAATTAAATAGTGCAAAACACATTTGGCTAGCGCATGAATAGGAGTTGTATGTAGTGGTGTATGCTCTTAAAGTCTGGAGAAACTATCATTATGGTGTAGACTTTAAGGTATACACAGATCACCATATACTCAAGTATTTTTGTAATTAGCTAGATCTTCAAGGTAGACAAACTCATTGGGTTGAGCTCATCTAGGATTTTCATATAGAAATTGTGTACAAAAGAGGAAAAGAGAATATTTTAATTGATGCATTATCTCGAATAATGCATCAAATGAGCTTTACAATTCTAGAAAGCTCATTGCTTCAAGAAATAGAGGAAGCATAGGTGGAAGATCCACATTTTTTCAGTCATGTCCATATTCCAATTTCTCAATGGAGAATGGAATATCAAATGGAAAGGAAAGGTTTGCATACCAGATTTTGAGAGGAAAAGTCATGCATGATAACCATGATGGTCCCTTTGTAGGGCATCTTGGTGTTGAGAAGACCACTCAACTAGTTAGAAGAACATTTTGGTGGCCTAGATTAGCTAGAGATGTCCACACATATGTTCAACAATGCTTTATGTGTTAGGTTAACAAGGCAAAAAGGGTTAAGACACCACATCTTTTACATCCTTTAAAGATTCTAGAGTACAACTAGGATAGTGTATCCATGGACTTCATAGTGGGGTTCCCAAAGACCCAAAGGAAGCAAGATGCTATCCTAGTAATGGTAGATAGATTGAGCAAGATGGCTCATTTTATACCCACACAAGAGATGGTAGAAGCTCCATAGATTGTGGATTTATTTATCCAACATGTCTTGAGAATGCATGGGTTCCCAAGATCGATAGTATTAGATAGGGATGTAAGTTTCATACGACACTCCTGGAAGTTTGTCTTTGACAAACTAAAAGTGTCATTGAATATGAGTAGTGGTGATCATCCATAGGGAGATGTTCAGATCAAACAATCAAATTCTAGAGGGTGAGGTCATATGTGTCAAAGAGGTAGACATATTGGGATAGTTATTTGCCATTAGCAGAGTTTTTTTATAATAATGGACCTCATAAAGTGACTATAATGCTTTCTTTTGAGATGAATTATGGCATGAAAATCACGCCCTTAGTACCATAGGAATGCCAAAGAAATGTCCTATTGCTTCAAAGTTCTTAGTGAATCTCCAAGCAAATTTAGAAATAGCTAAAGCCAAGATGTAGTAAGTAGCTTATAGGGCAAAAGAATATACTAATAAGAAGAGATCTCCTAGAGTCTTTAGAGAAGGGGATAGAGTTTTTCTTCAAGTACCAGCAAGATCAACTTGCTATCCATAGGGAAGTGCACTAAGCTTTCATCAAGGTTTTGTGGACCTTGGAAGATAGTTAAGAAGATTAGTGATGTTGCATAGCAATTAGAGATTCCTTGAGATTGTAGGGTCCATCCAATGTTCCATGTCAGTATACTTAGAAAATATATTTCTAGGGAGGATACTCTAATAGAGCCTATTGTTTCTTTGTAGGAAAGTGACATCACAAATCAATCTCCAAATAGGATACTAGAATTACGAGATAGAAACATTTGAGAAATCATGTCATCCAAGAGTATTTGGTAGCCTAGAGAGGATTATCGCTTACAAATTCTACTTGAGAATCAAAGATCTAGTTTGCAAGTACTTTATAAGGGAAAGAGAGTGTAAGACATTGGTCTACAGAGACCTCTATAGGTGTGTGTGAGACAAGGGATAAGGTTAGCCAAGGTCCCTAGCTCGAGAGGTATCCTAACGTATCTAAGGGGTAATGGGAATGAGTGTGCATGATGGCCACATGTCCACACTAGAGCATTCTAGATCATTATTATCTTGGGTGCAAGAGGATAAAATGGATGGGAGGTGAGTTGCACACACAACCAAATAGTCCTTAGTGTTTGTTTCAAAGCCTTCTTGGGAGAGATTCTAGGCACTAATCCTACAAGGCTATTTCATCATCTCAAATGTATGAGGGGAGAGATTCAAAGTGTGTGGCTACATCAGCCCATGAATATGGACTTACAAACTATTGATGAGTTAAGTCACTTTTCACTTTACTATTACATGTTTGGAACTCTTAGAAGGGAGGTTTCTACTATGAGGGCATCAATCTTCCATTTAAACTCCAATACCGGATCCAAAAGTTCACCTTTCCAAGCCTTCTATGTCTAGAATAATAAGATCCTCTTAAGAAAGTGACATTATATTGAATGGCTTTTGGTTATGCTAAAGTCATTTGGGGTTCCAGGAGTGAATCCTTTGGTTTTTTTTGTGCTTTTAGCATCTTTTGATATCCTTGCAACGCTTTTTGAAATTGCTCTTCCTATATTGAGGTTTTATTCATGCTTAACCACTCTCTTTTCTCATCTCATGGCTTGCATACCTCTTTGATTCTTCCAAGTCCCCTTTGTGCTTTGAGAGTCCTTGGCTAGCTTATCCTCTTCACTATCGGAATCGCTTTGCACAAACATTCTTTTACCTTTATCTTTATTTTGAGCCCTAGCTTGGGCCCTAGTGATGACTTTTATGGGTGATACCCCCACCTCCTCTTTTCTACCAAAGCTAGAGGGAAGAGTCGTCACCGTATTGATAGGTGCTCGTTTGAATGGTACATGTGCCAACTAGGGAACTTGTGTAAATGGAAAATATTTGATGAAATAGTTCTTGTTGCATCTATAGCATGTGCCTCTTCATTGAGTAGGTCTGAATTGAGGTCGAGGATAGTTTGGTTGTGGGACATTTGTGTATTACTAGCTATTCTTAGGTTCACTTTTACCCATGACCATATTCATAGATTTGGCCATAATAATCCCCACATTCACTTAGGTAGCATGAAAGATCTCTTTGAGTTTAGGATTTTTGTTTGCTTTTTTGAGCTTACTCCAACATTGTGGTTTGTTCAATGATCACATTACTAAAACGTTTTTGTTGACACAATGAATTGATGAATCATAAGACCTCCACCCAAATACATAGCTCACTAATATTGTTGGCCCTTATTCACTTGCATTTTTAGCATGTGGCCCATGCCTTTCCCTTTCTTCTAAGTCTCTCTTGACCATATATTCAATAGATTGTAGATTACTTTATGAAACGTCTTGCATTTGAGTCCTACGTTATAGAATATGGTCATAGAAGGCATATTATAAGATATGTAATAATGGATGCTCCCATTGACCTTGGATACGCCTTGTAAACAATCACATCTATATGCTACTTTTTCATGTCCTTCCCCTTAAGGTGACTCTTGGGGAGGTAACTAAAGGTTGGGATACTATCTCTAAATACTACTCATGTTCTCCCATGTAGAACTATCCTTCCACTTAACCAAACACTCTTTATACAAGAGCCTGCTAGTCAATTTCTCTAGAGTACATAGAATCCCCTTTGGTTCATGTGGAATGAATTGAATGGAAATAGACCCTACAAACTCACTATTTTCAACGAGGTATTTCTCTTTATTTGAATCACATGAAATATTTATGAGCTTGCTTATCATATAGAATTTGAAAATGTTAAGCCATCTTTCCAATTATCCTAAGTATCATGAAAGGACCACAATAGAAAGGGACAATTTTGGATACGGTCCTATATTTGTGTTTTAAAATCTAGGTCTAATTGTAAGATATACTTTCTCTCCGACTTGCAATTTGATTTCTCTTTGTTGAGGTTTAGCAAATGCTCTAGCTCTATCTTGATCTTTCCAAAGATATCTTTTTCAACTTAGAACATTTTATTGATCATATACTCCAGAAAGTCCTTTATAGTTTGAAATCTTTCACATTGCATTCCTACTGCATAAGGAGCTTGTGTCTAAACCCATACGTAAGAATAATTGGATTGTCTTGTTGAAGAGTGCTTTGCACTACTATATGCAAACTCTATTATAGATAAGTACTTTGAAGCAACGACCCATTTTAGCCTTTTCATGCTCTATCTTTGCTTATTGAAAGGTTTTCCATTTCCCTTTTACCTACCTTTCTATAGGTATAGCTATGTGGGCAAAGTTCTTAATGAATTGATAATAGAATCTTGATAAACCTAACAAGATTTGTAGTTTTCCAAGGTTTAAAGGATGTGGACATTCTAGAATTTCCTTTAATTTCTCATGACCTATTCAAACTTCATCCTTGGAGATAACATGCACTAAGCTAGGTACTTTATTGAAGTTCACATTTGAGCTCTTTTCAAAAATATAGGTTGTCTTGTAACATTTGGAAAACTTTGTGTTGGAAGAGGGCAATGACGAGGATAAACTAGTCAAGGCACAAGTGGAACATGTGTAAGCTCAGGTATAAGAAGACATAGATGAAGAGGAAGTATGTAAGAAGGCCCCATACTTCTCTTTTGACAAATCATATTTATAAAGAATAGTGATTTTTATCACTATAGTTTTGTTAAATACCCAAATTTGTAAATATTAGCTCTACTTTCTCCACGCCAAAGCGTTCTCAATGCAAAGACTCCATTGTTCCACTCTATCACTTTTCCTTTGCATATGTGTACATACTTATGCTTCTCATAGTCACATTTTCATGCATCACTTGCTCACAATTGTCATATCACATTCACATTTTCTTGGTTGAAAATTTGAGGTTGTATTCTCATTGACTTTCGTTGTTGCCATTGTTAGGAGACATTTTTTGGCACCATTTCTAGGAAGAGCAACTCAAGGGACAATCATGTGATGGTGAGAGTGTAGAGAAGAGATGTTGGTGTAATTGGTAAGTAGGTTTTTTGCAATTTTTCCATTTTATTTCTTATTTCCACATCCCGTTCTACTCCTATCCCCTCCATTCACCCCCTTTTACCTTCCCATTCCATCTCTTTTCTTCATCAGAAGATCGTCTTTGAAACCATATACCCCCCATTCCCATTCATTCCTCATTTGCTTGAGTGAGTGTGTGAGAGAGAGAGAGATAGATAGGTGTGTGTGTGTGTATATATATATATATATATATATATATATAGAGAGAGAGAGAGAGAGAGAGATTGAAACATAGATAGAGAGAGAACACACAAGTATGATAAAATTTTGGACAGGCCTTGGGACATCATGTTCAATCTATTGTGAGAGAAAAAAAGTTGCCTTTTCAAGATTGCACGTACATAAGGCAATAGGCCTCTCCAACATGACCACGAAGCACTAGAAACATGTCCAAAAGAGTCAAATTTTCACTATGTTGCAATAGAGAACCTTTGTTGCACATGTGGTCTATCATGATAGATCCCATCTGTAGCAATAGGCCGCCTTATCATGCCAAGCCCCCACTATTATGATAGTGCATCGTCCACGGACATCATCTATCATCACAAATTATCATGTATTGTGAAAGACCAGATTATTGTGACAAATTGACTTCACAACAAGCACCCTTTGTCACAACAGACATGGACTATCATGATAGACCAACATGATAAAATCCATCTATCATGATAGAAACACTCTATTGTGACATATCACCCTATTGCAACATATCACTCTATCATGATAGGCCAACTTATCTTACAAAGCCTCCTCAATAAACCTCATATATCATAATATACCACTCTATCATGATAGACTTGAATCGCAATAGATGCACTCTATAACAATAGCCACCTATTGTAGTGACATCGAGGATAACTATGGGGAGGAGCTAGAGCTTTCAAATCTCTATAAAGGTTCATATTACTTAGCTAGTATCATTTTCAAGTCGTTTTCTTTGATAGAAGAGATCATAAAATTAGTAACTCAGAAGCTAGGAGGAAACTTTTAGAATAGATAAGCCCAGAGAGCAATCAGAGTCAAGTGTTGTTACAACTATGGAGGAGATCACATGGCAAATTCTTGCCCCATGTAAGCACAAGCTATGAAACCATAGAGATAAAGTACACCAATCACTTAGCACATGATTGTCCCTGTAATAGGCAAGCAATTAGATAAAACTACTAGCAACCATATAGGTATCAAAACTAGTATCCTCTCGTATACGAACAACAAGAGTTCTATAGCCCTCAAAGAAACTATCAATACCAACCTCTACAGAGACCTCAACCTATTTAAGGTAAGTAACCATCACCCCCTGCAAATGTACTTTCAATCAAATATGTAGTAGAAGAGGAGAATCAAGATAGAACTTTAATGCTTGTATCACCCTTGATAATAGATGAGGACACCAATAGTTTTGACTCAAACCACAATGATGGAGTACCAACGTAGTATTCAAAGTCGTTCAAACGTCCAAAGACATATCAGTATGAAGCCCCTCTGCTAGAGCCTAATTGAGAGCCAAATTACATGAATGTAATGTATGCTAATCCAAACCCTAGGCCCAAATGAGACAAGTAAGGTTGCACATCCCTAGAGGACCTTGCTTTAGGTGCCAAGGAGATCAATTGTTCATGATTTTCCTTATCCTCCACCTCCAAGTCAACCTTAATCCATTATGGTTCCACGATATTACTTAGATTGTGATAAAGAACATGTCATCCAAGATTTTCCTTAGAACCCTACCAATGCTTCAAAACTTGCAGTAGTCAACAAGGTAGCTATAGTACATAGCCAATACAGTTTTGGTGAAGATAGCTCCGATTCAAGTAGTTACTCAAGTGCTAGCTCTAAAGTAGCTCAAAACCCCATAATAGGAAAATGAGTAGACTGAGATGAGCTAGAAAAACCTAGTAAGAAAAAAGTGAGACAAACTCTCATCTCGAAATCTCTTGAACTTAAACCTCACCACCTACCCCTTCACCCTAGACCTCATGATCCAATCTTCCAGCCATGAAGGAGGATTACTACTAGTAGATCCGAACCCAAAAAACGTGGACATGATGTTCAAGACTTATAAGGCTAGATGGAGCTGAGTACAGCTAACCTAGAAAAGAGTTACTCATGAGCAGATTTAGAGATTGAAAAAAACAAACTATGTGTTAAGATGGTGAAACTACCTCTAGCTATGTTCAAAGATAGTAAAATATTCAATCTCTCAAATTCCATTAAGACAAAGCTAGAATTTTAGATTAGAGTGATTGATGGATAAGCTTGAGGCTTCAGCCCCACAAAAGGCTTCTTCCATTCATAATGAGAGAGGAAGTTTCTATACGAGAGAAGCTTATGCTCCTAACGCAATTGAGTGTGCGATAGATCCATTTATCACCAAGTACTCTCAAGCATTCTTGCAAGAAATCCAAGAAGAAAAATGGGCCAAAGAACATGGAAATTTTGCACCTATTCAAGAGATAGATGACTTAGAGAACCAATTTCCCCAAGTCATCCCATCTCTATATGGAGATCAATTAGAACTTCAACAAGAAGAAGGGTTAGATTTTGAGTCCAATTCCTTAGATCAGTTATGTCGATTCATTGGACCATGGGAACTTAGAGCTCTTTGAATGAGAGCACCCATAATGTTGGTAAGAAAGAAAGATTCCACCATACCCAAAAACACTAATTCTTTGAGAAACACTAAAGGTCAATGTCATATCACTTTGTAAGGTCTCTTAATAGTCAAACTAGAGCTATGGAAGCATGTGGCAAATCAAGTTTTACAACTTGAAACCATTTAGCCCACAATATGATCAAAAGAAAAGGTGCGAGAGATCCCTATTGATAAGGTAGGGGACATACACAAAGGTGAAGAAGGTAATACCTATCTTTCTATAACCTTCAAGTGTACACTACCAAAGCAATCATAGGTTTAAGTGGGGTGTCACCATTGCCACCACATCCTTATGGATACAATGGGGCAGACCAACCTTGAGACCTATGGGAATGAAGCTTCAAATGACTAATGGTCATGTTGAGCATCCATTAGGATTTCTAGAAGGGATCACTCTCACCACTTCCAGTGTGGAGTTTCAACATACCTTTGCAATCTGTGATGTTGGGAAAGCCAACACTTACAAGATGATACTAGAAAGATCCTTTTTACATAAGCTATAGATTGTGCAAGATTGGGGTATCAAATCCTTATATTTGTAGCACTTAGGGGTTGCTAACAAGATTAACCTGAAGGATTATAGATTCAAGGATGTACCACCCCTACATGGAATTCTATCCATAAGATGCAAGAAGACTCGATATCAGTACACTCTATGAACAATTTAGATCCATCACCAATTCTAATTGCATTGCACTCATATAGTTTGAATCATCACCAACATCTTCAAATGTGAATGGCTCTTCATTACATGTAGTTGCAATAAGAGATACATCCACAAAGTCACTTGATGCATGGTGAGAGCTTGATCTTGTTCTACCAAGTAAAGGAGTACTCAACTTATTATCTGGCAATGTTCTTTATATCCATTTTGGCATAGATTGTTCATCCTTAATAGACATGTGTTGCTCATGTAAGAAATCATCAAAATGTACATTAAAAGTGGCTTGAATATCATGCTGAATTTTAGCCATGTGTGATTGCAAATGTCAAATTTTCAGCCATCTTTGGTTGAGCTTTTTCAACCATATTTCTCTCCAAAATTTGCGAATTTTCAGCCATGTTTGGATGAAAATTTTTTAGCTCTTTGAACCTCATTTGGATGGACTACATGGCCATAGTCAAGCACACCGCTTTGAAACAAAGGCACAAGTGTACACATCCTGTGAGCTAATTGTTGGCTGAAATTTACATTAAAGTAAAGATACATTAAATTTTTAGCTAATATCAAATCTTGACTTCCATCTGAATAACCTTTAATCTCATTATTATATCCAAAAAATATACATTTCTTTGCTTTGTCATAAAGTTTTTGAAATTGTTGTGATGGCACAAGAGCTTATGTGCTGTGTTTAGTTGTTTGGTAGCATATGTTATAGGTAAATCTAGATTTCCTTCACCTGCTGATTGTGCTAGCACACAACCTATTTGCATAATTTGATGCATCTATTGTTGATATATTTAGGTAGTGACGTGTGTGAATGCACTAGGACCGCCGGGGCACTTTTTTTGCTCTTTCGGAGGTTTTTTTCCGGGTTACTTATCTTTGTACATTCTAGTGGTAATACAATCAGTATTGTGTGTTGTGTTCCAAGCTTCTTCTTCCTTGTGTTGTTGGCATGCTTCAGTAGATGTCTAACTCCAACAATTGGTATCAGAGCAGGTCTCCGCTTCATCTAGGGCATTGTCTACACCTCTTCCGTCGCACTCTCAAAATCATATGAAATTTGGTGAGCATACTTAGGGTGTTTCAAACATCAAAGCAACTTTGTTATGTGGTGTCGAAATCATGATCTGGGCTCGTTTTGGCCTCCGAACGCACTATCATAGCGCTTGTACAAGATATTTTGTCTTTCTGTGCCAAAGATATATACAAGTTTTGGTTTGCTAGTATAAGCATCTTGAACTTTGCTAGAAGTATACCAGAACTTGTTTGGGTAGTTTTGTTCAACGTTTTCAGACACAATCATTTTTTTTCATTAGGGTATTTTAGTCAGTGGCCATGGCTGAAAGCAGTGATGTATTTTGTATGTTGGCTGTTGAGGATAAGTTGGATGGTCCGAATTACCCATTGTGGGATTATATGATGCATCATGTATTGGTTGCAAAGGGGCTATGGAATATTACGTAGGTTGTTGAAAGATGTCCTGTTACACCTACAAATACAAGTACGACAAATACAGGTACTGAAGCTCACGCAAATGGCATCGAAGATGGTGATATTCTGCAAATTCATGTTTTTGCTGTGGTCTTTGTCGCACCTACTATAGAGAAAATTTGTTGGGATGGCAGAGATGCTCAAGCACATGCATTGATAGCCTTGTCTGTCAAACATGCCATTATCCCTCACATTTGCTCTTGTAGAACAGATAAGGATGCTTGGGATACACTTACCACATTGTACCAAGCTAGGAATGAGGGTTGTGTTGCTTACCTCCAAAAACAATTGGAGAGTGAGCACATGAATGAAGGTGACTCTATGGACAGTTTTTTGACAAAGATCAAGGATTTGAAGGAACAATTGATTTATGTTGATGAAGCCCTTCTTGATAGTTCACTTGTACAGACTGTTCTGAATGGTCTTCCTCACTCGTATTAGAGTTTTGCTTCTACTCTTTGTTTGATGATGAAAGGCAATCCAAATGCCTTAACGTTTCAAGAATTAGTTTCTGTTTTGTTGCAAGAAGATCAGTCTAGGCCGAACATGTCTATTATGTGTGTTGCAGATCAAGCTTTCCTGGCTAGTTAGAAGGGCAAAGGAAAATGGAGCTCTTCTACTAGTAAGCTGAAATCTGCTAATTCTGCACAATTGAAGAAGGAAGACAAAGATAAGAAGAAATTAAAAAAATAGAAATGTTAGTATATGATCAATGTCTACCCCTCATGATTGTATGCACATTTTGTAAGGCCCCCATTATGAGGAAAAGCCAAGCGTGAATTACCCAATTAATGGGAATCCCAACTTCCATGTTGGATGAAGGTCATATTGGACTATGTAAGGTATTGTGAGGAAAGGGAGTTATGAGGGTTCCCAATTATGGGGTTCGGGGCAATGGTGAGCAGCCCCGACTAGCGGGGTCCAAGGGGGCTAGCGGGCCCCCTAGTTGGGGGGTTCCAAGGGGCCAGCGGGCCCCCTGGTGGGGGTCTAGGGGCAGCACCCCAGGCGCGATGGTAAAGGGAATATTCCATGGAGTATTCCTTGTCAGAGTCAGAAATCATTTATATTTGTTAAGTGGGTTCAACCGGCCTAAGCCGTGTATGGCAACTACGCGGGTGGTGGCCGCCCATGCTCTACCGCCCATGTATAGCCATCCATGGAAGGCCACCCATGATCCTATATATACATGACTTCTGCACTACCGGAGACATCGAGTTGAGCCAGCATACCTCTACCTTGTATCTTCCTATATAGAGTTGTCTAGATCATCACCATTTAAGCTCTATCTTGAGAGAACATGGGTGGACAACACCATCATCTTTGTGCTTGATGTTAGTATAAAATTGTTGAGATTCTCCTACATCTGTTATCTTCTCTGCTATTGCTCCTGTGTTATATTGCATAACTATTGTCTTACATGGTATGAGAGCCGTAAGGTTCGAATAGCTGAGAAGTATCACTATTTTGGCCTACTAGCAGACTAGAATATCAGTAGATTATTCGAGTGATTACATGATGGCTTCATCGTCCAACATTGGTCTTGATGTTTCAGCTAATGTTAATGCTGCACCTATTCGAATTCGTCCACCTGCATTCACTGAAGGGAAGCTAGATGGAACCAACTATACACTCTCGAAGTTCAAAATTTCTACAATTTTGGGCTCCTATGAATTACTTAACACTGTCATGGGACCGATGGGATTGGATCCAGAGCCTATACCAATTGAAGATCCAGCAAATTCAAGACTGATGATTCAGCCAGATCCAGATCTTCTATGAGCTTGGAAGAGGCGGAATGCTGACCCATTATGTTCAATTGTCACTAGTGTAAGTGATTCTTTGCTTACTTTAGATCAAACATACTACTAAAGCACATGAGGCTTGGGGCATATTGGCTCGTCAATATGAGATCAAGAACCACACTAGGATAGAGAATTTAGAAAATGAGTTGGCAAATGAAAAGCATTTTGATTGTGAAAAGGCTGAAGATTTTATCAAAGAGATAAAACATCTTCAAGATCAATTGGTCACAGTTGGTGTTGTTATAACACCAGAAGAGCTCGCTCCAAGATGTGCACGTGTTCTTCCAGCAAAGTATGGATTAGTAACAGCCCTTAACACTGAGGTAAGACCAAATCCCCCTAGATTTGAAGAATTAATTTGTGCTATGCTTTTAGAAGAAGAGATGCGGTTGAAGAATCAGCAACGTACAAGTGATGTTGCATTCTCAACAAATGCAAAAGGTAAAGGCTCTTCTAATGGATCAAAGAAGAAGCCAAAGAAGAAAAAGTTCACAAGAAGTTGCTTCTATTGTGAAAAGAAAGGCCATGCCATCAAGGATTACAGAAAGAAGCAAGCTGATGAGCAGAATGGGATTGTAAAATCATCATGGAAGAACAAAGAGTCTGCAAACAACACAGAGTTGGAACTATGGGTAGCTATTGAAGAGGTATGCTCATTTGCTCAAGCTCGTGTTGATGAACCATGGATTTTAGATAGTGGAGCTTCTCACCATATGACCAGTAAAAAGGATTGGTATAGTTCCCTAGTGCCTCTGTAGGAATTCATCAATGTAGTGGTGGGAAATGACTCCAAGTGTCGAGCGGAAGGAACTGGAACCATCTCTCTTATCACTTCTCCAGGTCTTGAGAAAAAGTTATCAGATGTTCTCTATGTACCTACACTCAAAAGAAATTTGTTGTCAGTTTCTGCAATAACAGATCGTGGACTCGAAGTTCACTTCAATAAGAGTGGTGCAAAAATCATGGATTCATCAGGTAATGTAGTAGGTAAAGGCATAAGATGTGATAACTTGTATGAGTTAAGTGCCTTAACTACTACAAAAGATAAAGATGTAAGCAGGTCATGGCACCAACGATTTGGGCATCTCGGATTTATAGTTTTGAAGGAGATGCAAAGAACAGGGATGGTTGCTCATTTGCCTGCATTTTCAGAGTTGCAGGAACCTTTTGAACCTTGTATGATGGCAAGCAACAACGAAAGGCATTTCCAAGAGAGACCAACAATCGATCTCAAGCTCCTCTAGAGTTGATACATGCTGATCTCTGCAGTAAAATGTCTACACGTGATTTAGGAGGATCTTTCTAATTTTTGCTATTAGTCAACGATTATAATAGAAAGATGTGGGTTTATTTCATTCGAGAGAAGGCTGATGCTTTTGAAAAATTTAAAACGTGGCATAAGTATGTGGAAAATGAATTAGGAAGGAAATTGAAGAAATTTATAACATATAGAGGAGGTGAATTCTTGTCAACAGAATTCAATAATTACTGTAAGGATCATGGTGTGAAAAGGCAACTTACCACAGCTCATACACCTCAACAAAATGGCGTTGTTGAGCATAGGAACATGACAATAGTTGAAATGGCACATTGTATGTTAAAGGCTCAAGACATGCCTGACTCATTCTGGGTAGAAGCAGTCAATATAGCAATCTACATCCTCAATTGAAGCTACACAAAAGCACTAAAGGGGATGACTCCTCAAGAAGCATATTCTGGTAAAAAGCCTTCAGTTTTGCATTTCACAATTTTTGGTTGTTTCTGTTATGCACATATTCCTGATTCAACAAGATCAAAGTTGGATTCAAAAAGCAAAAAGTGTGTCTTCCTAGGATATAGTGAACAGTCTAAAGCATACAGGTTGTGGGATCCTGAGGCAAGGAAGATTTTTGTCAACCAAGATGTGGTGTTTGATGAACTACCACACTTAGTAGAAGATAAAGGTAAATCTACTATCTCATCAAATGGAGAAATATCTCACCTTCTGCCTATCAAAAGACAGGTTAAAGTTGAGGAGGAGGAAACATCTCATGGAGAAATGTCCTCAATAAAAAAACCAACTAGTTGTAGCTGCACAGTGTAAGCCACTACCGAAGTGGGCACAACAACCCTTTAATGGTCACAATCCACATGTAGATGTACCAGAATCATCCTCAGATGGATTACGAAGGTCAAAGAGAATAGAGGAGCAAAGAAGAGCCTCAGAACACATTGTTAACATGGCTCTAATGGAAGATATCATGGGCTCGATAAAGGAACCTACCACCATTGAAGAATCCCTTGATGATCTAGGTTGGAGAGCGGCAATGAAGTCTGTATGATAGTATACTAAAAAATGATACATGGGATCTAGTCAACTTGTCGCCAAAGAAGAAGGTACTAGGTACTAAATGGATTTGGAAGGCTAAGTATAAAGGAGATGGAACATTAGAAAAGTATAAAGCAAGATTAGTTGCACAAGATTTTTCACGGATCGAAGGATTTGATGTTCAAGAAACGTTTGCACCAACAACACGCATGACAACTATTCGGATGGTACTTGCAGTAGCTACACAAAAGGCCAAACCTATTTTCCAGATGGATGTCAAATCTCATTTTTGAATGGTCACCTCAAGGAGGAGGTATATGTATCTCAACCACCACATTTTGATGTGCCCAATTCAGAAAATAAAGTTTGCGGGTTGAAGAAAGCTTTGTATGGACTTAAGAAAGCTCCATGGGCTTGGTACTAATGGATAGACCATTTTTTCAAAAATATGGGTTTTGAAAGAAGTACTTCTGATGCTAACTTGTATGTAACAAAAAGGGATAGCAAGCTAGTTGTTGTCATTGTATATGTAGATGATTTGATCATTATAGGAGATCATCAGGAACTCATCAATCAAACTTGGATCAGCTTGGGAGCTGAGTTTGAAATGACAGACTTAGGTCTACTCCATTTTTTTATGGGAATTGAAGTATGACAAAGGAAGGATGGAATTTTCATCTCACAACAAAAATATGCCAAAGAAATACTCAAGGCATTTGGAATGATGGATTGCAAACCAACTAGCACACCTATTGAGGTAAATCATAAGCTATCTATGGATGATAACATGCCTGATGTAGATGCTAAGAAGTATAGGAAGCTCGTTGGAAGTCTTATTTTTTTGTGCAACACTAGACCAGACATTTGCTATGATGTTGGAGTGTTAAGAAGGTTTTCCAACAAACCTAAGGAGAATCACTAGAATGCTGGAATGGGAATTCTAAGGTACATTGCAAGAACCTTGGATTTTGGTATTTTTTTTACCACAGGTGATACACTTCAAGGATATTGTGATTCAGATTGGGCTAGAGATTGTGATTCTAGAAAATCAGTTTTTGCATATTGTTTTTCACTTGGTTCAGGAATATTTTCTTGGGTAAGTAGGAAGAAACCAACTCTTGCACTCTCCTCCACTGAAGTAGAGTACAAAGCATCTTGTTTTGCTTCTTCTGCGGCAGTCTCGTTAAGGAGAATTCTTGCAAATCTAGGCTTTCCATCAAATATGGTGATTGTACTCAAGTGTGATGATCAAAGTTGTATGGCTATTGCAAAGAACCCAGTATTTCATGCTCGCACCAAGCACATAGAAGTACAGTACCATTACATGCGTGAGCTAATTGAAGATGAAATTATGGAGCTAGAATATTACCCAACAGAGGTGAATTGTGCTGACATATTCACTAAAGCACTTGGAAGAGAGCAGCTCAACAGGCATCTTCAATAGATGGGCATAGGACCAAGATCTACTTGATTTATCATCGGTAAAAATTGAGGGGGGGTGTTAGTATATGATCAATGTCTACCCCTCATGATTGTATGCACATTTTGTAAGGCCCCCATTATGAGGAAAAGCCAAGCATGCATTACTCAATTGATGGGAATCCCAACTTGCATGTTGGATGAAGGTCATATTGGACCATGTAAGGTATTGTAAGGAAAGGGAGTTACGAGGGTCCCCAATTGTGGGGTCCGAGGCAGCGGTGAGCAACCTTGGTTGGGGGGTCCAAGGGGGCCAGCGGGCCCCCTGGTGGGGGTCCGGGGGCAGCACCCCAGGCGCAATGGTAAAGGGAATATTCCATGGAATATTCCTTGTCAGAGTTAGAAATCATTTATATTTGTTAAGTTAGTTCAACCGGCCTAAGCCATGTATGGCAATACGCGGGTGGTGGCCGCCCATGCTCTACCGCCCATGTATAGCCGTCCATGGAAGGCCACCCATGATCCTATATATACATGATTTTTGCACTACCTGAGACATCAAGTTGAGCCAGCATACCTCTACCTTAGATCTCCCTATCTAGAGTTGTCTAGATCACCATTTAAGCTCTACCTTGAGAGCGCACGAGTGGACAATGCCATCATCTTTGTACTTGCTCTTAGTATAAAATTGTTGAGATTCTCCTACATCAGTTATCTTCTCTGCTACTTCTCCTGTGTTATATTGGGTAACTATTGTCTTACAAGAATTGTTTTGTAAATATTGTAAAGAAAATGATCATGTCATTAAGAACTTTCCAAAAATGGCTGCTAAAGAGCCAAAGAAGAAAGAGGTCGGAATGGTTGTTGCAGAGGCCTCTACACCGAAAACAGAGTGTGCTTATCTTGTGTAGGATGGAGAATAGTTGTTTACTATTTTTTGTAGCTTTGGCCCATCTTCTCATGAGTAGTGCATGTCTGGAGTAGACTCGGATGTTTGGTAATTTGATAGTGGGGGTACCAAACATATTACCTCGCAGTGCAGTTTCTTCTCTTCACTCGAGCCTGCCCCTATAGGGAATACTGTTACATGCGCCAACAACTCATCTTATCCTGTTATGGGAGTTGGTAAGATCATTCTGACTACTACTAATGGTAGTTTTTTTACATTGTCAGATGCTTTATTTGTGCCAGGGATCATTGTTAGATGCTTTATTTGTGCCAGGGATCAAGAAGAATCTGTTATCAGTTTTAGCTTTAGCCAAGATTGGCTTGGTTGTGACATTTGTTGATGATAGAAGTAGAGCTCATTATCTATCAGATGGTGATGTGATTATTGCTTGTGGCATCTTATCTCGTGGGTTGTATAAGCTCATAGATTATGAAAAATCTGTGAATGATTCAACATGTGCAATACATGATTCTCAGACTATGTTAGATACAAAGCTTTGGCATGCATGCTTTGGTCATCAGAATTTTGCTAGTTTGCTATGCCTCTAGAAATTTGACATGGTGTCCTCTTTGCCCAAACTTGAGGCACCCAAAAAACATGTCAGTGAAGGTTGTATTTTGGGCAAAATGCAGTGTTCCTCCTTTCCAAAAGATCATTCAGTTTGGGCTACTCGGAAATTGCAGCTTGTGCATAGTGATGTTTGTGGTCCTATGTAGACACCTTCTTTTGGAAACTGTGTTTACTTGGTGACTTTCATTGATGATTTTTCCAGGCATGCATGGGTATATCCACTAAAAGCAAAGTGTGAAGTGTTCATGTGATTCAAATAGTTTTTGGTTTTGGCTGACAATCTGTCAGCACGTAAAATGGGCACCTTTCGTTCTGATCGAGGGGGGCAATAAATGGCTTCTAAATTTAATGCATTTCTGACTGAACATGGGATAAAACATCAATGTATAGTGCCATATAGACCCTACCGGAATGGAGTTGGTGAATGGAAGAACATGTCACTCATGGAGATGGCGAGGTGTATGGTCAAGAGTTAGGCTTTACCACATAGTTTCTGGCTTGAGGCTGTTATGTGTGCAACATATGTATTTAATAGGTGTCCCACAAAAGCACCTTATATGTTAAGCATGCTAATGATGTGCTTCTGATAATCATTGTCTATGTTGATGACATGTTGCTCATTGGTCCTATTGAGAAGCATATTACTCATTTTAAGGCTCATTTGCATGCCTCATTTGAGATGTCTGATTTGGGACATTTGCATCATTATTTAGGCATTCAATTTATGCAAGTTGATGGTGGAATAGCTTTGTGTCAAACAAAATATATTGACACATTATTGCAATGTTTTGGCCTTGAAGAATGTAAGCATATTGCCACTCCTATGGAGATAGCTTTATGATTGAGTATTCATGATGCTAGAGATGCATTTGATGTTGTTCTCTATCAGCAGGCTGTTGGATGCTTGATTTACTTATGCATTACTTGGCCAAATATTTAGTTTTCTATCTCACGGATGAGCAGGTTTATGCATTGCCTAGATGTCAAGCATTGGTAGGCGGTTAAGCGCATGTTTTGCTACTTGAGTGGTACACGGCTACTTGGGTTGTTTTATCCCAAGGGGGGATCACTACCGCTAGATTTGCATGTTTTTTTTTACTTTGACTGGGCTGGTTGCTATGACACTCGTGTGTCCACTAGTGTTCTTACTTCCTTTTGTGTATTGATTCCATATAGCTTGGCACTTCCTTAAATAGAAGTTAAATTAGAAAGATAATTAAAAAGAAAAAAAGAGATCTATGAATTAATTTTAAAAAATATATGTAAATAAATTAAAATAAAAACTAAAACTAAAAAGAAATTAGATATAATTAAAAAGAACTTTAGTAATTATTAATAATAATAAAATAGAAATATAGAAAAAATAAATAAAAGAAATCAAAATAAAGCATAAAAAAATAAAAAAATAAAAAAATAAAAAAATATAAACAAAGTTTAATTAAAAGCAAAGCTTTAATTTGACAGTATTTCCATTTAAAAAGCACTAATGAATGGTTTTTTTCCAATGACTTCTTTCAGAGCAACCAAAGTTAAAGTAAAGAGAAGCAAAGAGATTCTTCTTGCCTGTTGCGAAGAACTCCGACCGAAGCTACTTGTTCTATCCACCTGTAGTGAAGCTATCATCACCTAGGATGCTTACCTATTTTAGTATATTTAATTTGTATCTTTTTAGAGTTTTTACCCATACTTTGTATCTATCACATATCCATGGATGGCAGCATTGTATTTTCCACTCATGAGTATGAGTCGATTGTTGATGTTATTTATTCTTCCAGAACCACTATAATAGTTAGTATGATTTCATTCATTCAAGAGTTTCTCCTACCCAAACCACTCTCTACCCTGATCCGTTCGACCACATTCATCCAGAACAACTTACTTCCCCATCCATGTGCTTCTCTCCTCCCATTGAAGTGTAGGTAGAGCTCATCCAACTATCCCTAGGAAGGCCCCCAATGTGCAAATGATGCTCAGTATGTGGATGACAATGGAGGGCCTATCCAGCCTGCACTTGTCCCATTTCAAGCCCCCTTCTATCCGACAAGCTGAACCTAATGTGAAGTGAAGCAGATGGAAATAGGAAGAACTTCAACATGCCACCCACACCTTCAAAAGTCAGTAGAGCACTTTGTACACTTTTAGATTCATTTTTATTTAGGCTTTTTCAAAATAAATGTTAAGATTATATTTCAATACACAAATGTAACTTCAACATCAAATTAGAGATCCAAGTATTTGTTTTTCCAAGTTTTATCAATACTTGCATTGCTTTCACACACAGAAAAAGAAAGATTAATTTTTTTTTCGTGTTTAATCACTCAGAACTTGGATTAGTAGAAATTATAAATCTTGTAAACTTTCAATTGCTATTTCGTTAGAAAATTTTCTACTCATATAAATTAGTTGACTTTTTATTAAAAGAATAAAAAGTTAAAATCTCTAAAATATCATAAAAATAAATAAAACGTAAAAACTTTAGAAAATCATAAAAAGAATAAAATTAAAAAACAATAAGAAACTCTAAAAATCAACTAAAAATACTCTTTAAAAGAAATTCATTTTTAACATTTAAAAATTCCAAAAGCACAAAAAGAAACATCATAAAACATCAAGTTAAAGTAAATAAGGCTATGAAATGAAAATCAAAAGAAAAAGAAATAAATTAAAAAACCAAGAAAGAAATCAAGTTAAATTTGAGAAAGAAATCAAATTAAGGAGTTAAATCCAAGAGAAGAAAATGAAATTCAAGAAAGAAATCAAGTCGAGAAAAGTAATCAAGTTGATTAAAGCTAGATCAAAAGAAGAATAAAATAAATTAATCAAGTTGTAGAAAATTGATCCTAGACTATCATATAATCAATCAAGCCCTAGAAAAAGGTTCTACTTAGGTAGAAAATCTGAGGATAGAAGAGAGAGCTTTAAATTCACTTTCATCCCTTAGCTCAAGATTCAACTAATCCTTTCTTTGAACTCTATTATGAGTTCAGAAAATATTGTCAAGCCTATCACCACAGACATTGTTCTACACTCTAGGAAAAGCCAAAAAAAGGAAATGGAACAATTTTTTAGAGAACTGATGATTGGGAAGGCAGGGGTAGGAGTAGTCCATACCACCCTAAAAGACAAAGGAAAATTCATTGGATTGAATGTTACTAAGTATTTGGATAATTTTGAGGACCAAGCTCAGATCCAATGGCTTCTTGAAGAGATGCTAACACATTTCTTCACACAGGTACTTGCCTGGATGATACAACATCAAGCCATCCTTTATGATACGGTACAAACTGTTCCAATACAACCAAGAGAGACACCTATTCTCATGGGTCCAAATATATCTACAACATCAGCTAGGACTAATGTTGCATCTACATCACAAACATCATTGGAGTTACAATTAGAAATTCACATTATGTTAATGTAAGAATCTTTGTCCAAAGAGATGGCAAGTCTTCATAACAAGGTGTATTCCATGGGTTTTCAAAACCCCATTCCTGCTTACCCTATCATGAATTATGTAGATCCATTACAACGAAGTTACATGCCTATGTTAAATATACATCAAGGATATATGATGCCTCAAGGCACAACCCATTTCTCAATAGATCCCTATGCCACTAGTTTAGCCCATGTATCAAAGAAATATGGGGTGTATTGATAGATGATGAAGTAGAGGATTTGGAGGAATTGGAGGAAGAAGGTGCATCTAGTGCGATCCCAGGAACATTTTTCATATGCATGCAAGGAGCTAAAGTAAGAAAAAGAGTATCAATTGTTATTGATATATGAAAGAATTTGGAGAAGCTTGTAGGAGGTAGAAGAGTGAGTTGTGAAGTGACAAAGTTTGGTCCAGTCAACTGGCACAAGATCAGCCCTTGAGATTATGGAGACTCAAAAAGACCTTATAGGCATGCAATAAGTGCAATAAAATGCACTACGTACTTTAGAGCATCAAGTAGAAAGAGTCGATACAAAACAGATAGGTTTGCACATCTACTAACTAAAAAACTTACTATCTTTGGATGAGACATTGAACTTCAAATGCTCATAACGACCAACGTGATTACAAATAGAAAAAATGCTTTTATGGGAGTGATACACATAGGGTTTAGTGTATATAATGCACAAGAGCATAATAAATAAGCAAAATATGCTATTGGAATGAATCAGACACTCAACAATTGTACCTCCTATTTTTTAGGAATATGCATAGATTGACCTCGAGATAGAAAAACTGACATTTCTGCCAATCTACTAAAGCAAATGCTTTGCAAATTTTTAAGAATAAACTAGACAATATCTTTGCAATGAACCATGTCTCATCCAAGTTTGAGCTCTGTAGAGAGAGCAGCAAACCTCAGCAAGCTTACTATTGTCGAAGAAGATGATGCAGAAAATTGAAAGAGCATGACAATGATGGTCACAAGTGTATGTATATTGCTTCCATATATTGTAGAAGTGTTTTGAAGTGTTTATATAGATTTTAAAGTGCTACATGACTTCTACAAGTGGATTTTAAATTCAAATGAAGGTGGGAATGGTTCTTGGAGGGAATCAATTCACTGATTGATTGATTGATTAGATGCAACTCAACCACCTCAAATTCATGGAATTTGGGATCTCTTTTTCTACTTTTACATGTGTAAATCTCTAGGCTTTTACAACGGCAAATGAACCATCAAAAATATCTCAAAAAAATACAATAAATGAGCATAGGTAAAAGAACTCTCCAATGGATATTCTTTGATGTAATCCAAGCGATAGCTTTTGATGTAGATCATATCCACCTCAATCATAGTGTAAGCTTGATGTTCCAAAAATATCAACAAAAAGTTATGCGACTTCAAGACTCATCTTCCTCTACCTGTAAAGTGGGGGAAGGGAGGAATGAAGAAATTATACAAAAAGATTTCGAACACAAAGGCTAGAGTTAGGGCTACTAGAGGCAAGATATGAAGAAGAAGATAGACCACAATCTCAAAAGAATTACTCAATCAAAGATCTAGTGAGACCCAGAGGTGTGATCATGCAGAAGACTGCTTGGAAGTCTCCTTTAGATCCATTCTCTATCTACTCACATATTGCTAATGTTGAGGATAAGAGGAGGCAAGACGAGATGCAGGATGAGGCAGATCCAAAAAGAAGAGTGACTAGAAGGCATGCTAAGGATGATGAGTAAAAGGTAAAAGGTTTTGAAAAAAAAATTCCATTTTGGGGAGCGTTGCTCCTCAAGAAGAGGCAAAAAGAAAGGAAATTAGAGAGGCAAAGAGTCTAGTCAAGGACAATCAAATTAAAAACAAAAAATTCAATAAAAAATTAACAAACAAAACAAGTAGTAGAAAATAATTAAGAGACAACTAAAAAAATAGATAATATGCAAGATAATGAGAAGAAGAAGTAAAAGAAAACTCCTAAGGATGTACTAATTCCAAAAATTGAAAAGAAGAATGATGCATAGGAGATGAATCAATTTTTTCAAAAGAATTAGGTAACAATGTCTTTGGAACAAGTCTTCTCGATTGCGAAACCTGAATTTAACGATAACTTCATTAAACTAATTAAGAGGAAACAATTTCCATTATCTAAAGATATATAGATGGAAGAAGCACTTGAGGTCACTCTAGTAATGAATGAAGCTATTGGTCTTGGTGACTCATGTGATAATGAAGATGATGAAATTGCAATATGTCAAGTGAACAAGGATTCACGTGGACCGAGTATACCTGATGATGAGACAAAAGAATTAGAAAGTGATTATAATAGAAACTTATCGGCAAGGGGGACACTAGAAGTCAAAGTGAAAATGGGAAATGGTAGAGATTCATATTTAAATTTGGCCTTGATTGAATCTAGATTAGAGGTAAATGTGATATCTAAAAAGTTATATGATAAATTTGGATGGTCAATAGACAAAGAACATGGCTGGCAGATGAGGACTATAAAAAATGGCTCCAAAGCTTTGCTAGGAGCTTGTAATTTTCTACCTATGATGCTTGGGGGAGTTTAAGAGGAATTCCACTTTTTTATCCCGGATAATTGTTCATATGAGGCTACCATTTATAGCCAAAATACGAATGGAAATGAATGCTATGGATGATGGATCTGCTTATGCAAGAATCCGATCGAGATTTAGTTTGCATATCTTACAAGTCATGATAGTCTATCCAAATCATGCTAGGAATAGGGAAAACATAAGGAAACACCCCATAAATTCTTATGATCATGAGTGTGATGATATCTCAACCATTATCAAGTGATAGTTATGAAAAATATTTGAGAGTTTTTTATGATCATATGCTGAGAAAATGAGATCTGATAGGGCATCATATTACTAACGAGACTATTAAGCATGTTAAGTTCATTGATAAAAAAATTCTTTAAAAAAATGAAAGAGAAAAATTTATAGAAGTTATCAAGAAACATGAGAAAGCATTCACTCTTTTACCACATGAGATAGGTTGTGCAGATCCGAAACAAGTTCTATCCATGTTCATCTTTATAGTGCCAAATATTCCATGGAATATTCGACCTATACTAGTTCCAAAGGCTCATTTACCTGAGCTGATGAAATTGTTAAAGGAAAACATATCCATGTGAATAGTGAAGTCATCCTCTACACCATATTCAAGTAGATGGTTCATTGTGCCAAAGAAGAACAGAAAACTTTGTTTCATCCAAGATTTGCAACCTGTGAATAAAGTAATGATTAGAAATGTAGGGATAGGACCCAAGTAGATGAGTTTGTTGAAGCATTTACTAGGCATTTAATTTACTCAATGGTTGACATGTATTCAGGGTATGTCAATTTCAATTAGACATTGAGAGCAGAGGCAACTTCTATGAAGACTCCAATGGGCCTTGTACATATGTGTATTTTTCTATAGGGATCCAGGAATTATGTATCTCATATGAATGCCATGAATCTATGGTTGTAGGAAATTGGTATCGACCATATCTCAGATTTGTGAGAAAATTTTTTAAAGATTCAAAGAGCTAGGGTATTTTCTCTACAGAAATCTATTTTTGGAGTTGACAAGGTTCTCATTGTGGGACATCTATGTGGATAGTATGGTAGAAGGCCATACCTGCAAAAAGTTCATACCATTAGCAAAATTTCTCAAGTGTGTAGTAATGTCCATGACGTAAGCATATTCTTAGGAGTCCGTGTCTTCTATGTTATATGGATTCCTCACTTTGCTCATGTTGTGAACCCTCTATATGATCTACAGAGAAAGAAAAAAGAAATTATTTGGACTAAAAAATAATCAAGAGCCATGTGTAAACTGAAGCAATTGCTAAATGAAGCTCTGATTATGAAGCATGTTGATTACTTAGGCCAGAAGCCTTTTTTATTTTGATTGTTGATATGAGTCCCATTGGCATAGGCTGGATCAAAGGTCAAGATGATAATGAGGGGCATAGGTACATAGTTGGTATGAAGATGCTACATGACACTTAAAGAAAATATCCATAAATTAAGAGATAATTATGGGGATTGGTGAATACATTAAAATGTGATAAAAAAATTTCATTGGAGCTAATCTTGTTGTAAAGACCGATAGTCTTACTCTGATAGGTATGATTGCTAAATGTTCTTCTCTAGATATTGTGATGCTTAGTTGGATTTCATATGTAAAGTTTATTAATCTAGCTTTTGTCCACATAGTTAGAAAGTTAAATATAGTTGTTGATATGTTTCAAGAGCAAAGTTTGATGAAAATTCTAATGATCATGAGATAGAAAGAAAAACAAATATGATGAAATATGATCCAATAGTCTATGTTTATGAGCAATTGCGTGAGAACGAGTATGAGGAACAATGTAAAGATACAAGAAATTATTTGAGTTCATTAAAACCTTCCTTAGGTTGGTCCACAAAAAAGGTTAGATCTGTCAGGAAAACATCACTTGAAAGATGACTTTATTTGGTGACACGTTAAAGGTAAGGTGAAGAATCCACAACGTGTATTGATTAATAGGAGTATTTAGATCAAGTTCATGAGAAAAATGCATGAGACCTTATGGCTCGATCACAAAGGATTTTATGCAACATAGGAGAAGATTAGGAAAGTCTATTGGTGGCTAGGTACATACATAAATGTTTGAGCATATGTGAGCACTTGTGCTACATGTCAAGTTCATTCTTTAGATAGGCAAAGAGACCCATTACATCCGACTTACCCTCCTTGTATTCATTACAAGCGGGTAGTTGACCTTGTAACCATGCCCAAAGGAATTGATAAAATGAGATACATAGTACTTGTTAGAGAAGACTTGAGTAACCATGTGGAAGGTCGAGCTCTTTGCAAAAGACTACTTATAATGTATGTAGATTTATTTTAGAAGAAGTGATTTCTCGATTTAGATATATAGAGAAAGTGGTTTTGGATCAAAGGGGCTTAGAGGCAAGAGAGGCAGAGGAATTCTTTGACCATCATGGGATTCATTTGTCTCTGACTATTACCTATAACCCTAAGGCTAATGGAAAGATTGAGAGAGGTCACCCTCCTATTGTGTGTTACACTTATGTGTTCCTCGAGTAGTTTTGATGTGAACCTATTCCCTATACATGGGCACTTTTTACTCTAGTGCTGGATAGAGGTTTTTTCCCCATGTTCCCACATACATGATTCACTCATATGTGGTGTTACATTGTACTTAGGGATATTATTCAACTCTTAATTTAGTTCTAAATGTCATCATCTTTTCATATGTCTTGCTGTGTTTGTGCTCCTTATGTGTGCTTCTTGTGTCTCTATCACACTTCTACACACACACACACACCCAACAATCCTTGTCAAGTCTCAGTTCTTTGCATCATAGTGCACATGCACTTTTAACACTCCAAATCAACTTTTGAGCATAGAACAAAGATTTTCAGTAGCCAAGAAGCATTTCCACTAGTGCACTTGGGTTTTACCCCCATTTTGAACACGTTCATGCAGTCAAAATCACCATCATAGTGATCGATTGTGAGCTTAAACTTCAACATTCATTTTAGCTTTGTTTGAAGTAAAGATTCCGTCACATTCTTGTTCTTTACTGAAAGGGTAGGCAACAATGACTTGTTTGGCATGCTTCAAGCTGAAAATAAGCTTGATTGGACCAACTATCCAATGTGTTCTTACATGATGAAGCATGTTCTTATTGCAAAACAACTTTGGAACATAGTGGTAGATGTAGATCAAACACGCACAAGTTCTTCTACTTCACAGATGGAGCTTCTTCTTCAAGTACAGTGGTTACTCCTTCATCTACAGAGGAGTAGCTTAGATGGAAAGATGCTCAAGCTCATGCATTGATTGCACTTTCTATGAAGCATTATATAGTTCCACACATTTGGTCATGTTCTACATCAAGATAGACATGGGACACCCTTGATTCTTTGTATGCCGTGTGTAATGAAGCACGTGTTGCATACTTGAGGAAGCAACTTGAGGATGTATGTATGGCTGAAAATGAGTCTCTGGATGTGTATGTGACACACATCAAGGACTTGAAAGATCAATTATAAAACATAGATGAAATTATTTGGGATGCATCACTCATCTCTACATTGTTGAAAGGATTATCATAATCATTTCAAAGCTTTGCCACTACACTGTGTTTGGTTGAAAAATTGAATCCCAATATGTATGCATTTGATGAATGTTGTCTCTTCCTTTGCAGGAAGAGAAATTTGGAGTGAATAGGAGTGGTTTCATTGAGGGAACACAAGCACTTTCTTGATGGAGAGTATTAATCTCCAAAAGAACAAGTTAACCTTGAATTTAGACCACCTCTATATCAAGATCAACTTTAGACTCCACCAAATTTAGAGATCATTCTCCAATTTATCAGAAAATTGATTATTCTGAAAAATTCAACTTCTCAGAAAAGTCTGCTGGAGATTAATCCTTAATTGACTAATCATTTATGTAAAGTTTTTTATAAAACTTTGTAGACTACTTCGCCTTAAGGTTGTGCACCTTCTCCAACTTAAATCTCTGCAAATGGTTTAGTATACTCTGAGAAATCATACAAACAAGTTACCTATGTGTAACACACCTTCTCTGTAGTAGCGACTTTGACACCTGCAACTTCTTAGCTACAGCTCTCACAATGTCGAACCCGTTTGATCAAGATCTTTTAGCCATAGATGGCTTACCTTCCAACTTAGATTTTAAGCCCTCACTTGTGTAAAACTTTACACCACACACTGAGTAATGTTCATTTCTCTGAACATGAAATCTGCGCCAGTTTTGTCGACTCTCAGAACATCATCACATATGAATGTTCCTAAACTAAATTCTCTCAACCTGATTACAATTAGCCTCTCAAATTCTAGCCATAGATAGATTAGCTATGGACTTAGATACGTGCAAAAGGATTTCTCAAAAGATTAAACACAGAAGGAGCAGACAGCAAAACATCGGGCGCAAGTTTTCTTGATTTCTCAGAAAAAATTACATCTGAGTGAGTATATACAATTCAACTCACTTCTAAGAGACTTAATCACTCTTACAACTCCTCAATACACTATTCTCATGATTTACTATTGTCTCTTCATATTGCCCCGACATTTTTCAAAGTATTTATAGGTAAATATATACAAGTTTATGACTAGACAAAAGTATAAGTGATCTATGTCTTCATTAATGTACATATGTGTACATATCATTCATCCCGTGAATGTAGCTATCTTCTTTGCTTCAAAACTTGATCTCATCTCCATCCTTTGTCCTTCAAATCTTCAATTGGTGATTGGTCTGCACCAACAGCTCCCCCTCAATCATCAATTGAGATTTCTCTAATCTTCTTTATACCTGCCATATCCTTGAATCTCTGTAGCTTTGGTCCATCTAGACTTTTTGTCATCATATCTGCAAGTTGATCTTTTGTAGGTGTATGCATAACCTCAATTTCTTTATCAATGACCTTCTCTCTCAGAAAATGATATTGTATTTCAATATGCTTAGTTCTAGCATGAAACACAGCGTTAGCTGCCAAGTATAGAGAACTCATATTGTCTCCACAAACAATAGGAGTATTTTGAATCACATCAAAAACCTTCATAAGTGTCTTTAGCCATATTACCTCCTTTGCAGCTTCCACCATACCTTTGTATTCTGCTTCTGTAGATGACAAAGCAACTGTATGTTGCTTCTTAGAACACCATGAAATCAATTTGTCTCCTACATAGCACAAATATCCATGTGTTGATCTTCTATCATCCACATTACCTGCCCAATCTGCATCACTATAAATTTTCACTCTTGTATCAGAAGTAAATCCATAGTACAACCCTTCTCTGAGTGTACCCTTGATGTACCTAAGTACTCTTTGTCCTGCAATCCAATGTTCTTTTCTAGGACAATGCATAAATTGTGAAAGCACACCAACTGCATATGACAAATCAGGCCTTGTTAATGTAGCATAAATCAAGCTACCAACCAAACTTTGATAGAGCTTCATGTCTCTGAATTCTTCTCCTCCAAATCTAGACAATTTATGGTTCACTTCCAAAGGTGTAGGTGCAACCCTGCAATCTTCCATTTTAAATTTGGTTAGCAAATTTTTAAGATACCTTTCTTGGGTCACATATACTCCATGTTGAGTATAAGAAATCTCCATTCCCAAGAAGAATGATAAATTCCCCAAATCACTAATTTTGAACTCTTTCTCCATCTGCTTCTTGATCATTTGTATTCCTTTATCATCCGTTCCTGTAAGTATTATGTCATCAACATAAATACAAACATAAATGAATCCATCTTCACTTGCTTTGACTAGCAAGCTACTATCTGCCTTTGATGCTTGAAATCCAAGATCATTCAAGAACTTTACAAGCCTATAATTCCATGCCCTTGGGGCCTGCTTTAATCCATACAAAGCTCTCTTGAGCTTACACACATAATTTGGATTCACTTGATCTTTGAATCCATCTGGTTGCTCCATATAAACTTCATCTGAAATGTAACCATTCAAAAAAGCATTTTTAACATCTAATTGAGATAACTTCCAACCTTTGCAAGCAGCAATTGCTATGAGGGTTCTGATTGTTGTCATCTTTGCCACAGGACTATAAGTCTCATCATAGTCCACTCCATATGTCTGTGCATACCCTTTCACAACAAGTCTAGCTTTGTACCTAGACACACTTCCATCTGCAAATCTTTTTGTTTTGTAAACCCACTTACATCCAATAATTTTCTAGCTATTAGGTTTAGGAACCAGATCCCAAGTCTGATTCTCTATCAATGCATCATACTCCTCTTGCATAGCTTCTTCCCAATTTCTCTTGCCTTTGGCTTCATCATATGTAGATGGATCTTCATCTGCTTTTACCAAATAAGCATAATCTTTAGTAGTCAAGAATGAGGTGTCATAGCTATACCTTGTAGGTTGCCATTTGTGCCTAGATGACCTCCTAACTTCTACACTTCTTGAAGTCTCTGGTTCATCACATTCTGGATCAAACCTTGGCCTCTCTTCAACTTCAACCTGTACTTCATTATTCTCATTTTCATCAAGTAATTGAATCTTTGCTTTACCTTTCCTTTGATCCACTACTTCTTCAACATCTGCATGTACATTGTATTTACCTGCATACCAAGTACCTTGTTCATCAAATGTAACATCCTTGGATACAAGGAATTGCTTTGTGGATGGACTCCACAACCTGTATCCCATTTGCTTATCATCATAACCAATGAATACATACTTTTCTGCCTTAGGCTCCAACTTATGCCTCAATTGAGATGGCACATATGCATATGCCAAGCATCCAAATATTCTGCAATGATCCAAGGTAGGTTTCTTACCCCACCAAGCTTCATATGGTGTCATACCTTGCAAAGCTTTACAAGGCAATCTATTGACCAAATAAGTAGCTGTATTTACAGCCTCTGCCCACAAATCATTTGGGCAATTCTTCTCTTTCATCATGGACCTTGCAAACTCAACAAGAGTCATATTTCTTCTTTCTGCTACCCCATTTTGTTGAGGAGAGTACCTGCAAGTAACTTCTCTCTTTATACCTGCATTCCACAAGTAATCATTGAATTCATTTGAAAAATACTCTCCCCCTCCATTTGACCTTAGTCTCTTTAATTTTTGACCTGTAATCCTTTCTGCATATGCATGATAGTGTTTAAATGTATTAAACACTTCTGACTTTTCTTTAATCACATAAATTGTAATCCATCTGGTAGCATCATCAACATAAATGACATAATATCTTGAACCATTTATACTAAAGTCCTTTGAAGGACCCCACACATCTGTATGCACCAATTCAAGTCTTTCTGAATACATAAACCCATGCTTGGAATAGGATTGCTTATGAGCCTTACCTAATTGACATGCCTCACATCTATATGTCATGTGTTGACCTGCAATGTTAGGCAACCCAAGCACTGAATCATTGTTAATCATTTCTTTGATACCTCTTTCATTGAAGTGTCCAAGTCTTTTATGCCAAAGATCCAACTCTGACACCTTCTGCTCTCCATATGTGAACATAGCATGTCCAACATTTCCTTGTACCTTCAATGTGAAGAGCCTTCCTTCTTTCTTTCCTGTAACAACCTGTTTATACCCTTGACTAGGGTCTTCAACATAGACTCCATCATTGGTGAACCTTACCTCATATCCTTTTTCCACAATTTGACCTACACTGATCAAATTCTTTGGGATTGTGGGAACATAAAGTACCTTACTCAGAAGAGTGCTCCCATCCTTAGCTTTAACTGAACCAGTTGACTTTACCTTATGCTTTGTATTATCACCTGTCTGAACTGTATGATTAATTGCATTATGATCTAGGTCAGTCATCAAAGCAATATTTCCACTTAAATGATTACTACATCCTGAATCAATATAGAACACTCTCATGTCCTCATGTGAGGTTTCATATGTTGCATTCATAATGAGAGTCGAATCCTCCTTCTGATCTGATGCATAGTTATAGTAGGTGTTATTATAGGATTGATTTTGGAAGCTTCTTCCTCCACCTCTTCCAAAAGAATTCCTACCACCTCTACCTCTGAAGTTTCCTCTCTGAAATCTACCACCTCTTGCTCTTTGATTAAAATTTTGATAATTACCATTGTTCTGATTATTGTGCCAACAATCATGAGATAGATGATTGGTCTTACCACATATCCAACAAGCTCTTGCATTATCTTTGTTGTTTCTGCCTCTTCCTCTACTTCTGCCATTTCCTTTTCCTCTTATGAAATTTGCTTGATTTGAAGTGCCTTCTTCTTCACCTGATTGTTGCTTTCCTTTGTTAGCTTTCTTCTTGTCTTTAGAATACATTGCATGACCTGCACTCTTATCAACATCTCCTTTGATATCATTCTCAAAAGTTAGCATATGACCTAACAATTGATTCAAATCAGGAGTAAAATGATCTAATGAAAGTTCTGTGGATAAGATGAAAGGCTTCCACTTCTCATCTCCTCTTAGCCCTATGAGAATTTGTCTTACCAATTTATCTTCTTCAATATCTTCATCCACTGCACCTAGAGAATCTGCAATGTCCTTCATCTTTGTCACATAATCAGAGATTGATTGTGAGGCCTTTTTCTTGAAGGTAGTCAATTCTGCCCATAGTGAAGCCTTCCTTGATTTGGTTGTGTTTTGGAAATGCTCCTCCAAAGCATTCCAAATGTCACATGCACTTTCAAGTCCTCTAATGTGAGGAAGTAAATAGTCATTGACTGACATGTAGATTATGCTCCTTGCTTGAGCATCCTTCTTCATCCAATTCTTCAAGTCTGCAAGCTCCTCTCTAGTTGGAACACTAGAGTCTCTAAATTCTGGCCTTTCTTCATCTCCTGTGATGTATCCCATCAGATCTTTGCTCATAAGATGAGCTTCCATCCTCATTGACCATGCAGGATAGTTCTCTCTATCCAGCTTCTCAATTTGGAGACTATCTCCCATTATTTCTTTACCTGTATTGTCAACTCTTTAATCTTTATGAGAAATAAATGTACCTTGACTTTGAATCTCGTTCCTTCTGATCCTTTTGATAGCTTCAATGTGTCTACTTTCAAGTTTTCTTCAACCTTTATCCTTTTGCACCTTCAAGATGTAAAGATTTGTATTTCTGCAGTAGTCGGAGTCTTCTTCACTTCAATTTTGACACAACCTGCTCTGATACCACTGATGGAGAGTATTAATCTCCAAAAGAACAAGTTAACCTTGAATTTAGACCACCTCTATATCAAGATCAACTTTAGACTCCACCAAATTTAGAGATCATTCTCCAATTTATCAGAAAATTGATTACTCTGAAAAATTCAACTTCTCAGAAAAGTCTGCTGCAGATTAATCCTTAATTGGCTAATCATTTATGTAAAGTTTTTGATAAAACTTTGTAGACTACTTCGCCTTAAGGTTGCACACCTTCTCCAACTTAAATCTCTGCAAATGGTTTAGTATACTCTGAGAAATCATACAAACAAGTTACCTATGTGTAACACACCTTCTCTGTAGTAGCGACTTTGACACCTGCAACTTCTTAGCTACAGCTCTCACAATGTCGAACCTGTTTGATCAAGATCTTTTAGCCATAGATGGCTTACCTTCCAACTTAGATTTTAAGCCCTCACTTGTGTAAAACTTTACACCACACACTGAGTAATGTTCATTTCTCTGAACATGAAATCTGCGCCAGTTTTGTCGACTCTCAGAACATCATCACATATGAATGTTCCTAAACTAAATTCTCTCAACCTGATTACAATTAGCCTCTCAAATTCTAGCCATAGATAGATTAGCTATGGACTTAGATACGTGCAAAAGGATTTCTCAAAAGATTAAACACAGAAGGAGCAGACAGCAAAACATCGGGCGCAAGTTTTCTTGATTTCTCAGAAAAAATTACATCTGAGTGAGTATATACAATTCAACTCACTTCTAAGAGACTTAATCACTCTTACAACTCCTCAATACACTATTCTCATGATTTACTATTGTCTCTCATATTGCCCCGACATTTTTCAAAGTAATTATAGGTAAATATATACAAGTTTATGACTAGACAAAAGTATAAGTGATCTATGTCTTCATTAATGTACATATGTGTACATATCATTCATCCTGTGAATGTAGCTATCTTCTTTGCTTCAAAACTTGATCTCATCTCCATCCTTTGTCCTTCAAATCTTCAATTGGTGATTGGTCTGCACCAACATTTCTATCTCACAAAAAGGGAAAAGCAAGTATGGTTCAAGTTTGGGCTCATGAAAACTAATGCCTCAACCTTCCTCTTGCACTCATTGCTCTAATAATGCAGATTTCCAAAAGAAGAAGAGATGCAAATATTTCCGAAAGTCTCATCATATTATTGATGAGTGTACAAAGCTAGCTAAGAACAATAAAAAAAAGAAGCAATATGGCATGTCTATTGCTATAAATTCTTCAAATGCAAAGAATGATGAAGCCAACATGGCTCAATATTTTTGGGCATGTGTTGTTACATGTCATTATGATGCCTCATTGCATTCTAAATGTATGGTTGTGAGTGAGGCTGATTCAGATTGGTTCTTTGATAATGGTGCTTCAAAGCACATAACTTCATGCAAAACGTTTTTTTCATCTTTGAAAGATGCACCCAAAGGAGGACATGTGGTGTGTGCAAACAATGAATCTTATTCTATCACTGAAGTAGGAGAAATTGAGCTTACAGCTACAAATGGAGGTGTGATTCTCTTGAAAAATGCATTGTACATACCCGTTTTCAAGAAGAACCTAATTTCAATTCCGTTGATTGCCAAAGCTAGACTTCATTTTCACTTTGTTGATGATAAGTGTATGGTTCATGATATTAGAAATGGTGATATTATCGTGATGTCCCATACATTATGTAATGGTGTGTATCACTTGGATACATACAAGAGGGCTAGCTCAAATGCCTTGGGTACTTGTACTTCTTTGATGGTTGAAATGGAGGTTTGGCATGCTCATTTTGCTCACTTGAACTTCAATAGTTTGCTTTAATTAAAAACAAGGACATGGTTATTGATTTGCTAACATTTGAGTTCATTGAAAAGCATGCATGTGAAGGTTGCATTCTTGGAAATATGCATCATGCTTCTTTTCCAATAGACAATCATACACACTAAAAGAAAATTGCAGCTTGTTCATAGTGATCTATGTGGTCGTGCAAGACTCCATCTTTTGGGAAGCATGTAATTACCTTCATTTGATGATGCTACTTGCCATACATGGGTGTATCTTATGAATGCAAAGAATGAGGTATTTTAATACTTCAAAGCATTTTTAGCTATAGCCCATAATTTTTCTTCAAATAAGCTTCTGAATCTATGCACGAATCATGGTGGTGAATGTTGGAACAACAAGCTTGCATTATCCTTGAGGAGGATATGTTCTAAATCAAATCCATCATTTGAATTATGCCACATATACTAATTAAAGAGTTTATTTGAGTTAATTTATTGTATTGTGTGATTAATCACATATGACCACTTTGTTATGTAATTTTCAAAGAATTTACCTTTGTAAAAGGGAAATGTTAAAGGCCTAAAAGCCATGAGTTAGAAGTGGTTGGGATTGGTTCTCAATCAATCAATCAAGAGGTAGATATGACTTCAACTTTCTCTTTTCCTAGATTGTAGGAAAAGAATCCAATCAATCTAAACTAGAAAACCTACCTAATTTCAAATTTTATTTCATGAAGAAAAGGCATCATCATATCCTCAAGATTCTATATAAAGACTCCAAAACATTTGTAAATTAAGAAGAATACTAATTTGAAGCAATACATATACTCTGTGATCATTGCCTAGTGCCATTTTTGTTCTTTGCTTCTTCTTCCTCAAATTCATTCAACTTGTAGATATTGCTTCTCTCTCTCTACAGAGATGAAAATCCTGTTTTTAAGCATTTATTGGAAAGGTATAACTATCTAGTTTATGTGTAAAAACTTTTAAGCCATTCAAGTTTTTCAGTCTTAGTGTCATTCTCTACACATCCTTGAAAAATCAGGATGACACCAGTTCAGTGTTAAGGTGATTGATCCTTCTATAGTTATTCTAAATTAGGTATTTTATGCATTTTAGCAAACCAACTCTACATATGAAACTCGTGTAAGAGGAATTTTTCCAATTATTGTTGTGCTGGCTACTCTTAATGTTTGAAGTCACAACTTCCATCCATTTTTAGAAGGTTTTTGTGAGCTAGTCAAGGTGCAAGTTATGTGTTTCGGATCAACTTCTTCTTCTTGATGCTCCAAAGTAACTTTTAGTTTTTATTGCATTAACCACAATCTTACAAGGTCTACGTCACATATCCAAAGAGCTAGCGCTGGTCCTATGCTGGCTTGTGACTGACTTCACCACTTGACAACTCAACTTTCCAAGCCTTTCCAAGCTTTTCCAACTTCTTCCAGTGGTAGTAGAGCAACTTCAAGATGGAAGATGGCTTTCCATCAATGATTGAGAGGCTTGATAGACACAATATGTTGCTTGGAAAATCAAAATGGAGGCTTATTTGCAAGGAAGAAATCTATATGGGATTGTATCAGGTGATGAAGCAATGCCTATTCCAAGATCCAAAGGAGGACCTAATTGAGAGGAAATAGATAGTCTCACACTTTGGTGTGTGAGGGATGCTCAAGCAAGGTCATAGTAACTCTATCTGTGATTTTCTATTACCACATATTAGAGGATGCAAGACATCTCATGAGACTTGGGATGCCCTAGAGACTTTCTTTTTTGCTAGTACAAAGGCAAGGAAGAACCATCTTTGGAATGAGTTCAACCAAATGAAGAAGATCCAAAACAAATCATCACTGAGTTTGCTACAAAGGTGAAGGAGGTTGCTGATCAATTGGCATCCATTGGAGAGATGATTGAAGAAGAAGCCATCATGAGGCAAATTCTCAATGGGATTAGAGGTGAAAAGAAATGGAAATCTTTCACCACAACCCATGATCTCATCATGGATGTACAAACTCTAGAGTTCAACATATTTTTTTGACAATGCTTCAATCAAAAGGCCAAAAATAGCATAAAGGAAGGTAACTCCTATCATGGTAACTCAACTAGTGCTCTATATGCAGATAAGAAGGACAAGAAGCTGAAAGGCAAGAAGAAGGAAGAAGATGAAGAGGAGACTTCCCAAGCCAACTTTGCAGGGAAGAGCAAGTGGAAAGGGAAGATGAAAGCACCAAAGCATAACAAGACCAAAGGCCAAAATGTTCAACCTTGTGCCATCTATGATAAAACCAACCAAACCACTTGGAATTTTTGGTTCAATGGGAAGACCTAGAAAGGAAGTGGAAGAAGTGGATATGGCAGCAATAGAGGTAGAGGTGGACACAAATTCAACAATAACAATAGAGGCCATAACATAAGGGACTACAACAATTATTCTAAATATCAGCAACATGAAGACTCATTGCTCTTGATGAGTCCAAGCCACAAGGAAACTAAAGAAGTTGATCATTTATTCTACATAGATTCAAGGTGCTCAAATCATGTTGTAGGAAACGTAGCTCTCTTATCTGATTTGGAAAGTCCAAAGCATATACATGAAGTTCAAACAAGGGATGACACAAAGCATAGTGTGGAGAAGATTGGTAATGTCAAGGCTTCCAATGGCGAGATAAATATTTTGAGCAAGATACTCTATGTTCTAACTATTACAAAAAACCTAATAAGTGTAGGCCAAAAAGTTGAAAAAGTTTGAAGGTTAGGTTCAACCAACATGGAGTTTTTGTGGAAGATCCATGTCAAGGCTTCAAGAAGATAGCTAGAGGTGAGATGCATGGTAGGCTCTTTACTTTTGAAGTAGGAGAAACCAAAAACATAGCTCTATTCAAATTTGGGTCTCAAACCCTAAGTGACCTTGAAGTGTGGCATAAGAGGCTAGCTCATGTGAATGAAAGAACCTTAAAGGATATATGCAAGGATCAACGTCTTGGATTACCAAAAATAACAAAGCAACACATGATCAAGAGATGTGATGCATCTCAGATTGGGAAGGCACAAAGACAACCATTCAACCACAAAGGCTACATCCACAACAACTTATAGGACCTAGTACATACATATGTATGGGGGCCAAGCCAAGAACCTTCATTGGTAGGATCAAGGTATTATGTCTCATTTATTGATGACCACAGTAGATGGACTATTTTGTACTTTATCAAAATTAAGAATGAAGTTTTTGATTTCTTCAAAAAGTATATGGCACATGTGGATACCCATACAGGAGGATCACTAAAGAAGTTGAGATCTAATGGAGGAGGATAATACTCTCCGACGATTTTGATGAGAATACTTCTCCAAAAAGTATTAAAAGGGAAGTGACTACCCGGTATTCTCCTCAGTTGAATGGAATTGCAGAAAGGAGAAACAAGACATTGGTTGGATCAGCCAAAACAATGCTTAAGAGAAAGGTTGCCCTATTATCTATGGACAAAAGCTATTTCGACTATTGTGTACCTTGGAAATAGACTATCATTTCCAGAGTGCAATCCATCCCAAAATAGCAAGGTTTTTGCTTCATCCATTTTGTATCAACTAGTCTGTTTTGATGAATCAATTTGAGATTGATACTCGAAAAGAACTTGGATGGTTTATATGCATCCTTAGAAATCAAAAGATTTCTACTTATCATCTCTAAAGCTAGGTTGGCAGGTGTAGACGAGGTTTTGTAGCACTAGGCACATCTTTGGATTGTATCACCCATCTCCCCTCACAGTGGTATCAGAGCATCAAGGGAGAAATCTATTTGGAATATACATATAGGAAGATGAAGTCATGCCAACAATGAGAAGCAAAGGAAAACCATCACATGAAGAGCAAGAAAGGCTTACAAGTTGGTGCTCACAGGATGCACTAGCCAGGTCCTACATCTTAAAATTAATCTTTTATTTTCTCTTACCTCATGTGAAAGGATGCAAGATCTCAAGAGAAACTTGAAAAGCACTTGCTTCCTTCTTCTCTTCGAATAACAGAGCAAGGAAGAACCAACCATGGATAGGGTTTACTACCTGGAAGAAGAGTCCCAAGCAAAGTGTGACTAATTATGTCACCAAAATGAAGGAGATCTCTGATGAGTTAGGAAGCATTGGAGAGATCATTGAAGAAGAGAAAATCATAAGGCAAATCATCAATAGAATCAAGGCTGATGAAAAGTAGGAATCTTTCACAAAATCCATAGACCCTATACATGGACATGCAAGTGCCTAACCTCAACACTCTTATGGGCCAACTCTTCACACATGAAGCAAAGATAAGCAAGAATGGTGAATCCTCAAGAGGTAATTAGTCTTCTACCTTATACACTAATATAGCTAAAGCTAAGGATAAGTCAAAAACTAAGAAGAATGAATATGAAGCTATTTCTTTCCAAGCCAACTTCACAGGTATAGGAAAAGCTAGAGGAAGAGGGAGGAGGAAAGCAAGGCAAGGGGAGACCCTAAGCATCTCAGTCTTGTAAGATTTGTGGTTACTCTAATCATACCACTGAGGAATGTTACAAGAACCCAAGAAATTATGGAGGAAGAGGATTCAATAGAGGTGTCTATGGATCAAATAGAGGAAAGTACAATGGAGGATACAAGAACAACTACTTCAACAATAATAATAATCAAAATGAATATAGAGGAAGAAAGGATTACAACAACTACACCAAAGATCAAAGTCAAGAATACTCACTACTCCTCATGAACCTATCATTGAAGTAGGTTAAGGATGATGATCATGTTTTCTATATTGACTTAGGGTGCTCAAATCATGTATCAGGAAATGTAATATTGCTCTTTGATTTAGAAGATCCCAAAAATAAACATGAACTGCAGACAGGTGATGATACAAGACATTCAGTGGAGAAAGTAGGTAATGTCAAGACATCGGATGGCAACATGAATCTTTTAAGCAAGGTTTTGTATGTACCTACTATAAGCAAAATTTTGATAAGTGTTGGACAAATTGTGGAGAAATGATTGTAGGTTAGGTTTACAAGGCATGGAGCATATGTGGAAGACACCAAGCAAGGATTTAGAAGAATTTCCAAGGGAGAAAAGACAAGAAAACTCTTCACCTTTGAAGTGGAGGATAGCAAGAACATAGCATTATTTAGCTATGGATCTCAAACACTCTCTAAATTGGAGGTATGGCACAAAAGGCTTGCTCATATTGGTGAGAGAACTTTGAAACAAATTTACAGGGATCAAAGTGTAGTTGGGTTGCCCAACATCACAAAACAACATATGATATACAATTGTGGAGCTTTTCAATTCGGCAAAGCTCATAGACAACCCTTCAACAAGAAAGGCTATATCCATCAAGAATTATTAGATCGTGTCCACATAGATGTATGTGGTCCAAGTAAAGAACCTTCTATTTCAGGTTAAAAATATTATGTATCTTTTATTGATGATTGTAGCAGATGGACATTCTATACTTTATGAAGCATAAATATGAAGTCCTCAATTGTTTCAAAAAGTATCTTGCTCTTGCAAAAAATCAAACAGGCAGATGTCTCAAGAAGCTTATATTAGATGGTGGTGGAGAATACTTCTCAACTAAATTTGATGCTTTTCTACAAGAAAGAGGCATCAAAAGAGAGGTAACAACCAGATACACACCTCAACTCAATGGAGTAGCTAAAAGAAGGAATAGACAATAGTTGAGGTAGCCAGATCCTTGCTCAATGAAAAAGGTTTACCCAATTATCTTTGCATAGAGGTTGTATCAACAGCCACGTACCTTGTAAATAGACTTCCATCAAATTCTTTAGATGGTATGACTCCCTATGAGGTATGGAATGGAAGAAGGCCAAGTCTGGAGCATTGTAAAATCTTTGGATGTCTAGATTATGCTCGCATACCTTCTCAAATAAGAGGGAAATTGGATCCTAAAGAAGAGAAGTGTATCTTTATTGGATATGATCAAAACCAAAAAGGATACAGATTGTATAATCCCTGTAACAAAGGCTTTTTAGTTAGTAGGGATGTAGCCATTGATGAAAATAAATATTGTTTTGATGATGACATGAAAGTGAAGCTACCCTATAACTTGGAAGAAGACTTTCCATCTCTTCTAATGAAGGAACCAAAGCATCATGAAAACATTGACTTTGAAGATAACTTGATAGGTTTAGAGAAATTGAAGCTATGGAGAAAAAAGGGAAGGCTAAGGTGCAAGACTTAGCTCAAGGATCTGAAAGCTCTCATCAACCACTCAGAAGATCAATGAGAGAGAAAAAGAGACTAGAGAGATATGGATTTGATACCTCTTTGTTCACAAAGCATTCAATTTATATGGCTAAGGACTCCAATAATGAAGAACTAACAAGCAAGAAGGAATGGAGAGAAGCAATGGATGAAGAAATTGATGCCCTCATGGACAATGGCACATGGGAACTTGTTCCTAGCAAGCCATCAATGAAGGTAATTGGATCAAGGTGGATCTATAAAGTAAAAAGGAATTCATATGGTAGTATTAATAGATACAAGGCAAGGTTAGTATCCAAGGGGTTTGCCCAAACCCATGGCATAGACTATGAAGATACCCTCTTAATAGCTGCTAAAATGCCTACCATTAGAGTACTTGTTAGCATTACTGCATCTAGGAATAGGAAGCTATACCAACTAGATGTAAAGAATGCATTTCTCAATGGTTGGATTTTAAAGGAAGTTTATATGGAACAACCACCTGGTTATGAAGATGCACATCATCCAAATTATGTGTGCGAATGGAAGAAGGCTCTATATGGTTTGAAGGAAGCTCCAAGAGGTTGGAATCACAGATTAGTTGCATACTTGCAGGACCAAGGATTCAAAGCTAGCAAAGGAGACACATCCTTATTCATCAAGAGGAATGGATCAGAGGTTATATATCTATGTGTATATGTAGATAACATTATAATTACAAGGAATGATGCCAATGGGATTAAGCAGGTAAACTTGAAATGAAGGATGAATTCAAGTTCAGTGATCTTGGACCTCTCACTTATTTTCTTGGACTTGAACTTTTCGATACAGATTCAGGTATCTACATCACTCAAAGGAAGTATGTACATGACATGCTTTCTAAATTTAAAACGGAGAATATTAAGTGTACAAGTACACCCATGGAGTTGAATCATAAGCTAAGTGCTTATGAGGGAGAACCTATTGAATATATCACAAGCTATCAAAGCTTGGTAGGAAGTTTGAACTATTCAAATCTCACAAGGGTGGATATATGTTATATTGTTAGCATACTTAGTGAATTTATGCACGAGCGAAGGAGGTCACACATGCATCCAAGATGGTGCTCAAATACTTGAAGGTCACCATCAATGAAGGGCTTTTGTACCCCTTCACATCTGAAATTGATATCAAGCTTTATTCAGATGCAGATTGGGCTAGTTCAAAGGATGACGAGAAGAGTACTTCAAGATATTTTTCATTTGTAGGATCAAAACTAATTTCTTGTTCTTCAAAGAAGGAACCAACTATTGCTCTATCGTCTACTGAAGCTGAATACAGAGGATTGGCAACTGCAACATAAGAGACTATGTGGTTAAAATTCTTATACTCTAATTTGGGGTTACATACCTTAACTCCTCATATTTTTGGTGATAATACAAATTCACTTCACTAAGTAACCAATCTAGTTTACCATGCTATAACCAAGCATATTGAAGTCCATTATCATTATGTAAAAGAGAAGCTGATGAGCAAGGATATTCAATTGTCCAATGTTTCCAGTAATATTCAATGTGCAAATATGTTGACTAAGTCATTGGATGGTATCAAGCTAAACATGTTCAAAGGCATTTGATAAGTTTATTTTCATCATACCAATTTTCATCATCTTTTTTTATTACTCTGTAAACTACATTCATTTAAAGCTGATTAGGTGTATTGGCAAGCTAACTCCTAAAATGTCAGGATGATACCTATATGTTGCTAGATTGATTTCTTTCATAATGGTTCATAAAAAATCATCCAATTTTTTGCTTTGGATTCATTTTCTATATACTTAAGAGTGTGCAAAAGTTCTTTGTTCAATTTTCAGCAGATTGTGAACTCTGAGTTAAATATCCACAGTGTAATCCATCCCAAAATAACAAGTTTTTTGCTTCATCAATTTTGTATCAACAAGTCTATTTTGATGAACCAATTTGAGATTAATACTCTAAAAGCACTAGGATGGTTTATATGCATCCTTAGCAAACACAAGGTGTCTACTTATCATCTCTAAAAGTTATCCTGGCAGGTGTAAAGCAAGTTTTGCAGCACTAGGCACATCTTTGGAGTGTATCACCCATCTCCCCTCACATTATAGAGCTTCTAACCCATGTGATTTGATTCATATCCAATAAACTCTACCTTTGTTGGCCTTTCATCTAGCTTACCTCTTATTTGGGATGGTACATGAACATAAGCTAAACAACCAAACACCTTGCAATGTCTAAGACTAATTTTTCTTCCATACCATGCTTCATAAGGATTCATACCATGAAGTGATTATTTCAAACAACCAAACATGTGCATATGACTAACCATATGCTTATGTCCATTCCAAGCCTCATAATGAGTGATGACTATCAATACTTTTCTAGGACAGCAATTCAACACATAGTTTGGACACATGACCACTTCCATCCAAAACTTTGTAGAATTAGAGCTTTGTAGAGAGAGGAGAAGTCTCTACAACTTGACTAAATCTAAAGGAGTAGAGAACAGAAATGGCACCAAGCAATGATCAAAGAGTATATGTATTGCTTCAAATCAACAATCTACTCAATATAAAAATGTTTTGGATTCTTTGTGAAGAGATGGATAGATATGTGCTTGAAGATGAAGTGGTGCTGCAAAATCCTTGCACTACACCAGCCAAATGAACTCCAGGAGTATGTGGTGGACTATTTTAGCTTGCCAAATAATGTGTTAGACACCCTATGTACCTTGGAAAATCAATCTCAAAAAGATAGATCAAAACAGATGAGATGGAATTAATTCAGAGATGAAAAACTTGCTATTTTGATTCATAAACATGTCCAGTGTTTTGAATAATTCCCTGAGCACAATAGCAATTAGCTTAATTCCTTTTAGCAAACTCTAATTAACTTAGAGAGCTAACTTTCAAGAGTAATCTCATCAGAAATAGTGAATCACACAATGAGAATGAAGTTTAACAAGTTATGATATCCTCCTGATTTTCACGGGCTGTAATAATACTTAGACCAGTAAGCAGAAAAATGATCATAACTCAGGATTCAAATATTCAATGATTATGAAATTTTGTATGCTAATAATATATAGTATGTTGAATATCATGCAATTTGATAAAGTACACGCAGAGAACAAGCTCTGACAAGATGATTGATAAAATCGAAAATTGACAGAGGAGTGAATATGAACAGACAAGGTTCACTTCAACTGAACATAACTCAAGATTGACAACTCCAATAGGAACGAGATTTTGTAAGCACATAGTAGACTTTAAAAGAAAGCTTTAGCAAGTTAAATCATTGAAAAAGATGCACCACACTGAGAGAGGTGATCTCTGCAAGCTAACTAAAAAACTTGAGAAGCATAACAGTGAAGAGTAGACTCACACAACCATGAAGATATGAACTTGTATGATCATAAATATGAATGTATATTGATTGTAGAATACAATGCACTTACAGATACATGTGTGTGCCTTGTATCCACACTTGATATAGCATATAACTCAGTTTATGGATGCCTCTAAAGCGTGACTAAACTGCCATGTATATATAGAGAGTTTTGGATCCAAGATTTGAATTTGAATCTTGCTCGCCTTAAAGTAAGTTCCTAATTTTTAGAAGTTGATTGATTCTCCAACCTCCAAATCATGAATTCATGACTTCTCTCTCTATTTTTATCAAGTGAAGACAACCACTTTTGATTCCTTTTACTTTTACATCAAGTAAATGATCAAACAATTACAAGGGTGAGTTCACAAGTGAACTCTTAGATTTCCATACATTGTCTTCTCTTACTACTTCTCCTAGAAACTCAAGCCAATACTTAGGCTTGAAATAGATTTGTTCCGATAGCTCCCCCTCAAGCCAAGTATGCTTGAGGTCTTCAATCTTCAAGAATAACCTGCAATCCAATCATAGCCTTGAATTTGCAAAGTTTTGTTCCATCCAATGCTTTGGTCAGAATAACTGCACATTGTTGATGAGTGGACACATATGATATTTGAATCTATTTGCTTAGAACCTTCTCTCTTACATAGTGATAATGAAATTCAATGTGGTTAGTCCTTGCATGAAAAATAGGGTTAGCAGCGAAATGATTAGAACTCATGTTGTCACCAAAAATAGTTGGAGTTCCAAACTCTAATCCAAGATCTTTGAATAATGTCTTCATCCATATAGCTTCTTGTGTAGCTATGGCAAGACCTCTATATTCAACTTTAGTAGAAGAGAGAGCAATTATGGGTTGCTTCTTGGATGACCATGAAATAAGATTTGAACGTGCAAATCTAAGATAACCTAAAGTGCTCCTTCTATCGTCCTTAGAGCGAGCCCAATCTGCATCAGAAAATAGCTTCAACTCTAAATCAAATACATAAGGATAATAAAAAAAAACTCCAACCATGAGCTGAAAATGCTGAGAATTTCCCAAACATGGCTGAAATGTTTTAGCCAAAAATATAGGAATTACTAGAAATTTCCACTCACATATGGATAAACATTTGCATCAAAATGTGGTTGCAAATGAGCATGAAATTCAGCCCACACATGATATACATGTTGATGATGTATTACATAATGAACACGTCTATCAAGAGTGCACACACTATGCCAAAGTGGTTGAAACAAATTTGTAGGACAGAAAATTGAGTGCACCAATACTTGGTAGAACAAAATCAAGCTCTTGCCATGCATCAAGTAATTTTCTAGATTATTCTCTTATTGCAACAACATGTAATGAAGTGCCACTTACTTTTGAAGATGCATGTGAAGATCCAGAATGGATGAGTACCATGCACTTAGAAATGGATTTTGTACATAGGAATGATACTTGGGAGTTATGTGAATTGCCAAAAGAAAACAAATCCATTGGTACAAAGTGGGTTTACAAGATTAAGAGAAATTTAGATGGTAGCATTGATTTCTACAAAGTTAGATTGGTTGCCAGAAGATATGCACAAAAATATGGAATTGACTATGAGGAAACATTCGCACCTACTTCATGCATTACTACCATTCTTATCATGGTTGCTGCCCATCGAGGTTGGAACGTACATCAGTTGGACATTAAAACAAATTTCCTGAAATTTGGTGATTAGCAAGAAGAGTTCTATGTCAAGCAACCTCTTAGATTTTCCATGAAAGGGCAACAACATATGGTTTGTGGCTTGCATAAAGCTCTGTATAGTCTTAAGCAAACTCCATGTGGATGATATGACGAAATCCATAAAAACATGATTGCTCTTGGCTTCACATGTAGTCCAATTGAAAGCACACTCTATGTACACAAAGATGAGGCTGACCTTACAATGCTTGTTCTTAATGTCGATGGCATATTCTTGATTGGGTCATGTGATGCAAAAGTTGACATTCCTATGGCAAATTTATAGCATAATTTTGATGTCACTTATCTTAGTTATTCGAGCTACTATCTTGGCATCCAGTTTGTATTTTTGAGGGGGGGATTGTTATGCATAAAGCAAAGTATGTTGAAAAACTACTTCAACATTTTGACTTTGAGGATTGCAATCCAATTTCCACACTAGTTAAGACAAGATTTAGGTTCTCAATTGAGGATCCCAATGATGCATTTAACACTTCTCTTTATCAGCAAGCTATGGGATGTCTTATATATGCATGCAACACAAGGCTGATGTTGGGAAGAGAAGGAGGTTGAGAAGGGGAGCAATGCAAGGTTGGATCATGTCCCGTTGGATGCATCATCCCGATTAATGTCAACCACATCAATTAATGGTTGTTTTTACATTTATGGCCTAAAATTAAGGGGTAAAATTAGGTTTTCTAAGGGTAAAACCTTAGGTTGTAGGGGTTTAGAGATAGGTTAATGAGTTGTTTACAAATACATAGGCCTAAAGTACAAAAATGACATGGTTTCTCACTACATAGACAATAAAATCAACCAAAACATGCACAATTTATAACTCTATGTAGTCAAAAGACCATATCATTGCTAGAAAACATTGAAATAAATTTGAAAAAAATTATTGATGTACACTTCCTTGAGGGATTTCATCCTGTTGCAGAGCACAGAAGAGCACTAGGCAGAGAAAATGAAGGGCCCCAAAATTTTTCCGATTTGGACACACAACTTTTGTATTATAACCACTCTTGTATATATTTTCCGTTGTAAATGTACTAGAGGAGTCCTCTAGATGCATCCCCACAGAAGATTAGAAGCTTACCCATGTGAATTAGTAGAGAAATTAGTCTTTTAGTGAATAAAGTGCCGGTCTCTTGTGTGAAAGGACCAAACTTAGGGCACTAGTATATAAGTCACTCTGTGACTCTTTGTAAGGACTTTTTGCCATTGTGAAGAAGGAGCTCTACAGATTTTCGAGTTTGCCTCTTCCATGCTGATTTTGATCTTCATTTCGCTCTTGTATGTGTGTGTTATGCTTGAAATGCATGTGTAGGACTGTTGTCTACCCCTTCCCCTTGGTTTTGAGCTGTTGTAGTGCGTGTGCGAGCTAGGAGGAGTTGTGGTGCGGGTGTTGGTGTCTCCTGTCATTCACTGTTTTTGCCATAACTTGAAGCAGAGTGGTCAGAATCGAGTGAAACCACTTCCAGTAGATGCGTCTCGGCGAGAGCTTTGAAATGAGTACCCTATTGCCTATATTCGGAGTTCGGAGCTGGGAGAAATCCTTGAATTTCTGAAAACTGCTGTAAGAGGCTTGCGGCAAACACTTTCAGCATTTCAGTGAGTGTGAGAGGTAGTAGTATTTTCTCATGCATGCTAGCTAAACCACTTCATTTTCCATCACGTGTGCACACGTCTTCATACACTTGGTACGTCGTTCCATCGGATTGACAATTAGATGTGTGTTAAGTACCCACTATACGCACTTGTGTGGCAATTGAGGTACAGTCTCATTGGCACAAGTCCTTGAGTCTTCTTGGCTCAAGTACACACGTTTTTGGTGCCGTTGCCGGGGAACACTCAACCAAGGTGCCTTCGTGATGGTTATAGATCGAGTGTGATAGAATCGTACTTGTAGAAGTGAATTTGTTTTGTGGCAATTAGTCAATCACTTCAGCACTTGTTACTTCACATCTCAGAGGTGTGTGTGATAGGTTTTAGGTTTAGGCTTAGGAGGAGGGAAGAGAAGGAGGAGTTAGGGTTAGGTTAGAAGAAGAGGAGTAGTGAGGAGAGGAGAAGTTGGAATAGAAAAAAATCACCAAAAATCCCCAAAATCACCAAGAAAATTAGCAAAATCCAAATTCTGTCAGAAAAGGTATAAAAACCAAAAAAAATTTGGCTCATTTGACACTTCACTGCAGTCTGGTATCGTCTGCTAGCAGCGACCAGTATCGCGAGTGAAGTATCGTGGTTTTCAGGCTGTCAAAGCTAGGGGTTGAGTTCCAGGTGCGAGCAGAGCAATACACTAGTAAGATTTCACCAAGAACCTTAGCCAAAAACTCTCTAAACATGCATAAACACATGATTAAGGGCATGCGCAGTATCGCGGGGGGGGGGGGGAAACGGATATCAAAACAGATTTTTTGTGTGATACAGAGGCCTAGGAGAGAAGAGGGGAGTAAGGACAGCAAGGGGGTGTAAAAATTTTGAAAATATCTTGCATTTTGGCTTGAGTATCGCGATCGGTTGAGGTTTGGTATCGCGATACCAAAACTCCCTTGTATCGCGATACTCGCCGAGGTATCGTATCGCTTGATACCGGTCTTGGTATCGCGATACCATTTTGGTATCGTGACCCCGAGTTGGTATCGCGATCGTACAATTTTCTGAGGTATCGTATCGCTGGGTATCGATCCTGGTATCGCGATACCATTTCAGTATCGTGTCACCAAGATTGGTATCGCGATCGCGCTTACCACGGTGATATCGTATCGCCTCCTACCAAAAATTGTATCGTGATACCATCTTGAGTGTTGGTGTGTGAAACACCACAAGAACTAAACTAATGTGGTATTCGAAAACCTCCATAACCATCATTAGCTTAGCAAACCTCTAAATATAAACCTTCAACTCTGAACTTGGTGAAAATCAAAATTTCACTTCACAGAAATCTGCGCCTCTTTTTCAAACTTTCAATCTAGCCTGTATCAGCTTGATCTTTGTAAATTCTTCTGATCATTTACTAAGAAAGGTTCTTGCTAATGTTCAGTAACACATACCAAACAAAACTTTCAAGTAATAACTTCAAAATCTTCTGATTTTGTACCAAACTTTTCACTATGTCTGAAAACTGAAATTTGACTTCATCGATTTGACATACCTCCACTGTTAAGTTGATTTCTCTGAGTATGCGTCCCGTTTCTTAAAGATCTTTTGACCAAATGTAGTTGAGGGCAGTAGCTTTAAAATGAGCTATCACTTACCAAAAACTTTACACCATGCTTCGAGATCTGACCTTCAGAAGATCAGTCAAATGTGCGCCAGAAAAGTCGTAACTGTCAACTACCTTACATAGTCATATGAAATGACTTAGAACTCAATGTACAAGAGGAATTAGACTCAATCCTTCTACACAAACATGTGTTGATTATCAGAGAAGATGTGTACAAAATGGCTTGGCCTAATTTTGCTCACAGCCATGGAAAACTCTCTCAGACTCAGAAGTTTTCTCTCACCATCTCTCTCAAAAATTTCACGACTTTTCTCTACTCACACAGATTACAAAATTGAGTTCTCTCCTATATATTTTTGACTCAAATTAACTTATATACCTATGGTTTACATTCTTCTAGACTTGAACTCGTAAGTTCTGAAGATCAAATAAAAATCTAGACTCTAATTTTGCATTAATTTACAATAGTGAAATTTTCCCTTCACTTAGGCTTAATTTTCTGTAGGTCTTTCCTTCACTTCTTCTTTCCTCCATCATATGTCTTCATATGTCTTCATATATCTATACCTAATTAGTGAGTGAAGCCCTAACAGCTCCCCCTCAATCACTAATTAGCATAATTTGACTTCTTCACATAGTCTTCTTCTCTTTTATTCCTGCCATCTCCTTGAACCTACTTGTCTTCACTCCATCCAAGCTTTTTGTCATAATATCTGCAATCTGATCTTTTGTAGAAGTGTACACCACTTCAATCTCTTTCTCCATTACCTTTTCTCTGAGAAAATGATACTGTATCTCTATGTGCTTTGTCCTTGCATGAAATACAGGATTTGCTGCAAGATATAATGAACTCATGTTATCTCCATGAATGATGGGTATACCTTGATCAATTCCCAAGCTTTTGAATAATGTCTGCATCCATATGACTTCTTTTGCTGCTTCCACAAGTCCTTTGTATTCAGCTTCTGTTGATGATAAGGCCACTGTGTGTTGTTTCTTTGAACACCAACTCACAAGCTTTTCTCCAATGTATATCATGTAGCCATGAGTAGACCTTCTGTCATCTTGACTTTCTGCCCAATCTGAATCACTATAGGCTCTCAACCTTATGTCTGATGTAAAAGGATAATACAATCCTTCTTTCAAAGTCCCTTTGATATATCTAAGGACTCTTTGACCTGCAATCCAATGTGGATCCTTTGGACAATGCATGAATTGAGAAAGGACACCAACTGCATAACTAAGATCAGGCCTTGTTAGAGTTGCATAAATCAAACTTCCCACTAAAGATTGATACTTCCTCATGTCTTTGAATTCTGCACCATCATATCTACTAAGTTTGTGATTGACCTCTAGTGGTGTAGATGCCTCTCTGCAATTCTCCATGTTAAACTTCTTTAGAAGATTCAAGAGATACCTTTCTTGTGATACATAAATACCATGCTCTGCATAAGTGATTTCCATTCCAAGAAAATATGACAATTTTCCTAGATCACTTATCTTGAATTCTCTTTCAAGTAGCTTCTTCACTTCCTTGATTCCTTCATTTGAAGTACCTGTAATTATAATATCATCTACATAGATACAAATGTAGATCATACCTTCATCTGTGCTTTTGATAAGTAAACTTGCATCTGCCTTTGAACTTTGATATCCAAGATCATTAAGGTACTTTACAAGTCTAAAATTCCAAGCTCTTGGAGCTTGCTTCAAACCATAAAGTGCTCTCCTTAATCTGCAAACATAATTTGGAAACTTATGATCTGCAAACCCTTGAGGTTGCTCCATGTAAACCTCATCTGATATATATCCATTCAAAAATGCATTCTTAATGTCCAATTGACTCAATGTCCATCCTTTTGATGCTGCAATGGCAATGATTGTCCTTATGGTTGACATCTTTGCTACAGGACTGAATGTCTCATCATAATCTATGCCAAAAGTTTGAGCATAGCCTTTAACCACCAATCTAGCTTTGTATCTGGCTATAGTTCCATCTGCATGCTTCTTGATTTTGTATACCCATTTATTTCCAATCACTTTCTTACCATTAGGCTTTGGGACAAGTTCCCAAGTTTTGTTCTCTTCAAGTGCATCAAACTCTTCCTTCATTGCTACTTCCCATTGTCTTTTACCCTTTGCTTCATCATAGCTTTGAGGTTCTTCATCTTCTTTAACCATGTAAGCATAGTTTTTCTGAGTCAAGTAAGAAGTGTCATATGAATACCTTGTAGGTTGCTTCCTCATTCTAGTTGACCTTCTTGGTTCACACTCTTCATGTATATCTGGATGTACTTCTTCATCAAATATTGGTCCATCTTCATTCCTTCTATATGATCCAACTCTTGATGTGCTTGCTTGCATATATTCTTCATCTCCATCTATCTGCATATGTGACTTACCTCTTGCACTCCTTCTTATCTCTTCTTCAAATGTTTCAAGATCACATTCTTTATCTGCATACCAACTCTTCTGTTCATCAAAGGTCACATCTCTGGAAACAATAAAATGTTTAGTTAAAGGACTCCATAACCTATAACCCATTTGCTTCTCATCATACCCAATAAACACATATTTTTCTGCCTTTGGTTCAAGCTTATGTCTAAGTTGTGATGGCACATAAGCATAGGCAATTGACCCAAACACTTTACAATGGTCAAGTGTTGGTTTCTTACCCCACCAAGCTTCATAAGGGGTCATACCATTTAAAGCTCCACATGGTAACCTATTCACAAGGTATGTAGCTGTATTTACAGCCTCAGCCCAAAGATAATTAGGACAATTCTTTTCCTTTAACATTGCTCTTGCAAATTCAACCAATGTTCTATTTCTCCTTTCTGCCACCCCATTATGTTGAGGTGTGTACCTGCAAGTTATCTCTCTCTTGATACCTGCATTCCAAAGATAGTCATTAAACTCTTGAGAGAAGTATTCTCCCCCTCCATCAGACCTTAGCCTCTTGAGTTTGTGACCTGTAACTCTTTCTGCATAAGCATGAAAATGTTTGAAGGCTCCAAAGACTTCTGATCTTTCCTTTAGAACATAAAGGGTTATCCACCTTGTAGCATCATCAATAAACAAAACATAATACCTAGATCCATTTATTGAACCTTCTCTTGTTGGCCCCCATACATCTGTATGTATGAGTTCAAGCAAACCATCATGCTTGAAACCTTTCTTCTGAAATGGTAGTCTATGAGCTTTTCCCATCTGACAAGCTTCACACTTGTATATCATATGTTGATTCTTCACATTTGGTAATCCCAATACAGATTGGTTCTCCACCATAGTTTTGATTCCTCTTTCATTGAAATGTCCCAATCTCTTATGCCAAAGATCTAACTCTGTAATTACTTCATCACCATGTGTGATTAGGGCTTGACCAACATTTCCTTGCACTTTGAGAGTAAAAAGTCTACCTTCCTTCTTATCACAAACAATGGGTTTGTATTCATCCTCTGGATCTTCAACAAATACCCCTTCATTTGTAAATCTGACTTGGAAACCTTTTTCCACTATTTGTCCAACACTAATCAGATTCTTTGGTATTGTTGGAACATACAAAACATTTGTTAATAAATCAGCTCCACTCCTGCACTTCACTTTTCCAATTGAATGCACATTATGTTTTGTATTATCACCTGTTTGTACTGTATGACTTGAATTGCCTTCTTCCAATTCTGACAACAATTCTATATTACCTGACAAATGATTTGAACAACCAGAATCAATATAAAATACCTTGAGATCCTCCTTCTCTGATGAACTTATTGAATTCATCATCAATGTTGTATGGTTGTCATTCTGTGTATCATTTGCATAATTGTAATATGTGGTGTTGTATGATTGGTTCTGATTCCAATTTCTACCACCACCTCTTCCATAACTTCCTCTTGAATTCTGTCTTCCTCTTTGAAATTGATTCTGAAACCTTCCACCTCTTCCTCTGCCATTGTTGTTCTGATTTTGACTTGCTCCTTGTTGATTGTGCCAACAATCATATGCTAGATGATTGCTCAATCCACAAATCCAACATGTCTTCTTGTTATTGTTCTGATTACCTCTACCTCTTCCATTTCCTCGACCTTTACCTCTGCCAAAACCTCTTCCTCTTGCATAATTTGCTTGAGTTGTTGACTCTTCTTCATCCTTTGCCTTGCCTTTATCTCCTTTCTTTTTATTCTTCACATACATTGCAGAACTTTGACCTTTGTCTCCATCTGACTTCAAGTCTTGCTCAAATGTGAGCATCAATCCAAGTAATTGATTTAATTCTGGCACATAATGGTTTAATGAGAGTTCTGTTGAAAGTACAAAGGGCTTCCATCTCTCATCACCTCTTAACCCTGCAAGTAATTGTGCTATCAACCTATGATCTTCAATATCCTCATCAATGGATCCAAGGCTATCTGCCAAGTCCTTCATCTTAGTGACATAATCACTAATGCTCTGATTTTGCTTTTTCTTGAATGTGGTAAACTCTGACCATAAGCTAGCTTTCCTAGCTTTAGTAGTGTTTTGGAAGTGATCTTCCAAAGCATTCCAAATATCTTCAGCTGTTTCTAAACCTCTAATGTGTGGCAACAAATGATCTGTAATAGTGTTGTATATATAAGCTCTTGCACTTGCATCTCTCTTCTGCCATAGCTTCAAAGCTTCTAGCTCTTCTTTTCTTGGATGACTTTCATCTTCAAATTTAGGCTTCTCCTCTTCACCTGTCACATATACCATTAGGTCCTTACTCATAAGTAAGGCCTCCATCCTCATTACCCAAGCAGGATAGTTATCTCTGTCCAATTTGTCAATGGACACATGATCTGCCATGGTATCCTTGCTTCTGCTTCAACCTGTAAGTGTAAGGTTAAAGAATGGTACCTTTTGTAGACCTTTACCCTTGGAAGTACCTTCGAAATAATCTTCTGATGACTTTTGTTTGTTGAACACCTCAGCTTCCTCCTTCTTTGACAAAGAACTCTTCAATTCTTCTTGTATCTGCTCTCCTTTACTCTCGAGGACCTTATCTGCTCTGATACCACTTGTTGGTGTGTGAAACACCACAAGAACTAAACTAATGTGGTATTAGAAAACCTCCATAACCATCATTAGCTTAGCAAACCTCTAAATATAAACCTTCAACTCTGAACTTGGTGAAAATCAAAATTTCACTTCACAGAAATCTACGCCTCTTTTTCAAACTTTCAATCTAACCTGTATCAGCTTGATCTTTGTAAATTCTTCTGATCATTTACTAAGAAAGGTTCTTGCTAATGTTCAGTAACACATACCAAACAAAACTTTCAAGTAATAACTTCAAAATCTTCTGATTTTGTACCAAACTTTTCACTATGTCTGAAAACTGAAATTTGACTTCATCGATTTGACATACCTCCACTGTTAAGTTGATTTCTCTGAGTATGCGTCCCGTTTCTTAAAGATCTTTTGACCAAATGTAGTTGAGGGCAGTAGCTTTAAAATGAGCTATCAGTTACCAAAAACTTTACACCATGCTTCGAGATCTGACCTTCAGAAGATCAGTCAAATGTGCGCCAGAAAAGTCGTAACTGTCAACTACCTTACATAGTCATATGAAATGACTTAGAACTCAATGTACAAGAGGAACTAGACTCAATCCTTCTACACAAACATGTGTTGATTATCAGAGAAGATGTGTACAAAATGGCTTGGCCTAATTTTGCTCACAGCCATGGAAAACTCTCTCAGACTCAGAAGTTTTCTCTCACCATCTCTCTCAGAAATTTCACGACTTTTCTCTACTCACACAGATTACAAAATTGAGTTCTCTCCTATATATTTTTGACTCAAATTAACTTATATACCTATGGTTTACATTCTTCTAGACTTGAACTCGTAAGTTTTGAAGATCAAATAAAAATCTAGACTCTAATTTTGCACTAATTTACAATAGTGAAATTTTCCCTTCACTTAGGCTTAACTTTCTGTAGGTCTTTCCTTCACTTCTTCTTTCCTCCATCATATGTCTTCATATGTCTTCATATATCTATACCTAATTAGTGAGTGAAGCCCTAACATTGAGATCGTATCGCCTTGAGTCTCTAGTATCGTATCGTCGACCTTTGCCAACATCGTATCGCCGTATTTGCTAGTGAAGTATCGCGATACTATACCGGGTATCGTATCGTCAGACTTTTGAGATCGTATCGTATCCTTCTTGAGTATCGTATCGTGTCTCGTGAAATCTGATATCGCGACACCACCTTGATATCGTATCGGCCACTCACTTGGACAGTATCGCGATACTGTCATAAGTATCGTATCGTCTGGTCTCATGGGTATCGTATCGTACACGTGGTATCGTATCGCCTTCTCCTCGAGATCGGTATCGCGATACCACACTGATATCGTATCGGCATAAATTCCAGTATCGTATCGCCTGAATCTTTTGAGATCGTATCGTGATATTCCTAGTATCGTATCGCCAAGATTTTTCGTATCGTATCGCGCATAACAGAGGTATCGTATCGTCTGCTCTCCTAGGTAGTATCGCGACACCAGATTGGTATCGTATCGTCTTGGTGTTTGGTATCGTATTGCTGGCAGTATCCAGTATCGTATCGTTTGGACCTCTGGTATCGTATCACGGTCAAAGCAGTATTGCCGAGAGCAGTATCGTCAGGAAGTGGTATCGTCCAGAGTGCTAAGTAGTCGAAGAAGTGTCGTATCTTCGGTAGAAAGTGCTGCCCAGGCTAGTCACCACTCCATCTACTCAGAAACCTCTAGTGATTCGGAAGGGGAACTACACATGGGTTCGGAAGACATGCAAGGTCCAACGCCAAATAGGAATTTCATGTCTACTGTCGAAGGAGATTACCATACCTCCTTACAATATGTGTCCACCAATGCCCAGGAGATCCCAATCTACCTGGATGGTTTAAACAGATCTGTGGCTAGGATGGTAACATCTCAGAATGCCACAACTGTGCCCCGACCTGCTGTCAAGTATGAAGGAGGAGCATATGTAGACAAAATTGGTCATATCTATATTGTGACTGAATTTCCTGAGAGGATCAACGAAAGGGGAGAGTTCGTGGACCCAAACAACTCCGAAAGAACGCACCCTGAAGAGTTTGTATCTACCCCGAGGGGCAGGTCTCAAGTGTCACGGGTCTTGAGAGGAGATTTGATACCTCAAGATGATTACCTGTTGGAAGTCTATATGATCCATGGATCAGACCTGTTGCTTCAAACCGACTTACCTGCTCCAGGGAGAGAAGAAAGCCCCATGACATTTTATGAGTTGAAAGACCCACATGATGAAACTAGACTTACTTACTTGGATAAGGATCAAAGGAGATATTGGCCTGTGAGTGCCTTAGACAGGGCTCGATTGAGATACATGGGTACGCCTGTATTTCCTCAGAGAGATCAGGCAACTACATCACAAAATCCTTTTGGGAATCAACATGAAACGGAGCAGACCACATCAGGACAGACCAGTCAACGAAGTGTGCCCAACCATACTCATGTACAGTTTGCAACTCCAGGAGAGCACACACGCAATCAGGCCCACGCAGGGATGGGGAACCAGTACCGACCACCAGCAAGACCACAACCACCGGTAGGAAGACAACTTGGAGTACCGCCATTACGACCAGCTATCCCGGTCTTCCCTGTGATGCCCAGACCACCTGAACCAATGAGAAGATTGAGACCTATCCAAGTAGCTAAATGTGTAAGAAACCATTATGATGGGTTGGGAGAGCCCTATGATCACATCGCAGAATTTAAACAAGTTCTAAGAGCAGAGCAAGTAGAGGACTTCTTTGTGCAGTATGAGTCTTTTGGGCTCACCCTCACAGGGACTGCTCTAACTTGGTTCCAACCTTTAGATCCCAATCAATTTGAAAACATGGAACAATTCTTTCAAGAATTCATTGGAGAATTCACAAAGAGAGGGATTAAACACAATTCTGCATCTTTAATCCATAGCTTTAAACAAAACCCTAATGAAACCGTGAAGACTGCTGCCCGAAGATTCAATCAGTATGTGGATAGATGCCCAGTAGCTGAGAGACCCACTCAACAAAAGATGATTTCACTATTTTTAGATGGACTTACTAACGGAACCCTAAGAACACTAGTGTATGTGAAGAGATTACAAACACTGAGTGAGTGTCTTCAAGAGTGCATTGATTTGGAAGACAACCTTGCCGAGGATCTCAAAGGTACAATCGACCTCACTAAAACAGAAGATTTAAGGAGCACTGTCACATCCACCTCCAATAACATGGAAGAATTAGCAGAACTATTAGCAAAGAAACTAGGAGTCCAGGGACAGAGAGCTTACCAAAACCCAGCGCAAAGAGTGCCTGTGCTACGGAGATGTAATTTATGTGGAGGAGAGCACCCCACACACTTGTGCGTCCGAGGAGGGGCCGGTACACAACCTACGTATCCATACTACAGACAGCAACAACAAGGGACTTCTTCATACTGCCACATCGAGCAAAAATACACCAATCACACCACTGAAAACTGTCCCTTCAATAGGCAAGCACGGCCTATCCAACCACCTCAATACCGACCATATTGATATCCACCGAGGGAGCCTGGTAGGGAGATGCCTAGATACAATCCTTATCCAACACCAGTAGGAGCACCAAGACAATATGAGCAAGCACCGTACCCACCACCACAACCAGTACTGGGACCCCAGCTATCACAACCTCAACAAGTAGTACTAGTGAAGTATGCTCAACCAGAAGAAAACTTAGAGAGAGCCATAGTACCAGCATCAATAATGACCAATGTGGAATCAACCAACCCAGGGTATGAACCTCCACCAGGAGAGTACTATCCATATGAAGCCAACATGATGGAATATGAACCAACATATGACACGGCTTATTATGGTTATGAGGGCTATGACCAGACGTATGGAGCAGAAACTGCCACCTTAATGTATATGGCTCCTAAAGCACAACAACCCATGAGACCTCCCGTTAGACCACCGGTGCAGAGAGGACCATGCTATAGATGCGGAGGGGATCACTTCATTAGGGAATGCCCTCGACCCTACAATCCACCACCACCCAGAGTTTGGGAAGGGTATTGCAGTGATTGTGGAAAGGAACATCTTTTTAGAGATTGCCCTAAGAACCCAGCCAAATCCCAAGACACTGCACCTATCAATGTGATTGAGGTCATAGAAGGATCCGGAAGGGATAAGGAGTACACTGTGCCACTAAAGTGTTGGAGTTTATTGATCTCCAAAGTACAGCTAGAAGTAGGTGAAACCCAACAGGACCTAGTTGACTTTTTCACAAACTTGTATGCACAAACCAATTTTCTTGCAGAGCAAATTTCTCTTTACTCACTTGGAATTTTCCAACACTGTTTCACACACATAAACTAAACTCTAAGAGCTTTCCAACAAGATATAGAACACCTCAAATGGATAAATACACAATGAGCTATGACCTCTGCAATATGCAGCTTTAATGGAGACCTTGAAACAGAGATGAACCTGAGGACACACATCACTTGCAGAGACTACTGCTCTTAAGTCACAACTCCAATGACTTTGAAACTTTCCAGAATACAATTAGAGTTAAAGAGCTTTCTAACAAGCCAAAGAACACATGATTTGGATAGATACACAAGGATATATGACCTCTGCAAATTTGAGGTTTAATGGAGACCTTCAGCAGGGATAAAAAGCAGAGAACATACACTACTTGCAGAGAGTATTTCTCTCAGCTCACAAATCCAATGATTATGAAAATTTACAAGAAAAAAGTAGACAGTAAGAGCTTTCCAATGAGCTATCAAACATGTAATTTGGATATATAATGAGAGAAATACAAGCTCTGCAATATCTGCATACAAAACTACAGCAGTGTAGAGATACACATATGACTCTCTTGGACATCCCACAAGATCACGACTTTTCTCCTCTTTTTATAGCATGGGAAACTAATCTAAAACCTTCCTAATACATCTAAATTTGTGGTAGACACTTGGATGGAGGTATTACATGACTCAAGTGCTCAAATAAGCAAAGTATTGATGGACTTTGAGAACTAGCCACATCGACCTTCCACTAGGACACCACTGAAGCTCCCTTGTGACTCACTAATTTGACTCACCATGTTCTAGAACTCACATGGTATTTTTGCTACATTTTATGAATAATATGAGCCTTCTTGAAGTATTTGAAGACTTCCCAAAGTTATTTACATAATTTGAAACTTGTACCCTACATAAAACAAATGTTCGCAACATTCTCCCCCTCAAGTTTCAAAGGGTATTTCCTTCATGCCAAGAATATAGTTGAATCTTTGAAGCTTTGGTCCATCCAAGGATTTGGTGAAGATATCTGCAACTTGATCCCTTGTTCCAACAAAAGAAACCTGCACTTCATTGTTCATGGCCTTCTCTCGAACATAATGATAGTGAACCTCTATATGCTGTGTTCTAGCATGAAAAATAGGATTTGAGGTCATATGAATGCTGCTCAAGTTATCCCCATATATCAGTGGTACAGCAACCTGCACATTCAAGTCATGAAACAACTTTTTAAACCACATAACCTCAGTAGTAGCCAATGCTAAACCTCTATACTCAGCCTCTGTAGAAGATAAAGCAATTGTAGGCTGTTTCTTTGAACTCCATGTTAATGTCTTGTTTCCTGCTATTACCACATATCCACTTGTGGATCTTCTGTCATCTTTGCTTCCAGCCCAATTTGCATCACTAAAGACTTTAAGAGTTAGATCAGCATCATGACTATAAAATAATCCTTTGTTCATGGTACCTTTCAAATACCTAAGCACTCTTTTCGCTGCATGCATATGAGGTACTCTAGGTTCATGCATAAACTGTGACAATACTCCCACTGCATAACATATATCAGGTCTAGTTTTTGTTGCATAAATCAAAGATCCTACCATGGATCTATATACATTCATATCATGCAACTCATCACCTTCCTTTGCACTCAGCTTTACATTACATTCCATTGGAGTAGAAACAAATTTACATTCCTGCATACCAAACCTTTTCAGCATATCACATATATACTTTCTTTGTATCAACCACATACCTTCATCGCTATACACAATTTCAATCCCAAGAAAGTATTTGAGCAAACCAAGATCTGAAATTTTAAATTCCTTTCCCAAAATACCCTTTATCTCATGAATTGCTTTTGCATCATTCCCTGTAATCAACAAGTCATCCACATAAATGCATACATAGACACACATGCCATCTACATGTTTTACATAAAGTGAAGGATCAGCATGACTCGCTGTGTATCCTTGCAGCATAAGATACTTTACCAACCTTGCATTCCATGCCCTTGGTGCCTGCTTAAGACCATACAATGCCTTCTTTAACCTGCATACATGATTAGGACATTTTGCATCCACATAACCATCTAGTTGTGACATATACACTTCTTCATTTAACTCACCATTAAGAAAGGCATTCTTTATATCAAGTTGATATATATTCCACCTTTTACTTGCAGCTAAAGCCAGCAAAGTTCTCACCGTTGCCATATTTGCTACTGGACTAAATGTTTCCTCATAGTCCACACCTTGAGTTTGATTATATCCTTTTGCTACAAGTCTAGCCTTATATCTAGACACACTACCATCACTATTTCTTTTAATCTTAAAAACCCACTTGCAACCAATTACCTTTTGCTTTGGTGTACTTGGAACTAAATTCCAAGTCTTGTTATCCTGTAGTGCTTCCATTTCTTCTCTCATTGCTTTCTCCCACTTTTCATCTCCTTTGGCCTCATCATAACATGTGGGTTCATTTTCCTGCTCAACTTTTGTCATAAAAGCATAATGAGTATTCATGAAAGATTCATAAGTATACCTTTGAGGTTGCTTACTTACTCTTGAAGTTCTTCTTACCTCCAATGTAGATGCTCTTCCTTTCTTATTAGGAACCTTTGATGATTCTCCATACTCACATACATCACTAATTTCCTCTCCTTCATCATTAACTTCAACAAGTTTGAGTTTACCTTTACTTTTAACACTTGGAGGTGACTCTTGCCTTAATCTTCCATTGAAAGGTGATCCTCTTTCTTCATCTAAACCACTCCTTTCATCATTTAAACTTCCTGATGGCTGAACTATGCATTCATCTCCTTCAACCACACCTTCTTCATTTTCATCCATGACCTGCAATCTGCATACCATGAAAGTGATTCATCAAAGTTTACATCTCTTGACACAACAACCTTATTGGTATGAGGATTATAGCATCTATATCCTCTTTGAGTATCTGCATAACCAATAAATATACATTTTTCTGATTTCGCATCAAGTTTAGATCTCACCTCACTAGGTACATGTACATAACATACACAGCCAAATACTTTCAAATGACTTACACTTGGTTTCCTTCCATGCCTTACCTCATATGGTGTCAGATGATGAACTCCAGCAGTCGGAACTCTATTCATAATGTAAACACTTGTGCTAACAGCTTCAGCCCAAAAATAATTAGGCAAACACATATCATTAAGCATGCTTCTAGATGCTTCTGCTATGATTTTGTTTCTTCTTTCTGCGACTCCATTTTGTTGTTGTGGAGTATACCTGCATGTAACTTCTCTTTTGATACCTTCATCATACAAAAAATCAATAAAAGCTTGAGAGAAATACTCTCCTCCTCCATCGGATCTTAGCTTCTTAATATACCTTCCTGTTTGCTTTTCGACATATGATTCGAACTTCTTGAAACAATTAAAGACCTCACTCTTATGTTTAATAAAATACACAAATGTCATTATACTATGATCGTCAATGAATGATACATAGTACTTATTACCAACCAAGGATGCCTCTTTAGTAGGTCCCCACACATCTGTGTGTATGAGATCTAGCAAACCATCACTTACATAGCTTGAATGCTTGAAAGGTTGTCTACTCTGCTTACCCATTTGACATGCTTCACAAAGATGCACCATATGTTGCTTAGTAAGATCAGGTAATCCTTCAACAATCCTCTTCTTTGATAGCTCCTTTAACCTGTGTACATTCATGTGTCCAATCCTTTTGTGCCATAGATCAAGCTCTGCTATTTGATGCATACCATAAGAGAAATAGTTTGTATGATTTGGGTTTACCTTGAATGTAAACAATCTACCTTGTTTTTGACCTCTAGCAATTAACCTCCTTTGCTTTGGATCCTCAATGAAGCAACCTGCATGATTAAATCTCACTTGTAGACCTTTTTCTACCATTTGACCAACCGACATCAAATTCTTAGTGATCGTTGGCACATAAAGTACATCCTTCAAGCAATTTGTCTTGCTCTTATCCTGCATAACAACATCTCCAACCTGCATAATCTTATGTGTTGTATCATCTCCTGTTTCAACATGACCTTTACATGACGGATTATGCATATTAGAAAACCATGAAGCATCATGAGACATGTGATTAGAACAACCACTATCTACATACCATACATCGCTATTGCAATTCATCTTAGTTTCAACATTCATCATAAGAAGAGAATCATAATCATCACTTTTACCTTCAACTGCATAATTTCCTTGTTGTTTACCTCTTCTTGAATAGCCTCCTCTTCGATTACCACCTTGATTATTTTCATTTTGATAACAATCTTTGGCATAGTGTCCATACCTTCCACATATATAGCAATTGTTCTTATTATCTTCACTCCTTTGTCTTTGGTTGTAGTTGTAGTAGCCTCTCGTACCTCTAGCGCTTGATCTTCCTCTTCCTCTTGTGTTGAAGAAGCCACTTGAAGTCCTTTGATCATCGCTCCTTCTTCCTCGACCTCTATTTGAACCTCTTCCACCTCTGTTTCCACCTCTTGATGATCCTACATAAAGAGCTTGTCCTTGAGATCCTTTTTGATTTGAAGTAGAACCATTTAGATTCATCTCCTCCGTGACCATGAGGGCAATAAGTTGATCAAAATCTGGTAATTCTCCTCTGACATAAACTGAAGTAATGAAGGGTTTCCATCTCTCATCATCTTTGAGTCCGTTGAGAGTATGTGCAACCAAGTCGTCGTCCTCCACATGAGCTTGAATTGATCCTAGTTGATCTGCAATCTCTTTAACTTTCAATATGTAATCATTGACCGATGTCCTTGTATCTTTCTTTATGTTATTCAACTCATTTTTGAGTTGAATCTTCCTTGCACTTGTACCTGTAGCATACAACCTTTCCAATGCAAGCCAAACATCTCTACTTGTGTCTAGATCTTGTATGTGTCCTACCATTGAATCTTGAATATTTTGTGATAAAATGAATATAACCCTTTTGTCTCTCTCATTCCAAAGTCTAAACTCCCTCAATTGTTGCTGATTTGGGTCCTCTGGTAATGTGGGTTTGATATCTGTGCCGTCAATCAAACCATACAAGCCTCTACCTTGCAAGTATGTTGTGATTCTAAACTTCCATGCCTGATAATTGGTCTTATCAAGCTTCTCTATTTGTGCATGTTGGTCTCCCATAATACAAATGCTAAGCTTCCTCCTTTAAGCCTCCTTTCCAATGTGTGTGATGAGAAGAAATATAATAAATACCTTGTAAATGAGGTATGTGCACCTTTCTTTGCTTGGATGTTGCTTCAGATGCCTCCTTGCAATCTTCTTCTACCTTTGTGTAGTGTTGATGATGAACTACTTCTTTGATAGCTTCAAATTCTTCATCAACGTATGATAACCTTCTCCAAGCCTCCAAGTACTTGCTCTGATACCAATGTTGGAGTTTATTGATCTCCAAAGTACAGCTAGAAGTAGGTGAAACCCAACAGGACCTAGTTGACTTTTTCACAAACTTGCATGCACAGACCAATTTTCTTGCAGAGCAAATTTCTCTTTACTCACTTGGAATTTTCCAACACTGTTTCACACACATAAACTAGACTCTAAGAGCTTTCCAACAAGATATAGAACACCTCAAATGGATAAATACACAATGAGCTATGACCTCTGCAATATGCAGCTTTAATGGAGACCTTGAAACAGAGATGAACCTGAGGACACACATCACTTGCAGAGACTACTGCTCTTAACTCACAACTCCAATTACTTTGAAACTTTTTAGCATATAAATATACTTAAAGAGCTTTCTAACAAGCCAAAGAACACATGATTTGGATACATATACAAGGAGATATGACCTCTGCAAGTTTGAGGCTTAATGGAGACCTTCAGCAGGGATAAAAAACAGAGAACACACACTACTTGCAGAGAGTATTGCTCTCAGCTCACAAATCCAATGATTATGAAAAATTACAGGAAAAAAGTAGACAGTAAGAGCTTTCCAATGAGCTATAAAACATGTAATTTGGATATATAATGAGGGAGATACAAGCTCTGCAATCTCTACATACAAAACTACAACAGTGTAGAGATACACATATGACTCTCTTGAACATCCCACAAGATCACGACTTTTCTCCTCTTTTTATAGCATGGGAAACTAATCTAAAACCTTCCTAATACATCTAAATTCGTGGTAGACACTTGGATGGAGGTATTACATGACTCAAGTGCTCAAATAAGCAAAGTATTGATGGACTTTGAGAACTAGCCACATCGACCTTCCACTAGGACACCACTGAAGCTCCCTTGTGACTCACTAATTTGACTCACCATGTTCTAGAACTCACATGGTATTTTTGCTACATTTTATGAATAATATGAGCCTTCTTGAAGTATTTGAAGACTTCCCAAAGGTATTTACATAATTTGAAACTTGTACCCTACATAAAACAAATGTTCGCAACATAAAGGCCATTACAAGAGCCCAAACGAAGCAACAAAAAGAACAGCACCCGGAAGAGAAACAAAAAAGCAACAAAAAAATAAGCCCTCCAATTCAGATAGTGGAAGATTCTGAGGACCCATGTGGAAATCCCCGGAACACGAAAGTTCAGAAATGGAAGGAAAGATGAGAGAAACTCAAGGACAAGTGGGCAAAAAATAAGACTATACACAGTAAAAAGCAAACCAAAAACCCGAATAAGCACAAGGAACAAGGGAATCCAAAGGAGACCCTTGAGCTACCCCGACCTAGCTCAGATAGGGAGAAGCCCGGATCAATTCTAGCAGACCCAAAGCCAGGCGATTTAGACATGTGGTTGAAAGCCTACCGAGCTAGAATCAAGATGGGCCCAAACGTTGAACAACATGAAAAAATCTACCCTCGAGGGGAAATAGAGAAAGAAAGACTGACCATATGCAGGAAACTCATAGAAGTAGCACAAGCAACCCTAGAAAAGCCTATCCCAATTCTACCAGAGACCAGGATTGCGCATAGTCTGTATGAAGAATGCTTAAAGTCCAATAGCAAGGAACCTAGGAAAGAAGATGACCAAAGCGGCCAGATAACAACCCAAGAGGAATCGATGTCAATAATCCTAGATTTAGAGGCAGATTGGCCAAAAAACTTATGGAACAGAATACGAGAGGAGCAATGGAAGAAGAATGGAGATAATACACCTCCTTTTGAGGAAATAGATGTGGAAGATTGTCAACTTCACCCCAACTTGGAGGAAGTATACGAAGAAGTATCAAGACTTGACAGAGGAAGAGAGGAAACCATAAGCATTTCAACATTGCCTAATTACATGGGAGAATACAAAAGGGAGTCAGTAATAATACGAGCACCCACAGTGCATGGAAAGGGAAAGGAAAAGGTAGAAGAGAGTTCACACAATCTAACAGAATTAAAGAAAACAAAAGTACGATGCAAATTGACGGTGGAAGAATTGCTTCGACTTAAACCACAATTATGGAAGCAAATGGCAAACCAATTAGAATCACAGCCAGAGATTGGAGGACCGAAAGAAAAGGAGAAGGAAAATAACTCCCCAATACAAGTTCCAGTTGATAAAGTGGGAGAATTTAGTGAAGGGGATGAGGGTAATACTTGTCTACCAGTCACACACAATGGGTACATGACCAAGGCTATTCTAGATACGGGAGCCGGGGTAGGAATTGCCACCAAGGAAATCTGGGAAAAATGGGGAAAACCTGCCTTACAACCCACACACATGAAACTCCAATTAGCAGACGGTCATGTAGAAAAACCCTTAGGAATATTGGAAAGGATCAAACTAACCACTTGTGGTGTAGAATTCGAACACACCCTAGCCATCTGTAAATTCGAGAAAGCAAACAACTACGAGATGATATTAGGACGACCCTTCATGAGACAAATGCGGGTAGTACAGGATTGGGGAAGAGATTCGTTATACCTGCAACATCAAGGAAACACCACCAAAATAAATTTGCACACATTTGCTTATCGAGATGTCCCTCCACTACAATGGAATCCAGTACACCGAGAAGAAGATGACTTATCCATTCACAGTGCTGGATCAAGTGATCAATCTTGGATGCATGAAGATGCCCAGTTGTGGATGTGTAAGGAAGCCAAGAGAGAAGAGAGCAAAAGGCAACCATGGCCGATAGGACATCCTAACCATAGATCAGTAGAGGACCCCACTTACACACCTCAAATTTTTTCTGATGAGATCTTTGAGCCACATGGATGGATGGAAATCTTGGCAACTCTAGATGTGTGTGTAAACGAGGAAGTTTTGACGGTGAATGAATGCATAGATGAGGAAGGCTATGATGTAAACCTCTATATGGTTGTCCTTCAAGAAGTAGAAGAAGGGGAAACCCTGGAAAAAGAATGGAAAGAGGAATATGAAAGCATAGAGATGGAACCAGAATTTGATTCCGAAGAAAGCTGCTTAAATACTATTCAGAACCAGAAGGAACAGGAACCAACAAAGATCTTAGCAATTGAAACTGCTACTGCAATACACAGGCAGGAGGAGAACAGGAGTAAGGTGGGGCCGGACCCAGATCTTTTTGAAGTTCCTGAACACTTTAAAAAATACGAAGTGGAGGAAAGAAAAGTGGCTATTCAAATGCCTCGACGAGAGGCACGAGACGGAGAAGCGTATGACAACAAGGAACAAACGAAAAAAATTGTTGTGGCAGTTGAGGAAGGAGAAGAAAGATGCACATATATTGGTAAAGATGTGTCTGAAGAAGAGGAGGAGGAACTCATATACCTTATCCGGGAGTACCGAGATGTATTCGCATGGACCTATAAGGATCTCAAAGGGGTAGAACCCACTATTTGTTCCCATCGAATACCAATGACAGCAGATGCAAAACCCTCCAAACAACGTCCTTATACATACAATGAAGTCTACGCAGCAAAGATTAAGGAAGAAATAGACAAACTACTAGCGGCAGGATTCATATATGAGATAGAACATACGGAGTGGGTATCGCCACTAGTAGTAGTGCCTAAGAAAAATGGAAAATTGAGAGTGTGCATAAATTTGAAGAAGGTGAATGCAGCCACTATACGTGACAGCTACCCACTACCCATCACGGACCATTTATTAGAGAGAGTAGCGGGTAAGGAGGTCTATAGTTTCCTAGATGGATTCTCCGGATACAATCAGGTAGCTATTGCGACTGAGGATCAACATAAGACAGCATTCGCCACTGAATGGGGAGTGTATGCATTCAGAGTGATGCCCTTTGGACTCACTAATGCTCCAGCTACCTTCCAGAGATTGATGTGTCATGTTTTCAAGGAATTTCTGAAAAAAAGCATGGAAGTATATGTAGATGACCTTTGCACGTACTCCAATCAAAGACCCGATCACATTCCCGAGTTGAGGAAGATATTCAACAAATGTAGACAGTACAGAGTCTGCTTAAACCCAGAGAAATGTGTCTTCATGGTAAGGCAAGGGAAAATTCTAGGACACATAGTTTCGAGAAATGGAATATCTACGGATGAGGACAAGATTAAAGTCATCTTAGACTTACCAAGACCCAAGAATGCAAAGGAAGTGCAAGCCTTTATGGGACATTGTGGATACTACCGTAGGTTCATTCACATGTATGCCATAATAGCAAAACCCTTGTATGGTCTCTTGACTCAATTTACTTGGACAGAAGAGTGCGAAAAGGCATTCACCGAGTTGAAAAAGAGACTTAGTACAGCCCCAATTCTGAAATCACCCAACTGGAGCAAACCTTTTCACATTCATGTTGACGCTTCTAACTATGCCATTGGATGTATCCTAGCCCAGCCGGCTGATGAAGGCAAGCTTGATCATCCAATTGCTTATGCGAGTAGACAATTGAATCAAGCAGAAAGAAATTATACCACTACGGAACGAGAAGGCTTAGGAATGGTATACGTAGTGAAGAAATTCAGACATTATCTTTTAGCCAACAAGTTCAAATTCTTCATAGACCATCAAGCTTTGTTGTACTTAGTCAATAAGCCTTGTAACACGGGAAGGTTGGTACGATGGTTTCTACTACTAATGGAGTTCGATTTTGAAGTAATAGTGAAAAAGGGGAACACACATGTGAGAGCAGACCACCTTTCTAGGCTAACACACGGAGAGCCACCAAGTGGAGTGCCCGACGATCTACCAGATGCTTATTTGTTCAATCTAGAAGTTTGCCCAAAGTGGGCAGAGAAATTGATCCCTATACTCACCCATGGCCCTCAACACTCAATCAATAGGAATAGCAAGAAAGAAATTCTTCAATCGAGGAACTTACACATTGTGTCAGGTAGTGTATACTACAAGGAACCCAACGGAGTGTTACTCAGATGTGTTGATGAGGATGAACAAACGCAACTAATTGAGCAAGCACATGTGAACAAATGGAGAACACACAAAGGGACTCATGGAACAATCCGAGAACTAAAAAGATTAGGAGTGTATTGGCCTGACATGCCCAAGAATGTTCACGACCACGTAAGTAATTGTGTAGAATGCCGAGAGACGGTTCCCGAAGATCATATGTCTCTACCTTTTTCGACCATAGCACCCAATTGGAGTACAACATTAGTGAAATTCTTAAAAACTCAAGAACATGAGTTAGGAACTAGTTTAGCAAGAAAGCGATCCTTAGAGGAAATGAGCAAGGACTACGTTCTCATGGGAAAACAATTGTTTAGGCGAGGTAAAGACAACCAACTCAGATTATGTGTGCATGAAGGAGAATATTTACCCATATTAGAGATGGCACATGCAGGTGCTGCAGGAGGTCATTTTTTGGCTGAAAGAATTGTTAAAATGATTCTCTTTGCGGGCTTGTGGTGGCCAACTCTACATATGGATGCAGAAACGTATGTACGGTTGTGAGACTTGTCAGAGAACTAAATACCCAATATGGAGAGATGACATGCCATTAAGACCCATGATATGCGCGAGAGCCTTCACAAAATGGGGTATTGACTTCATAGGACCTATCAATCCACCTGCCAAAGGATCACATGCGGAGTACATCATAGTAGCCACTGACTACTTGACTAAATGGGTAGAAGCAAAAGCCACTAGAAAGAATGATGCTCAAACTACCGCAAAATTTCTCTTTGAGCATATCTTCACCCGCTTTGGCTTGCCCATTGAGATTGTTAGCAATCGGGGAACGCACTTCCTCAATGAGGTAATCGAGTCATTAATGAACGAGTTTTTAGTGATTCATAAAAAATCAGCACCATACCATCCCCAAGCCAATGGACAAGCTGAGAGCTCTAACAAAGTACTATGCACGGTATTGACTAAGCTTGTCAATAATGGAAGGTCTGATTGGGAAAAACAATTGCATCATGCAATTTGGGCATTCCGAGTTGCATATAAAACGGCCATTGGAACTACACCTTTCAATTTAGTGTATGGGCAAAATGCAATTTTGCCAATTGACTTCTTAGTGCCAACATTGAAAGTGGCCCAGCAATATGAATGGAACGGACATGAATTATCCCAACAACTAGATCAAATTGAGAAGTTACATGAGACTAGATTGCAAGCAGTAGCAGGCATTTATGCTGCTAAACGGAGACAAAAGGCATATTATGATGCACATATAAAAGACAAGGGACTTAAAGAAGGTGACTTAGTCTTAGTGTACACCCTAAAACAACATGCCAAGAAGTTACAAAAACGCGGATACGGACCTTTGATCATAAATCGAATCTCTACTAGTGGTGCAGTCAATCTCGCCACGCTAGACAGAGACATTCTTCCCAACTACATCAGTGGATGTAGAGTGAGACGATTCATGGAGCCCTTGACTGATCAAATGCTAGCACGATTGGTAGGTGCCCAAAATAGGAAAAAGGAGGAAGAGCAAATTAGAGAGGAAGCTCGACAAGAAGCACTAGAGCGCATTAGGAAACGGAAAGAATGGATGAGGCAAAGAGATGAACGCTATCTCCAAGGAGAAGAGCCCATCCCTACGGCAAATTACCAAGTCGAAAATCATGATACAACGGGTATGTGTAAAACGCAACCTTACCTAAACCTAGGGATTGGCAACACAGAGTACAAATTGATAGATGCATTGATAGACTCAGAAGCAGGACTTAGCTGCATGCGCAAGAGAATAGCAAAAGATCTGCAATTAGATTTGAATCCCACAAAAGCCCGATTAATAGGAGTTGGAGGTCACACCCTGGAATGTATTGGAACCACAAATGTATCCCTCCACCTAGGAAATTCCTCCATGGAACAGAGAGTCTTAGTGTGCAATGATGAGGACTTAATAGAAGACTTAGTTCTAGGACAAGACTGGATTATTGAGCATGAAGTGTGTATCCATCTAGCTCAAGGCTATATTTCGGCCAAGATAGGGCACAAGGAGATTTTCAGCCTATTAGAAGTAAAGCCTCTAATCCAACCACGCTTAACAACAAGCACAGAGAGCAGTACGGAATTGACACACAAGAATAATTTGGCTACTCAAAAAACAGAAACCAATCTGGAAGAAGAAGACACGTCAAGCTCAACAATGCCTGAAGAACAGCCGAAATCAGCACAGTCCGTCCACGAGACGCCGACCATTAAGGAAACTCCCTCTATTGACGCTCCTCCACGAGCCACAACACCATCCTATTGGAAAACAACAACCAGCAACTATTCATATCAAAGACAACTCAAGTACAAGTGGGTACGTAAGGATCGGATGTCGAGCAAGGAGAAGCCAAAACCCACTCTTAAGAAGAAAGCAGACATCACCATACCAGTACAAGCACAGTCCAAGCCTAAGGTACTAATGCAAGTATGGATCGCCAAGCCTTTGATAGAAGCTCATAAGGGACGACAACAAATATGGATCCCCAAAAAAATCACTCAAGCAGCCAAGCAAGCAAGAAACAATCATGAGAAGGTGATGCAGCAAGAGAGACGAATAAGAAAGCCAAAACAAACCCATCCTCGAAGACAAACAGCAAAAGTATATACGATTCAAACGCATGAAGAAACTAAAACGACACCGACCGATGCAGAAATCAAAGGAACAAAAAGTACTATTCAAGCACCCACGGAATGGATGTGGAGACGCAAGCAACTGTAAGGAATGGACGACGGAATAAATTAGGATTCCCATTGCACTCATGAAGTTTCTAATGCACCTCAAGTATGCATGCTAGGGCCACAATATGAGGCCATGCATTCGGCACATGACGTACCTTATGAACCTAGTGGTGCACCTTCTCCAAGAGAGATTAGACCTTAGCTTCATCCTAAATAGGAATGGACCTACTATGTATATAAATAAAGGCTTCGGCTACACTGACTTTTATTTTCTTTCAGCAACAAAAACCAAATTGAAAAAAATGTGTGGTAAGAGATCTCACTCATGGATTAATGGGGAGATGGAGTGACGACGACAATAATCACTACAATGCATTGCATACGGTTATGAGACGCTAATGCACTTTTACGTACAAGTGCAGATGGCTTCTGAAGATTCTGAAGTAACCATACAAGAAGAAGTGATGGAGTTTCCATCCCAAAGTATCACCAAAGCAAAAGGACACTGGTTCCGCGAAGATCAAGCAGCGGGGGACTACATGTTCCTTGCAACAATTAAAATCATGGACACAGATCATCAGTTTCCAATAATGTCCCAGGACTTTCGAGTGCAACATACGCTCCCTTCTGTTGAAGAAACCATGAAGAAAGCAGGCATACATAAATATTTTGAGTTGCCAATCTATAAGCCTGATTTTCAACGATGCACTCAAGTCATGAATACACTACAGCCAGCCCTACATGATCCCTTGGTACCAGAAGCTAGAGTAATGGATAAGACAGGCGAATGGGTGATCATTCAATTCACACATGAGTTGATCAAGGAAGCCTTTGGATGGGAAAAGGATGGGATCACAATAGTGAAAGAAAAAAGTAAAGGTGCAAAGACCAAAACCTTCACCGACATCAACCGAATAGACATAGAGGATGAGGTCAGATTGATCCACCAACACTTCTGTTTCCCAAATATGCACAGATACACGGCTCCACAAAAGATCATTGTGCAATTATTGTCTCATGCCATCAAGCAAATTGGAAATCAAATCAATCTGACTCCATATGTTCAAGAGAGATTGTTCGAGGCCAAGAAGCAATGGAAGAATAAAAAGTTCCTAAATGGCAGTGTGGCACTAACCATCCTGATCTACCACGCCTTAGGAATGAGGGAACATTTACAAGAGATGCCATCATCAACCGTCCTGGCTCAATATGCCAAAGTTGCGATCGTTCCTAAGAAAAAGAAAGCAGCAAATATTGTGGAAGTGGCAGAAACAAGCTCTCAACCTAGAATGAGAGGCACCAAAAGACTCCGGGAAGCCAAGCTACATGAAGAGGACACACCAACTACCAAAAGGATCCATGTACTCCCAAAAACTACTATTGAAGGAAGAAAAGAAATAACGGCAAAAGACTTGACAGATGCTCTGGAAGAGACCCATCGATATACAGAAGGACAAGTCAACTTACCGGTCCAGGGTCATCACTATCAACAGTCACAACAAGCAACAGACCCGAGAAGCAAGCTCACAAAAGTCCACAGATATCGGGAGATCGGCTTGGATAACTCTAGTTATGCGTCAGAACAACAAGAAGAACCAGAAAATTCATTACTAAATGTCGATATTCCAAGCAAATCAAAAGATGATGGACAATGGGCAGAACTCCATGAAGTGGACTATAATGAAGAGCAAGGGGGCCTCATGACGAAGAACCAAGCCACACGTGGGGAACAAAGTATATCAAGCAAGAATGCTGAACAAGAAGGTATGCATTGTATGAAACTTAATGAAACCTCCAACATCCAAATCAAGGAGGCCACACCTGTCCGAAAAATACACTTGAAGACACCAAAGAAGGAGTTTCAGGAAGAACAAAAAGAAGACGAAGAACCCTTTACTCCAATAAGGGTTGTGGCAGAACCATCCCCCATGGATGTAACATTTCAGGGAAGTGCCACTAAAACTATTGATGTGGATAAAGATGAAGACGAATCACAAGTACAACTATAGATCCGACAACCACACAATGAAACGATCCACGTCAAAAAGGGAAAAGATGTACAAACCGGAGAAACCCCAAGCATACCAAAGACATGGCTGAATGTGGATATAGCTAAGCTCAAACCTGTAGTGCAAGATATGATTCGAATAGCACTAGACACACAGCAACTTATGGTTGATGCTGATGAAGATTATGACCAAGCCATGCAGGACAAAATCGAACTTCAAAAATGGGGTAAGAATCTCTCTACTGAGTTAGAGACAGTAAAAGAATAGGTAGTAGAAAAAGAAACTGAACTGAAAGAAATCACAAACAAATACAGCCTGCTAGAGACAGAGAATGAGCAATTAAAAGAACAACTCCAAGAAGTCACCAAAAAACTACAAGCAAATGAGGCTGAAAAGGCACGAATGGCATCAAGAAGCAAAATTCTGGAATCTCAGATTAAAGGGTACATGGATGAAGCAGAGGTGTTAAGACAACGGAACAAAGAGCTTATGGCCGCTCTTTTAAGTGATCAGCCAGTCGAAGTGCAAACCCAACCGGAAAGGGACATCAAGGGATTAGAAGAGAAAGTGATTATGTATGAAGATCAGCTCAAAAAGGAGCAAGACACAATTGCCGAATGGGAGAAAAGATACATGGATGATACGGCTGCCTTGAGAGCCAAATGGAAGAAAGCTGAGAATGACTATCCGCGACAATGTAAAGAAGATACAGATCAGATGGACATTGTAGTACAAGAACTTCTCAAACACAAAGATATGATTGCCAAAGCCACTGACGAACTCCAACAGAAGAATGAATGTATCAAGGAATTTCAGGAACGGCTAGGACAAAAAGGAAAAGAGGGGACACCAGTAGTTCCAACTTCTGCAGAGGCTACTGTGGAGACTGAGGTATGTCCTCTATCTTCCCCCTCATATCATTCACCGGTAAAGGAGGAAATGGAGGTTCACATTGAACCTAACACTCGGGAAATTGCAGAACTGAGCAGACCAGAAAGGGCACTACTGGTGTCCCAACTTACGGCAGAATTTGAAGATCAAATCATCAGGATCATGAAAGAAGCTCAAATAGAAAATAAACAATTAGAACAAATTTTGAAACCCTTTAATGTACCATACGGACTACTTAAAGAACAAACTCGATATTATATAAAGTCTGCAACGAATAAAGATCCAGACCACAACCTTCAATTCAGGCATGACACTTTCAATTACACTCAAGAGGAGTTCGAGAAGGCGGATCCAATATGGCGACGAAAGATTTTGGAGAAGCATCCAACGTTGCGGGTACAGTGGGAAGCATCACCATATGCACTTCAAGTCAATCCATCCTTTTGTCCTGTACCCCGGAGACGATCTTGGACGCAATTTTGGGAAGGACAGTGCCAAGGCAATATCAATAATCAGTGGCTCAACTACCCTTTACTACCTAGTCCGCCACATAATTATCTACCAACCGAAGAATACATGGTAAAGACAATGGAATTTTGGATTTCCAGATACGCTTCAGTCTCGGACTTAGCCATCAAAATGACTAACAAAATATTCAGTATGCTACTAACAGTGCTAAAAGTGTTCCAACATGCCAAATATACATTTTTGAATTTCATCGGAATTACTCAAGGATATGAGGCTCTTATTTTTTATTTATCGACTATTCCAAGCCGCCTAACACTTATGGCATATTATTCTCCTCTCATGTTCTTGCCATCTACATATATGCAGACTTTTGAAGAAGCATTTTTTATCGGCTTCTTTGAAATGGATTCAGAAATTTTTGTTAAAATGACTTCCAATTTGAATGCAAGACTGGTGGCTTATGAAACAAGCTTCTTTGCGGATCATCGACAAGCACCAGAGGACGGAGTCAAATCACAGCAATGGAAAGAATTCATGCTTTGTCACGCTAATTTGCTAAATCAACGAGAGCGCAGAGTCATACAGACATACTCACGCCGTCACAAAAAGCCTGTCGGGGACGACAGAGTTCAAGAGGAGGGACGTGTGGAAGGGGAATCAAGCAAAAAGAGAAGAAGAAGGAAATCAAAGTCTAGAACGTCGCAATAGACACAATGATGACAAGAGCAAGTCCCGATAAGAAGCCCCGCAGGGGCGCATTACCCATCTCTGCACAGAGCCCCGCAGGGGCACACACACCAAGGAAAAGCAAACAAGCTCAAAGCAATACAACAAGGTCAGATGTGTGCAACCAGGACAAATCAGAGGACCAAAAGTTAGAAAGGGGTAGAGGCTAAAAAGTTGAAGAGGGTGACTAAGAACAACACATTCTTAGTCACTGGTGGCGTGCGTGGCAACCCAAATCAACAGGCAAGACAAATGCAGCAGGCTCTAGTGTAGTAGAGCTTGAATCAAGAACAGGCCATCAAAGCTGCATGTCTGTTTAATCACAGACAAAACTGACCAAGAGATGCGTGTGGAGAAACGAAGCAAACAGCCGACGAAAAGCTAAAGCCTGTCAAGGGACGACAGAGACGAAGAGGGGGAGAGTGTTGCAGAGCACAGAAGAGCACTAGGCAGAGAAAATGAAGGGCCCCAAAATTTTTCCGATTTGGACACATAACTTTTGTATTATAACCACTCTTGTATATATTTTCCGTTGTAAATGCACTAGAGGAGTCCTCTAGATGCATCCCCACAGAAGATTAGAAGCTTACCCATGTGAATTAGTAGAGAAATTAGTCTTTTAGTGAATAAAGTGCCGGTCTCTTGTGTGAAAGGACCAAACTTAGGGCACTAGTATATAAGTCACTCTGTGACTCTTTGTAAGGACTTTTTGCCATTGTGAAGAAGGAGCTCTACAGATTTTCGAGTTTGCCTCTTCCATGCTGATTTTGATCTTCATTTTGCTCTTGTATGTGTGTGTTATGCTTGAAATGCATGTGCAGGACTGTTGTCTACCCCTTCCCCTTGGTTTTGAGCTGTTGTAGTGCGTGTGCGAGTGTTGGAAGGTGTATTTTTGAAGAGCATTTTTGATGTAAAAAATTAGTAAAAAGTCAAAAAAACTTGTAAAATATTTATGCAATGATTGTAAAAATAAGGAAGAGTCTTCCTTATGTGGTTGAGGATCTCATGTAATTTTTGTAGAATTTTTAGAAACTCTTAGATAGCATTTTTTAGAAAATTAGAGAAAAAGACCTAATTTCAAGTGTGAAAAGGGACACTTGAAAATGTATATAAGTCAATTTTCTCTATTTTGGAGAGGTTGGTTAATCATTTGCTCAAGCTATCAATAGAGAAGAAAGAGTTTCTGCAAAATCGTGTTTTCTCCTGTTGAGTGTATTTCTTTTGATGTGTGAGCTTGTCTCTTGCTTAATCATGGAGATTTGTGAGTCATATTTGTGTATTACTGAGTAAGTTGTATGAAGAGAGAGACCTATTGCTGTAAATGAGTGGAAAGGATTGAAGGAAGTTCCAAAATTGTGAAAATCGTCTGTTGGTACAGAATCGCGATTGTCTCGTCTTTGTGATACAGGTGATATTTTTCAGTTTTGAGTTCATATTTGTATTCTGCTAATGAAATGGCATGGTTTTGACACAAAGAACATGGAAAATGATGGAGATTTGCCTTAGTTATGGTAAACTCAAGATTTTCTCTTCATCTTCAATTTCTCTCAGCAATCCAGCCATCAATCTCTTATTTCCTTGAATCTATTATCTTGAAGGGGCTGTGGTCTTGTGGATATTCCTAGGATTGACAAAATAAAGATGATTTGTTGATTCTTTGTTACTTCATGATTGGAGAGGACAACTTGGAGTCCAAAACAAAACATTTTTTGGCGCCGTTGCCGGGGAACATTCCAAGAACTTCTTTGAAGTTGGACCTTTGCTGGATCTTCAGTTGATGATGGTAAACAAGGTAAAGCTCATCAATAAAGAAAAGTGCACATGAATAGGTAGATATCATTGTTTGTCTTTAGGGAAGAAGAAAGCAATGGATGTCTTGTAGAAGTGGAAGTGCTGAAATTTTTGTAGATTGATAGTTGCTCATCATTTTGGTGAAGTAAAAGTGCAGGTGTGTGGAGGATTTGAGCCAAGAAGCTGAAGATGGAGGTAACTTGAATCTATTCTTGCATTTCTAGATTTCTTTTTGCCCAAAGTACTAGACACCATGGATGATCTTGGGAAGATAACATGGTGATACTAAGGAAAGGACAGTTAAAGTAGCTAGATGTGGGAATGAGGGATTCAGTTGTTGACCAAGTCTGAGCATTAAATCTTGAGTTGTGCTGCATTTTGAAAAAAATCATATGATTGAGTTTATCTTTACAAAAATTGATTGCCTTTCATAACACTTTTTCATTGGAGAACCTTTCTTTGGTACTTTAGTGATAGCTAAGGACATAGAAACTCATAACCAATCAAGAACCATAGGATCAGTTGATTTCCAAAACCAGAAACCCTAAGTAAAGTGTTCACCTTTATTTTTAGGGCAAAAATACCAAACAAATTCACAAAACTCATCAAAAACAATTAAACAAATGTCTTTTCTTGATAAGAAGTTGAAGTGAGGTGTTGTGATTAGGAGTGATTGTGAAAAATTGGAAAAGAAAGCAAAAAATGATCAAAAAACCAGAAAATTGAAAAACACGATTCTCTGCACAGAATCGCGACTTTCTGAAAAAAGTAATTGATTTTGAAATAACATTGTAAGTGAAGGTTGAATTGAAGTAGTGAAGGGTTTTGAAGGTAATCAAGAAGAAAAAGCTACTCAAAGTGGCATAAAATCAAAAATAGAGAAAAACACGATTTTCTGCACAAAGTCGCGATTTTCTGAGGGAGATTGTGATTTTGGTGCAAAAATTCAGGAGCAGAGTTAATTACAAACAAAAGAAGGAATTGAAGCGAAACAAAGAGAAAGAAAGCTTAAAAAATAAAAAAATTATCAAAAAACACAGAAAATTAGAAAACACGATTCTCTGAACAGAATCGCGATTTTCTGTAAAAAAGTGTTGTTTTGGAAAAACTTTTCAGGTGACTCATGTATTGAAGTTGTGAAGGATATTGAGAGAAGGCAAGGACATAGAATACTCAAAATTTGCAAAAGAAAGGATCTACAGAGAAAAAACACGATTCTTTACACAAAATCGCGATTTTCTGTAAAGAAAGTTTTTTGGAATCTGTGGTAAATTTGGGTACATTGAGATAAGGAAGTGTAAGGAAGATTAGGTAGATTGAGTAAGTGAAGAGGAATAAGTGAAAGAGTGTGAAAAACTGAAATTTGAACAAAATCGCGACTTTCTGAGTACAAAATCGTGATTTTTTGATCACTATATAAGCAGATAATTGAAGAAAAAACTCATTTGAGAGTGAGAGTGAGTGAGAGAGAGAGTGAGCAGAGCTGCCAGAATCGCGACTTTCTGCAAACAGTGGACTTTGGAGAAATTTTCACTCAAGCAAGAAAGGTAAGAATCCTAACATCAATTTTGAACACATATTTTTGGTTTTAAGTGAGAAATAACATCAGAAAATAGAAAAAAAACAGAGGAAGACAGAATCGCGATTTTCTGAATTATTGAGTTTTTGCTAAGGAATCATTAGTAAAAAAAAAAAAAAAAAAAAAAAAGAAAAAAAAAAAAAAAAAAAAAAAAAACACCAAAAAAATATATTTTATTTTCTTGATTTTCTTTCTAAAATAAAAAAACACAAAGCAAGATATAGGGAGGGAAAGAGTAATTTATTATGGAAAAAAGTCGTTTTGTCTTATTGATTTTTAATTTTTTGTGATCATTTTTCTTTTTTACCATTACTTTTTCAAGTTTCTTCATTAATCATCTTTTCTAGCATCATCCTTTTAATTCAGGTATTGTTTTTTGAGTAAAGAAGTGACAATTGGAGAGAGCACAATAGATGTCTTGCTACACCTGTGTTGCTCACTTAAAATTGAGTCTCTTGAAAAAAAAGCAAAAATTGCTGGGAACTTGTCTTTCTTATTTTTATATGTCAGTAACATTCCAGAATAATATAGTATTTTCTTATGAAATCTTGTGACTCATGTGGGTGGAGTATTTTCTTTTCTGTTATATATAAATACAGGATGGTGAATACAAAAGAGTTGGCAATCCACGACTTCAAAGCTGATTCAGTGACTTTGTCCAGAGGACACTGGTTTTTGGACAGTGATGCAGCTGAAGAACAAGTGGACTTAGAATCCGATGAAGACCAAGAAATCCCAGAAGCTGAAAAAATAGCAAAAGAACTTAAAGAAATTCTGGGAGTGATAGGACAGCATATCTTCACAGTAGCAGTGGGAGGATATAAGTACACCATGCTGTGCCAAGAATTTTACAGGTTTCAGAAAACTTCTGTCAACCTCAAAAGATGGAAAGCTGTGGGATTGCACAAGCTCTTAGAAGAACCTATTTTCTTTATTGACTTTGAAAGAGTAGCACAAGTGATGGGAACTTTGGAGGAAGTGGGAAAAGGCAATGATGCCTACTTCAGATGTAAAGTGAAGAATAAAGACAATCAGGAGGCAGGGATAGTCATCAAAGCAGAACATATCAGAGCCGCCTTACAGTTCTATCCAATGGGCACTAAACTGGACCAAAGTTTTGTCAAGAAAAATAAGGAGACTTACACGGGGTATGTAAAGTTCACTGACTTCAAGGGAAAAGAAAATGAAGAATATGCTATAAGAATGTTCTTGCAGTTCTTTTGTTTTCCGAAATTACCAAGGTATACCATGCCTCATAAGTCAGTAACTCTATTAATGTTCAATAACAAAGATAAAACCAAGCCATTTGGGGTGATGGATGTCTCACCTTACATCCATGAACAGCTGAAGGAAGCAGCAAAGCACTGGGAGCAGAAGAAATTCATGAATGGAGCCCAGTTTTTGACAAAAATCATTTATCATGTTCTAGGTATGGAAGAACAGTTAAAGTTAGCTCCTGAGGCACAGTACTTCAGAAATTTGATGTCAGGAATCAAAAGTCCCCCAAAGAAGGCACTTGGAAGAGAATCAGAAGGACAAACTCGCATGAGGGGAACAGGAATGAAGAGAAAAGTAATATCTGAGGAAGTGATTCCAGTAAAGAAAAGAAAGTTGGACCCCAGAAAAGTAGAGTTAGAACAGGCGGAAGAAACAAGAGAGGAACAGGTGGCAGCACAGAAAAAGGTGCAATCCTCCAGTGAACCTCATCCTCCACAGACAAGCAAAGAACAGCTTTACACTTATCTCACTCAAGGAAACAGCAAAAGAGCCATATACGAGGCACAATATCAAAAAATGTTGGAAGATTTTTCATGTAAAGCTACCGATTGGATCCAAGAAGAGGTGGAGCACTATGAAGCATTGCATGAAGAAATGATGGCAGCAGAAACTGAAGAGATATTTGTAAAGAAGGAGGTAGAATTGCTGGCATACTTCAAGGAGTTGCAAGGACCTCCAGAGGCCAGAACGACGGTGATAGTGAAAAAGAAGATGCCAAGGAAACCTGTTCAAAAGAAGAAGATGATAAAGAAAGGGAAAGGAAAGATGGCAGATGAACCTGTGATAAAAGAAATGAGACAAGTAATTACCAAAGAAACACAAAAGCTAACCTCAGTGATGGAAGTGTCAAAGCCTCTAGAACAAGAAGTGGGAGGATCTTCACGATTCTCATCTGATTCAGATAGCGACATTGAGAGTTTTTTGCTAAAAAGTTTAAATCTGTCAATACCCAACACTCCCAATATAGCTGTACAGGCTGTGGAAAAAGTGAAAACACCTGAGGATTCAAGTAAGAAACCTCAAGAGAAGCAGACACAGGAGGAAATAGTTCCACAGATGAGTGCTGAAGAAAAAAGGAGGCAGTTAAAAGGAAAGGCAAGGATGACAGAAGAGGAAGACCAGAAGAGAAATGAAGATAGTTCTGGAATAATGAATGTTGACAAAAATTCAATATGGACCAACCCATCACAGATACAGTTCAAATTAAATGCAAGGTTGACTGCAAGTTTGGAGGAACTAGCAAAGAGAGTACTCGGCAGTTCAAATGATCAACAGAAGGATGCATCCAAAGAACAGGAAAGCAAGGAGTTAGAATCAGAAAAGAATGCTCAAGAGGTTTTTGGACAAGTAATAGAGGAAGGAATTGTTCAAAGTATAAAGGATGTGCTGCAGGATATAAAAAGCAGTGAGGAAGTTACATCTAAGAATGATCAAGAACAGGAGGTGGAAGTAGATTTTATGGACATTGAGGAGCAAGATCAGGAATGCATAAAAGAGAAAAGTAATGACCAGGTTGCTGGTATAAAAGAAATTGAATCAATTGAAGTTCAGGAAAAGCAGGAACAGGAAGACCAACTCAAGAAAGTTCAACAAATTCTTGTTGAAAAGGACTCAAACAAAAGTCAGGAAACCCTAACACAAGAGAAGGAGATATTAATTAAGGGAGACCAGCTCTTCACAGAGAAGCAACAAGTATTGGAAGAAAAGAAGCCATTAGAAAAGAAGGAAGCTTCAGATTTCTCAGAGCAGAAGAGTGCCAATGACAGAGCACTAGTTTATGAAGAGGATGATAACAATCAGGATACAGAGAACTATGATCACAGTGATGAAGAACAAGACATGCAGGACATAGAAGATGAAACAGCAGCAGAAGAAGATGATGTGGATAAAGAAGATAAGCAAATTGAAGTTAGACAGACAGAAATAGAAGTAGGGTTGGAAAGAATACCCAAAAATATAAGATCAGCTTGTCAAATGATTATGAGCAACATTGAACAATTCAGACCATCTAGCAGAAATATGATCATATCAGGAATGGTGGCTGAATCAGAATTTGAAAAAGGCAGTTTAATTATCAAAGAACACAAGAAAGAAAAAGAGCAGATGACAGAGCAATTAAGGTTGATAAAGGAAAGGAATGAAGAATATCTCAATAGAATCATTGTTTTGGAAGAAGCCGAGGTTCAGAAGCAGAACAGGATCCAATATTTGGAAGAAAAGAGTGTAAAGTTATCAGAGCAGAATGCCAAAATGGAAATGGAACTAAAAACCATAGGAGGAAGATACAGAACTTTACAAACATCTTATCAAATTCTGACTAGAGCACATGAAGAGATTAGTAAAGTGTTGTTAGAAGAAGGTCAACTACAAGGAGGAAGTAAATCTGTTCAATTGACAGAGGAAGAAAAGGAAGAGCTGCATAAAGAAATTCAAAGACTTCAAACAGAATTAAAAGAGGCCAAAGAAATGGAGAAACAGGCAAACACTCATGCTGCCACATCAATGAGAGGATATCATCAATTACATTTGGAGGTAGAGAAGGAAAGAAGTGAATGGCAAGCAAAGATGGAGGAAGAAAGAAATGAGTGGAGGAAGGAAAAGGAGTTATGGGCAGCTCAGAACAAAAGTTCAATGATGACTGTAGAAGAACTACAGAAACAGTTGGAGAAATCAAAAGTTCCAGAAGAAATTCAAGATCAAGTACAGGCAGAAGATACAGACAATAGGGAATATGAAACAGGGGATTTTGACAGGGAACAAGAGAACAAGGAACCAGCAGCCAAAGAAACAGAGGAAGAATATTCTGAAGATTTTGTACAGAAATTATTGACCAATAGAGAGTCAAGAATGGAATTTATCAGGAAAATGCATGATGAGTATGAAGATCAAATAGTTACCTTTGCTCTGAATAAAGGCATTAATCCAGATCAGCATCATTGGGCTGCAGATGGATTGGGAATACCTTTCTGTATGATTTTGGAGAGTATAAAGAATTATCAATTAGCCAGAGTAGGGCTATCTCCGAACAAATACCTTGAGTATGAAGAAGATATTAATGTCACGAAGGAGTTATTTGAAAGAGCAAATCCTAAATGGAGGAATAAGTGGTTGGATGCCAATAAGGAATGCAGGAAAATTTGGAAAGAGGCACCTTTGAATTTAAAGATCAACCCAGCCTATTGTCCAGTTGCCAGAAGAAGAGAATGGACTGTTTTTTGGGAAAGGAGGAAAACAGGGCAGATTCCAGCAAAATGGCTGAATTTTCCAAAAATAGCAGGTCCAAAGGCAGGCACTTGGCCTACAAAAAATTACATGGTGAATACTGCTGAGTCAGTTTTAACAACATATAAAGATGTTAATGATCCAGCCTGTATATTACTTGTCAGAATAATGAGATTGATTCTAGCTTGTATAGAGACCTACACTGATACAGATATCAGAATTTTGAACTACATAGGTTTTAATTCACCAACCGATGCTCTTTTGTTTGATTTGAGTGAGACATCAGACAGGATCTGCTTAATGGCTTACTACAGCAGAATTATATTTTTGGGTAGCCATTACTTACAGATTTTTGAGGATGCTTTTGATTATGGATTTTTTGAGAGGGAGTCAGAGATTTTTGGAAACCTATCAGTTGTTACAAAAGCAAGACTTACTGCCTATGAAGTTGCTTACACAGAATATTTGAAGAAGGATGTTATAGATAAGCCTGAAGCTGCAGTACAATGGAGGAAAGCCTTATTTGAAATGGTTAATAATTTGAATGTCACAGAAAGGAAGAGCCATGATTTGGTGTCACAAGTGTATCAAAGGAAGAAGAAATAAAGCTGAGCTCACATAAGAAAATCTTTCGTCAGGAGCCGAAAGGCTTAGGAGGGGAAGGATGTTGGAAGGTGTATTTTTGAAGAGCATTTTTGATGTAAAAAATTAGTAAAAAGTCAAAAAAACTTGTAAAATATTTATGCAATGATTGTAAAAATAAGGAAGAGTCTTCCTTATGTGGTTGAGGATCTCATGTAATTTTTGTAGAATTTTTAGAAACTCTTAGATAGCATTTTTTAGAAAATTAGAGAAAAAGACCTAATTTCAAGTGTGAAAAGGGACACTTGAAAATGTATATAAGTCAATTTTCTCTATTTTGGAGAGGTTGGTTAATCATTTGCTCAAGCTATCAATAGAGAAGAAAGAGTTTCTGCAAAATCGTGTTTTCTCCTGTTGAGTGTATTTCTTTTGATGTGTGAGCTTGTCTCTTGCTTAATCATGGAGATTTGTGAGTCATATTTGTGTATTACTGAGTAAGTTGTATGAAGAGAGAGACCTATTACTGTAAATGAGTGGAAAGGACTGAAGGAAGTTCCAAAATTGTGAAAATCGTCTGTTGGTACAGAATCGCGATTGTCTCGTCTTTGTGATACAGGTGATATTTTTCAGTTTTGAGTTCATATTTGTATTCTGCTAATGAAATGGCATGGTTTTGACACAAAGAACATGGAAAATGATGGAGATTTGCCTTAGTTATGGTAAACTCAAGATTTTCTCTTCATCTTCAATTTCTCTCAGCAATCCAGCCATCAATCTCTTATTTCCTTGAATCTATTATCTTGAAGGGGCTGTGGTCTTGTGGATATTCCTAGGATTGACAAAATAAAGATGATTTGTTGATTCTTTGTTACTTCATGATTGGAGAGGACAACTTGGAGTCCAAAACAAAACAGCGAGCTAGGAGGAGTTGTGGCGCGGGTGTTAGTGTCTCCCGTCATTCACTGTTGTTGCCATAACTTGAAGCAGAGTGGTCAGAATCAAGTGAAACTACTTGCACTAGATGCGTCCCAGCGAGAGCTTCGAAACGAGTATCCTATTGCCTATATTCGGAGTTCAGAGCTGGGAGAAATCCTTGAATTTCTAAAAACTGCTGTAAGAGGCTTGCGGCAAACACTTTCAGCATTTCAGTGAGTGTGAGAGGTAGTAGTCTTTTCTCATGCATGCTAGCTAAACCACTTCATTTTCCATCACGTGTGCACACGTCTTCATACACTTGGTACGTCGTTCCATCGGATTGACAATTAGATGTGTGTTAAGTACCCACTATACGCACTTGTGTGGCAATGGAGGTACAGTCTCATTGGCACAAGTCCTTGAGTCTTCTTGGCTCAAGTACACACATCCCAACACCAGATATACAATGTGCAATTTCCCAGTTGGGTTTATTTATGCATAGCCCTAACACTAAGCATAGGCAAGTGGTGAAACCTGTGTTTAGATATCTCAAAGGCACTTTGAGTTTAGGTGTCTTTTATGGAAGAGAGATTCATCCATGCTTGCATGCTTTTACACATAGTGATCGTGTTGGCTCCTACGATATTGGTGTGTCCACTAGTGGTAATTGCTTTTCTCCTTGGAGACTCATGCATATCTTGGTTGAATAAGAAGCAACCTATAGTGGTGACATCGAGTTGTGAAGCTAAGTACAGGGAAGTTTTCATAGATACAATGGAGTGTATATGGCTAAGACACCTATTCATGGATCTTTGCATGGAAATTGATGTTGCTACACATATTCTCCCTGATGGTTAGAGTGCATTTGCTATTGCAAAAAACCTTGTGTTTTATGCACATAACAAATATATTGAGGTGCATTATCACTATGTGAGAGAGTGCCTTCATGCAAGAGATATTGATTTGGTATATGTGCCATACACAAGATAATGTGGTAGACATATTCACCAAAGCTCTTCCATGGGAAAATTTTGAAACTTTCTCAAAGCATTATGCTTATTACCTTATGGGGGCTAATTTGTCACTCCCCGTATGTGTTCATATTATTTATTCCACGGGGGTTTGTTACACTTATGTGTTCTTCGAGTAGCTTTCATGTGAACCTATTCTCTAGAAATGTGCAATTTTTACTCTAGTGTTGGCTAGAGGTTTTTTCTCCATGTTACGACATACATGATTCACTCATATGTGGTGGTACTTTGTACTTAAGGATATTATTCAGCTCTTACTTCAGCTTTGAACATCGTCAATAGAGAGAGCTATTCTAGTCATCCATCTTCTTCATGTGTCTTACTTCATTTGTGCTCCGTGTTTGTGCTTCTCATGTGTCTCTAACACTTTTACACACACCCAACATTGTGAAGGTGATCTGTAAGGCATGCAATGGAGACATAAGAAGTGACCTAGATAGCTTCGATTTGTCTTATGGGCACATAGGATGATTTATGCATGTTGAACTGATGTCTTATCAAAAGCCAGTTTTCCCCATCGAAACTTAGATTCGGACATGGATCAAGCTCCCTTGGAATGATGAAATAAAAAGAGAACAATTATTATCATTGTGAATTTAACAATTAAAACACGAAAATGAGAAGTTAGTGCAAAAGATAAAGGAGTCAAGGTTAAAGAATAAAATTTACTTTGAAAAAATGCATCAACTTAGGCCATGTAATATAGAAACCAATGACTGGATATTGGTGTACGATAGTACATTTGATACTCAGTATGATGCAAGAAAGATACTGAATAAAGGATGGTTTGGGATGTATGTAGTTTTGTCCATGTCTAATCATGCTACATATGGGCTTTGTGAATTTGATGATACTCCTTTAAAGTCTTTAATTGTAGGAAAAATATTCAAGTTATTCAAGGAAAGAAATGAAGAAGATTATGAGATAGATAAGGAACTGCTTGAAGATGAAGATGAAGATGATTTTGCTCAAGAAAATAAAATTAGGTGAATGTATTCTATTTCATTTGTTCATTTTCAATTATTTATTCAGTATATCTTCATTTCATGCATGTCATATAATTCATTTCATATATGTTCTAAGCAATTAAAAGAGGCTTTTAAATTGCAATAAGGAATGATTAGAAACACTAGTAGGGATGTGTGCACTTAAGAGAGTAGGTTAAGATATTGTATAGCCATTATGAAGACCTAGATAGGACATTCTCACTTGAAGCTCTTAGTAGATTAAAGGCGTTTTATATAAATGGGCTATGTGACGTTTTCAAAAACATGTAGGAAGTGGAATTGTGACTCCTTCTGATACATATCTCTAGCTCTTGAGATCTGATCAGGGTAATGCCTTTCCCCTTAAACAAAAAAGTTATGAAGCTACTAGCTTGTATCTGATTTAGGAAGTGTATGCCTTCTTCTATCCCAAAAAAAAAGCGTAAGTGAACAATAAATAATGAAGCAATACATTAAGGGTTGTTGCAAAGTGAAAAGAAAAATTAAGAAAAGCTAAAGATAGAAAATAATATTCATGACTTAGATGTGCTTGCAAAACCACTTCTAAGAATTACTATGCATGCTACACGAGGCAAAGCTAAGAAATAGTAAAACTTGTTGTATTTTCTGGTAGTTGTATAGGAGCAAAGCATGAGAACATTTATATAAAATGACAACTGCTTTTGAAACGATTTGATATGAAAGATTGTTATCGGAAAGTCTAAATGATTGACTCATGTTTTATAGTAGTATATTGACCAAACATGTTTTCAATCATAAGTTTGTTACTTTAAAATCATCTTTATTTTGCATAGAACCTGCATTTGCACATGAAAATCATGTTTTGAATTTCCAAAAGAAAAACATTGAAATAATAACTAAAAATAGTTTCAAAAAGAATCTTGATGCGCTTCTATTTGACTTTGGAGTTTGGCCCATCAAGACGATGTGTAGGTTTTGTGGGGGTGAGTTTTGAGATGAAATCCCTTGAAGATTATGTATCAAAATTTTTCAAAACTAATTCCATTTTTTACTTCTCTATTGAATTTGATTTGATGATTTATCTACACGAAGAGAAAGGGTTGTATATTTGTTTAGAATCTTGAGTGATTTAAATAATTTTCCAAATGTACAATTAAGTGAGTCATGTATGAGCCCATTAGATACCTGAGAACTCTAAGAACTTGTATGATTGCCTATATAAAAACCCCATCTTATTTTAACCCTTCTTTAACCTCTTAAAACCATGTTTAAAGAAAATTTCAACCGTAAAGAAAAACCCTTAAGTTAACCCTAAAGAAAAACCCTTAAGTTAACCCTAGCGAGAGCCTTAGGAACATTACCTCCTTGGAACCTTAAGGATTAATGAGTCTTCTTGAAACTTAACAGATGAAGCATTATTAGGTCAGGGAGTTCCACTTCAATTTATGTTGCAAGAAAAAAGTGATAATTCTACTTTTATTGCATATTATAGCAAATGCATGGAAGCATTCATTAGTGAGTATGAACAAGAATGTCAAAACCTCCAAAGTGAAAGATGAAAAAAAATATATAGATGTAATCTTGATAGTAATGAGAATATAGATATATATGCTTTCAAGGATTGGCAATATACTTGTATGCAATGAGCCAATGCAAATAATGAATGAATCTCATATGAGTAGAGGGATTTGATGATAGGTTGTGAAAGAGAGGTAATTTGATTTTACTAATATTCTATTTTTGCATATATATTTTTATTACTTTCTCTTGTAATAATTTATTTTTTATGGTAGGCCTGAATGTTCACTAATATGTAGGCTTATGGACAACGTATTATAATGAAAGTGATTGATTCTTTGTGTAAAACAAAGGATTCTAGAATTGTTGCTTGTTTCAAGCAACTATCATGTGTTAGTTCAAAAGAATCAAATCTTATAGATAGCAAACTTGGATATGTAGGAACCATTGTGGGTATCTACAAAATATCATTTTGGATCCTCAAACAAGTAAAAAATATATATATTTTTTATGATATAGTTTATTATTTTTTAATCACATAATAATGAATTTTTTTCTTTGATATTTCGATAGGTTATTTTGAAGGTTGATTGGTTTTGAGCCTAGTATAAAGGTAATAATTCCACATTACAAAGGGAATTATTTGGGTTTTGGGTAATTGATCTTCAAAAGTAATGTGATTGACTAAAGAACCATATATTCTTCCTAAGCATACTGAACAAGCATTTTTTTATAAAAACCCTAATGTTCATCCTTGGTGGCAATTCATTCACGTTCAACCTAGAGGTCGGTTGTTGTTTGACAACTTGATTATTAGAGAGATCGAAGAAATTCATGTTGATGATTCATCATTAGATATTGATATATCGGTATCTCATAGAGAAATTAGAATCATTCTACATGACGATGATAATAATCTACTTGATGAGAATGATAATACTCCATGTAGAGGTTCTACTAATGATGAAGAGGAATTATTAAAAATTGATATCATGATGTCATTTATGAGAACATAGATTTAACAATATATGACTTTAAAAAAATCAATCAAGATATTGAAGATGAGACAATATTCATGTCTTATCAAAATTATGGTAATAGTATATATTAAATTAAAAAAATTACATCATTATCCGAACAGATGCCATATCCTAGAAAATCATGTATAGTCCAATCCATGAACCATAATGTGTTAGTGATTAATGCTTTTTTATACATAAATGACATTAATACCTCTCCATAACTCTTGGAGATCGTCAATGAGAGGAGCAAGATATTCATTCATGTCTTTAACTTGTCTCCTTCTTGGGATTAAAAGTTAAAGCATTAAATGTTTCTTTTTAATGCTATGGTATGGTGGGAGATTGTAGTTGATCACTACAATTGACCATTTACTAGATTTCATAAAAAAATGAGTAACCCCATCTAATGCAACTCCTAAATTCAGAATTTATGGCTCTTATATATGCAAAATCAAGCAATCTATAATCAATATGTTGAAAAGTTGCACTATCATTTGGAATTCTCATTACTCCATCATTGTTTTTATAATCCAATCCCCATGTCAAAAGCTTTCATAATTCAGGTCTTTGAAAGATATGTTTAATTCATCAAGCTAATGGAATATGTCTCAATATCGTTTTCACGACTTTACAATTTTCGTCCTAATATCCAAGAGATTGACATTTTGGAAATGTCAAAGAGTCTACATATTCACCTCTATATAAAATAGAATTTTTAGAACATGCATGTATACAATGATAATCTATACCAAGATTGTTGATTATCTTCTTCATTTCATCATGCGATGTAGGAAGAATATTGTTGCTTGGTAAGAAATTCTCAAATAGGAACCTTCAAGTTCATGAAAAAATAGCCTTATGAATGAAAATATGTAAGTGTATATGTGCATGTGTATGTATGTGTATCTGTATATGTATATATATGTGTTTGCATATGTGTGTGTATGTGTATGTGTATGTGTATGTGTATGTGTATGTGTATGTGTATGTGTATGTGTATGTGTATGTGTATGTGTATGTGTATGTGTATGTGTATGTGTATGTGTATGTGTATGTGTATGTGTATGTGTATGTGTATGTGTATGTGTATGTGTATGTGTATGTGTATGTGTATGTGTATGTGTATGTGTATGTGTATGTGTATGTGTATGTGTATGTGTATGTGTATGTGTATGTGTATGTGTATGTGTATGTGTATGTGTATGTGTATGTGTATGTGTATGTGTATGTGTATGTGTATGTGTTATGTGCATGTGTTATGTGTATGTGTTGTGTATGTGTATGTGTATGTGTATGTGTATGTGTATGTGTATGTGTATGTGTATGTGTATGTGTATGTGTATGTGTATGTGTATGTGTATGTGTATGTGTATGTGTATGTGTATGTGTATGTGTATGTGTATATGTATGTGTATGTGTATATGTATGTGTACGTGTATGTGTATACGTATGTGTATGTGTATGTGTATGTGTATGTGTATGTGTATGTGTATGTGTATGTGTATGTGTATGTGTATGTGTATGTGTATGTGTATGTGTATGTGTATGTGTATGTGTATGTGTATGTGCATGTGTATGTGCATGTGTCTGTGTATGTGTGTGTGTGTATGTGTATGTGTATGTGTATGTGTATGTGTATGTGTATGTGTATGTGTATGTGTATGTGTATGTGTATGTGTATGTTTATGTGTATGTTTATGTGTATGTGTATGTGTATGTGTATGTGTATGTGTAATTGTATGTGTATGTGTATGTGTATGTGTATGTGTATGTGTATGTGTATGTGTATGTGTATGTGTATGTGTATGTGTATGTGTATGTGTATGTGTATGTGTATGTGTATGTGTATGTGTATGTGTATGTGTATGTGTATGTGTATGTGTATGTGTATGTGTATGTGTATGTGTATGTGTATGTGTACGTGTCTGTGTACGTGTCTGTGTATGTGTGTGTGTGTATGTGTGTGTGTATGTGTATGTGTATGTGTATGTGTGTGTGTATGTGTATGTGTATGTGTATGTGCATGTGTATGTGTATGTGTATGTGTATGTGTATGTGTATGTGTATGTGTATGTGTATGTGTATGTGTATGTGTATGTGTATGTGTATGTGTATGTGTATGTGTATGTGTATGTGTATGTGTATGTGTATGTGTATGTGTATGTGTATGTGTATGTGTATGTGTATGTGTATGTGTATGTGTATGTGTATGTGTATGTGTATGTGTATGTGTATGTGTATGTGTATGTGTATGTGTATGTGTATGTGTATGTGTATGTGTATGTGTATGTGTATGTGTATGTGTATGTGTATGTGTATGTGTATGTGTATGTGTATGTGTATGTGTATGTGTATGTGTATGTGTATGTGTATGTGTATGTGTATGTGTATGTGTATGTGTATGTGTATGTGTATGTGTATGTGTATGTGTATGTGTATGTGTATGTGTATGTGTATGTGTATGTGTATGTGTATGTGTATGTGTATGTGTATGTGTATGTGTATGTGTATGTGTATGTGTATGTGTATGTGTATGTGTATGTGTATGTGTATGTGTATGTGTATGTGTATGTGTATGTGTATGTGTATGTGTATGTGTATGTGTATGTGTATGTGTATGTGTATGTGTATGTGTATGTGTATGTGTATGTGTATGTGTATGTGTATGTGTATGTGTATGTGTATGTGTATGTGTATGTGTATGTGTATGTGTATGTGTATGTGTATGTGTATGTGTATGTGTATGTGTATGTGTATGTGTTATGTGTATGCGTATGCGTATGTGTATGGGTATGTGTATGTGTATGAGTATGTGTATGTGTATGTGTATGTGTATGTGTATGTGTATGTGTATGTGTATGTGTATGTGTATGTGTATGTGTATGTGTATGTGTATGTGTATGTGTATGTGTATGTGTATGTGTATGTGTATGTGTATGTGAATGTGTATGTGTATGTGTATGTGTATGTGTATGTGTATGTGTATGTGTATGTGTATGTGTATGTGTATGTGTATGTGTATGTGTATGTGTATGTGTATGTGTATGTGTATGTGTATGTGTATGTGTATGTGTATGTGTATGTGTATGTGTATGTGTATATATACGTATATGTGCATGTGTATGTATGTATATATGTATTGTGTATGTGTGTTTAAAGTTTTTCATTTCATTTCTAATCTTTTTCATTACAAATGCATGTAGACTATCGCTTGTCTATCTTGGCTACTAACTCACTTTGTTGTCTCCCATTTTATGGATGAATTGATACCTGCGTTGCTAAGTAAGGCGTACACATTTGTTTGCAAAGTGCAAGTCTCAGTTAGCAATGTAGGTATTAAGTTGTTCGGAAAGTGGGAGAATTAAATTTATCTAGAAGATCTTAAAGATTTTCAAATCAAAGATTGAAAAAGATCCGACGCCAAAGATCCAAACAAGATTTTCTTCTGTTTCTCTTCGGCATCCAATATGTTTCCATCTTTGATATGGAAACCTTAGGAATCTTCTAGATAGATTTGCTTCTCCCATTTTTTGATGACCTAATACCTACCTTGCTAACTGAGACTTACACATTTGTTTGCAAAGTTCATAAAGATGTTAGCAATGCAGATATTAAGTCATTTGGAAATGGGGTAAACAAATTTATCTAGAAGATTCTGAAGGTTTTCAAATCAAAGATGGAAAAACATTCGAGGCCAAAGAGCTAAAGAGGATTCTATTCTTACAAGTGCCTTTCATTTTTTTCATGCGCTGGTGTTTTTTATTCTAGATAATGTAAACTCGCATTGGTTTCCATTATAATTTCATCTACAGAATGGGTGGACAGAGAGTGCTCATTTGATGCAGGTTCTTGTTCTTACCTTAGCTTTTATCACTTTGGCCTTACTTCCATAGCATGTGTCTGTATGTTGGTGTACGTGTGTATGCACACATGTATATGTGTGTATACATGCATATGTGTGTATACATGCATATGTAAATATTTATATGTGTATGTGTATATGTATATGTATATGTATATGTGTATATATATAAATATATAGAAAATAAAAAATATACCTTAATAGTGTCGAAAGTGATACATTACTCTATCCAAAAGGATTTTGAAGATTGGGAATAAGTAAGCTTGCACTTAATTGTATCAAGCATATTCCTTCATATATATGC